>CM063732.1:11838316-12233236 GCA_032441825.1 Chaetogeoica ovagalla | reverse complement strand
GTGTTACGAGTTTAAATTAATTGTATTAAGTTACTTAAAATATATAATGACACTAAAATTTTAATTTGGAATTAACTTCATACACACTTAATACTTTTATTACTAAATTATAGTCATATTCACTTTTATCAATTTAATTGCTTGAACAATTATTAAATTATTGTTTTCCGTGTATACATCTATTCCTTAACATTAGTCACTTATACACTTGTTGCAACAATAAAAATATGACAAATATAACTAAAAATTGCCATTTTTCTGCTAGATGAATATTGTTTACCTATATAGTATTTTACTCGTATAATATAATATTTTGGTTATCAGTATATAGTTAAAAATATATAGTCCAAATATAGTTGGAAGAATAAACTTTTAACATAGGTTTTTTATTTAAGCCTTAAAACCAAAAATTATCTTCTTTAGGAATTAAGTACTTCAAAATCAACAATAATTATAAATACCCCATTGTTAAATGAAACTTATTGAAAAATTTATCCCATTAATATCATAAAAAGGTTTTGGAAACTTTTGGTGAAAAGACATTTACTAAGGTTTTGAGTATTAATATTACCATTTTTAATTAACAAATAGTATTGATGGGCTTTTTCAAATGTTTGACGAAATTTTGTGAATTCAGAAATACAAAAAATAGCACAAACTTAAGGGAAGCGATCGCCCTATCTCTCCCCCACCTTCCCATCAAATCGGCCGCAAATACAGTATGTGTAATGATTATAGATTTTCTAATTGATTTATTTACTACAAGCTAAAATGAGTTAATAACCACAAAATAATGTGTAGCACATTTGCGAGAAATTACACAATTACATAATCCAATCATTGTATTGTATTATTTAATAATACATAAATTTTTGATCAATTATATTCGATATAAATCAAAGGTGTTTTTTAAATTGTAAATATTATACAGTTTCAAATGGTTATGAAGTTTCAGCAAAAGGAACCCAACGCCTTCCAGACCGTGTCGACGCCCTTCGAACATTCTCTTTGCCTAAAACAGTTCGTGGTCTCCGTCGTTTTCTTGGAATGCTTAATTTTTATCGACGTTTTCTGCCATCAGCCGCTGAATACCAGTCGCCACTCCATACAGCAATCACTCGCCAACGCGGTAACTATCCTGTACCATGGACACCGGCATTAGAAGAAGCTTTTTCCGCTTGTAAAGAAAGTCTCTCTAACGCTACCATTTTAGCACACCCTTCTACTGATAGTCCTCTTGGCCTATTCACTGATGCCTCCGCAATATCAATTGGAGCATGCCTTCAACAACAAGTGGATAATAATTGGCAACTTCTCGCTTTCTTTTCTAAGAAACTTACGACGAAACAAACTGAATGGCCAGCATATTATCGCGAACATCTCGCCGTCTATGAAGCTGTACAGCACTTCCGACATATTTTAGAGGGTCAACACTGTACAATTTATACCGACCATAAGCCATTGACTTACACATATCAACAACGGAAAGAAAAGCTTCCACCTCCACAGTTAAGACAATTATCTTTTATTGCTCAATTTACTGCCGACATTCGATTTATCATTGGCTCAGATAATATCACTGCAGATACTATGTCAAGAGTCGAATCGATATTCAGCGCTCCAGTGGACTTTGAAGCTTTAGCTCAATCTCAAGCAGTCGACCCTGAACTCCGCTCTTTACTCGACCAAGGCTCATCGCTCAGCCTCGAAAAAGTCCTCGTTCCCGGCACTAATATCACACTTTACTGCGATACTTCCACGTCACGTATTAGACCATTTGTTAGTGAGTCTCATCGTCGTCAGATATTTGACAGCCTACATCACCTCAGCCATCCAGGTATTCGCGCTTCTGCACGACTCGTATCCGAACGTTTTGTCTGGCCCAGAATTCAATGAGACTGTCGCACTTGAGCACGTGCCTGTCAGCATTGTCAACGTGCAAAAATTTCTCGTCACGTTATAACACCAGTCGGATATTTTACGCCATCCACGGTTAGATTCCGGCATATTCATATAGATATTATTGATCCTCTTCCTCCTGCGCGTTCTTACAGATATTGCCTCACAGCTATCGACAGGTTATCGCGGTGGCCCGAAGCGTGGGCATTACAAGATATTACTGCTGAGTCAGTGGCAGAAGGTCTTCTCACGTGCTGGACATCACGTTTTGGTATTCCAGATTGCATAACCACTGATCAAGGTCGGCAATTCGAATCTCAAGTATTCAAAACAATGGGTTTATGTTTGGGTACTCATCGATCACGAACGACTAGCTACCACCCATCTTCTAACGGAATGGTGGAGCGCTTCCATCGTCAACTAAAAGCGTCAATTATACACTTATTCACTTGTTGCAACAATAAAAATATGACAAATATAACTAAAAATTCCATTTTTCTGCTAGTTGAATATTGTTTACCTATATAGTATTTTACTCGTATAATATACTGTTTTGGTTTTCAGTATATAGTTAAAAAAATATAGTCCAAAAATAATTGGAGGAACGAACTTTTAACATAGGTCTTTTATTTAAGCCTTAAAACCAAAAATTATCTTTTTTAGAAATTAAGTACTTCAAAATCAACAATAGTTATAAATACCCCATTGTTAAAAGAAATTTTTGAAAAATTTATACCATTAGTATCATAAAAAGGTTTTGGAAACTTTTGGTGAAAAGACATTTACTAAGGTTTTGAGTATTAATATTACCATTTTTAATTAACAAATGGTATCAATGGGCTTTTTCAAATAGTTCATGAAACTTTGTAAATTCAGAAATACTAAAAATAGCACATACTTGGGGGGAGCGACGCCCTATTTCTCCCACCTTCCGATTAAATCGGCCGCAAATACTCTATGTGTAATGATTATAGATTTTCTAATTCATTTATTTACTACAAGGTAACATGAGATAAAAACCACAAAATAATGTGTAGCACATTTGCGAGAAATTACACAATTACATAATCAAATCATTATATTGTATTATTTAATAATACATAAATTTTTGATCAATTATATTCGATATAAATCAAAGGTGTTTTTGAAATCGTAAATATTATACAGTTTCAAATGAGCTAAAAGAAAATATTGGTTATTCATTATTTACTTTATTCTAATTGATTAACTCTGTCAATTATCGAACTTTAGAATTGGCAAAATGTAAGTTTATTATTCTTTAGGAAAAATAATTCCATTATAAATTATAAAATATCCGTATTAAATTTGTTTTATGACACATAAATAGCTTTTATGGATATACTTTAACGTAATGAATATTCGTCTTCTTATATGCAGAGTAAGAAATAATAATATAAGAAATATATGTTCTTTTGACACGCATTATTTGTTCTATACATAATTGATGTAATCATAATTATATGTATTGCAATATTTTAATTTCTTGTTTTGTACTAATTCCGATATTATTTATAAATATTTAATAACACATAGTATATAGATATGGTAAGTCAAGGTTTTCTATAGTGAAAGAAACCTTATTGACAATTGTCACATAAATTATAGAATATCGATTTAGAATTTAATTAGCTTATGTATTTATGAATTTAACATAATTTCTGATTTGTGGATATGTAGGAATATACTTTTGTATTTATTAAAAATAAAATTCCGGTAATTTTTAAACGGACCTCATATACGTATATATATATTTCTAATACTTTTACAAGTATTACAGCATAAATGAAAACATTTTTCTTTTAGGTTACCTCTTTTTTTTTAGGTTAAATATTTCTCTCCATTTTTAATCCATTATGTAAAAACGTTATATGGGTTTATTCAAGTTTTTTTATTGGATTAACCCTTTCAGTTCTGACTCCAGAAAAAATGAATGTAATCCATTTTTTTTCATATACTATTTAATTGTGAAAGAAATAAGTACTCTAATTTTTGTTAAATTTTCTAAAACCCCATTTCCCCCTCTTTTTTGATTGGGATTTTTTTGTCCCGTCAGGGAACTGTGCACGAAAATTATAATATAAACTATAAGTCAAATTTATATTTGTATTTTTTATTGAAAGAAATATTTTAGTATTATTTTAAGAATTTAATGTAATATATATTATTAAAATTGAAAATCAATCTTATGCAGTGTCTACTTCATGGTACTCGTTGAAGCAATTTCTTTTTTCATTGCTGCATAAGTAAACTTGACAATGTAAACACTTTGATGTTGGCCTGGACTCAATTCCACGCACACTGCACAGCTCACACCTTCCTCTCTTTGTACCATAGACAGTCCAATGAATCCCACTTAAAAATATTTAGATTTATAATAATATCTACTTTTCAATAAATATTTAAAAATTACCTGTTTCTTAATCTGACATCTTTTGTATTGGGCGTAATTTATATAATTTGTCTTTATTATTTACTGGAATTTTTGTATTATTATTTACATGACTATTGGACAAAATTTCACTAAATCTATCTCTACTCATTACATCAGAAATAACGGGTACATTTAAATCATTCACGGTACTCAAATAGTGTTTATACGATGGTACTTTATGATAACCGATGCAAAAGGTCATCCCAATGAAGGCTAATAATTCATTTTGAGTTAACATCAATGTTTTGTTATTTTGAGTAGCATATAAATTACTGTAAAATATTTATAACCTCTACTCTATTCCTATAAAGGTAATTTCATTAGTTCTATACTCTATTTATACAAAGGTAATTCATTACGCTAACTTCAGGTTTCTGGAACGGGGTTTTAGGAAAGTTATTTGAAATGTTTTCTGGTTCGTTTGCAAAGTTATGTCTAATGTAGTTTTGGTCTCAAAACTATTGAAAATAAGTATTTCTTTCGTCTAATGTCTCAAAACTATTGAAAAACTAGTATTATTAGAATTAGAAAGCACTGTATCATTTAATTCTAAGAAATCGAATACTAACATATTATTATTTTCTAATGACTCTAAATCTACAGTATCATCCTGGTCGAATTGTAATAATAAACTATTAATATTATGTACTTGTTGTTGAGCTTCTTCGCCCGTTTGATCTCCATCTAAGTCATATTCGTCTTCAGATAATTGATTATCAGGAATATCCATTGACAACCATTCTTTCACATTAATTTTATTATTCATTGTTATAGAAAAATAATTGATATTCGTTAAAAAAAAGTCCGAAAATGAATTTAATTAAATACACAAAACAGCGAACAACGACACGCGCTACACGAAACCATTATGCAGTGACACGTGCTAAACGAAAAGTCGTAGATACCTAATGGGACATATGAGTCCCATCACTTCAAGCTCGATTATCTACAAAAATATTAAATTTTTTCCCACCGCTATCGTCCTATCGTATTATTTGATATAATAGGGATTGAAAAATACTACCATATATGTATACTCATAATTATTGTATTTATACAATAAAAATAAAATAAAGCTCAGATGGGAAATGGTATCTACACAATCACACGTATAGTGCTAACGATACATGCTATAAAAATAGATTTGTTTACATTTGTATATGATATATGTTTTAAAAATGGGACTCAAATATCCCGACCGGACGGTTGACACGATAATAGTAACCATTTAATTTATATAAGCAATTTTCGAGCCGGGACTTAGACGTCCCGTCCGTCCTGAAAGGGTTAAAATGGAATTAGTGTGCACAATATACAAAACATATGTAACGGCCCAACCCGCGTCCAACGGACAAAAGGACGTTAAAAGATAAATTATAATTAATAAATAGTGGTTCAGATTAGAACCACAAGAGATAGAATACTCGGACATCAAACTGTTGTAGCGTGAGGCAATGTGCTGCCATCTAGCGGCATGGTGTCGCGTTCAGAGACCGATATCACGATTCATAGAGCGCGCTTCTCAGTAGTGGCATTGGCACGCGGTGTGATCACCATCGATTTAAAGACAGTCTAATGGATAAATGCGAGACTTGAACGAAAAAGCACTAATCAAATAGTCAATGGCGTAAGGGAACAAAAAACCAGAAGAAAATCGGACCAACGGCTCAATGAGGAATACTGTAACCGGGGACGAGTCAAATCTGGATAGCTGCACCAAAAAAGACCGGGCCGTACATTTCATATATTTCTTGCATTGTAGAAATTGAAATTGGAAAGTACATTTTGGCGTTTTATACCTTGAGTAGTGGACTGGTTTACTGGATAAACGAAAGAGGGCGAACGCAGTTCCCCCCACACTCTATCACTACCTATCCGCTGGCCTCTACTTCCACAAGATACGCCATATCCGATACCTTTGGGAATATTACTTCTACTAGTCGTATTCTCCTACTCTCTCGAAAGCTACTTCTACGAGTTACGTCGATCACTCTGTCCCACGATCCGAATACCAAAAACCTTCGGTATCCACATTCGGATATCGTCGTTGATCACAGAGGGATCCCGGTGCACTGCGCAGACGTCGGACACCACCACAAGCAACTTACTACCTAACACGCGGACCGTTGAGCAACAGGACATACGATATCGAGACACCCCCCGGGGAGCTCCACCAGCGATCCAGTCTCAACCACCACAGACGGACGTTCAACATCACTACCACGAGAGGGCGCTAGGAACGCCGCACTTTTTTAGGAATTAAGTACTTCAAAATCAAAAGTATTTATAAATGCCCCATTGTTAAAAGAAACTTTTTGAAAAATGTATACCATTAGTATCATAAAAAGATTTTGGAAACTTTTGGTGAAAAGACATTTACTAAGGTTTTGTGTATTAATATTACGATTTTTAATTAACAAATGGTAATAATGGGCTTTTTCAAATGGTTGACGAAATTTTGTGAATTCCTAAATACAAAAAATAGCACAAACTTAAGTGAAGCGATCGCCCTATCTCTCCCCACCTTTCCATCAAATCGGACGCAAATACAGTATGTGTAAAGATTATAGATTTTCTAATTCATTTATTTACTACAAGGTAACATGAGATAAAAACCACAAAATAATGTGTAGCACATTTGCGAGAAATTACACAATTACATAATCAAATCATTATATTGTATTATTTAATAATACATAAATTTTTGATCAATTATATTCGATATAAATCAAAGGTGTTTTTGAAATCGTAAATATTATACAGTTTCAAATGAGCTAAAAGAAAATATTGGTTATTCATTATTTACTTTATTCTAATTGATTAACTCTGTCAATTATCGAACTTTAGATTTGGCAAAATGTAAGTTTATTATTCTTTAGGAAAAATAATTCCATTATAAATTATAAAATATCCGTATTAAATTTGTTTTATGACACATAAATAGCTTTTATGGATATACTTTAACGTAATGAATATTCGTCTTCTTATATGCAGTACATGAGAGTAAGAAATAATAATATAAGAAATATATGTTCTTTTGACACGCATTATTTGTTCTATACATAATTGATGTAATCATAATTATATGTATTGCAATATTTTAATTTCTTGTTTTGTACTAATTCCGATATTATTTATAAATATTTAATAACACATAGTATATAGAGATGGTAAGTCAAGGTTTTCTATAGTGAAAGAAACCTTATTGACAATTGTCACATAAATTATAGAATATCGATTTAGAATTTAATTAGCTTATGTATTTATGAATTTAACATAATTTCTGATTTGTGGAAATGTAGGAATATACTTTTGTATTTATTAAAAATAAAATTCCGGTAATTTTTAAACGGACCTCATATACGTATATATATATTTCTAATACTTTTACAAGTATTACAGCATAAATGAAAACATTTTTCTTTTAGGTTACCTCTTTTTTTTTAGGTTAAATATTTCTCTCCATTTTTAATCCATTATGTAAAAACGTTATATGGGTTTATTCAAGTTTTTTCATTGGATTAAAATGGAATTAGTGTGCACAATATACAAAACATATAGTCTGTAAATCTGGCATTCACAAAAAACTATTTTTATATTTCAATACTTATAATGCGAATTACAAGAATATTTTATTTGTTTTACAATTATTCTGTTACTAAAGTTATTTATAATCAGTTTCGACATACATAAACTTATATAGAAATGAATTCTTTATTCACTACAATAATAATTTATTAATTTGTAATTACTCACACTTCATATGAAACTGTTGGTTATACATCAAAGAAATAAATATGTAAATTTATTTTTGTACACAGATCAAAAAATTATTTCTATATTAAATTATTAAATATCTTTTTCGAATTAACTATATCACACATAAATATTCTTTATGAATGTTTTTAAAGTAATGAATTGTTATCTTTTTTCTTTGCAGAAATAAGTTGTAAGTAAATTAATATTGTAAGTTAAAAACGTAATTATTAAATTAAACATTCCCTGTAAATAACATTTATACTGTTGTTATTAAATAACGATAACTAAATGACGGGTGACTATTCTAATCATTGTATTTTATGGAATATTAGAAATAAACACAATATATACGCAAATTAATAAATTTAAAGGATTCAATTTGAAGTAATAAAGTGATAAATTATAAAGTAATAATAGTTAGGAAATGTTAAGTATATATATATATATATTGGAATGAATGTGTTACGAGTTTAAATTAACTGTATTAAGTTACTTAAAATATATAATGACACTAAAATTTTAATTTGGAATTAACTTCATACACACCTTATACTTTTATTACTAAATTATAGTCATATTCACTCTTATCAATTTAATTTCGTGAACAATTATCAATATATTGTTTTCCGTGTATACCTTAACATCAGTCACTTATTCACTTATTGCAGCAAAATAAATATGACAAATGTAACTAAAAATTGACATTTTTTTGCTAGTTGAATGTTGTTTACCTATATAGTATTTTACTCGTATAGTATACTGTTTTGGTTTTCAGTATATAGTTAAAACAATATAGTCCAAATATAGTTGGAGGAACGAACTTTTAACATAGGTTTTTATTTAAGCCTTAAATCCAAAAATTATCTTTTTAGAAATAAGTACTTCAAAATTAACAATAATTATAAATAACCCATTGTTAAATGAATCTTTTGAAAAATTTATCCCATTAATATCATAAAAGGTTTTGAAACATTTGGTGAAAAGACATTCACTAAGGTTTTGAGTATTAATATTACCATTTTTAATTAACAAATGGTATCAATGGGCTTTTTCAAATAGTTCATGAAACTTTGTAAATTCAGAAATACTAAAAATAGCACATACTTGGGGGGAGCGACGCCCTATTTCTCCCACCTTCCGATCAAATCGGCCGCAAATACTCTATATTTAATGATTATAGATTTTCTAATTCATTTATTTACTACAAGGTAACATGAGATAAAAACCACAAAATAATGTGTAGCACATAATCAAGAAATTACACAATTATATAATTCAATAATTATATTGTATTATATAATAATACATACATTTTTGATAAATTATATTCGATATAAATCAAAGGTGTTTTTGAAATCGTAAATATTATACAGTTTCAAATGAGATAAAAGAAAATATTGGTTATTCATAATTTACTTTATTCTAAATGATTAACTCTGTCAATTATCGAACTTTAGATTTTGCAAAATGTAAGTTTATTATCCTTTAGGAAAAATAATTCCATTATAAATTATAAAATATCCGTATTAAATTTGTTTTATGACACATAAATAGCTTTTATGGATATAATTTAACGTAATGAATATTCGTCTTCTTTTATGCAGTAGAAGAGGGTAAGAAATAATAAAATAAAAATTATATGAGTTTTTGACACGCATTATTTGTTCTATACATAATTAATGTAATCATAATTATATGTATTGCAATATTTTAATTTCTTGTTTTGTACTAATTCCGATATTATTTATAAATATTTAATAACACATAGAATATAAAGCACGTAAGTCAAGGTTTTCTATAGTGAAAGAAACCTTATTGACAATTGTCACATAAATTATAGAATATCGATTTAGAATTTAATTAGCTTATGTATTTATGAATTTAACATAATTTCTGATTTGTGGAAATGTAGGAATATACTTTTGTATTTATTAAAAATAAAATTCCGGTAATTTTTAAACGGACCTCATATACGTATATATATATTTCTAATACTTTTACAAGTATTACAGCATAAATGAAAACATTTTTCTTTTAGGTTACCTCTTTTTTTTTAGGTTAAATATTTCTCTCCATTTTTAATCCATTATGTAAAAACGTTATATGGGTTTATTCAAGTTTTTTCATTGGATTAAAATGGAATTAGTGTGCACAATATACAAAACATATAGTCTGTAAATCTGGCATTCACAAAAAACTATTTTTATATTTCAATACTTATAATGCGAATTACAAGAATTTTTTTATTTGTTTTACAATTATTCTGTTACTAAAGTTATTTATAATCAGTTTCGACTTACATAAACTTATATAGAAATGAATTCTTTATTCACTACAATAATAATTTATTATTTTGTAATTACTCTCACTTCATATGAAAATGTTGGTTATACATCAAAGAAATAAATATGTATATGTATTTTTGTACACAGATCAAAAAATTATTTCTATATTAAATTATTCTTTATGAATGTTTTTAAAGTAATGAATTGTTCTCTTTTTTCTTTGCAGAAGAAAGTGGTAAGTAAATTAATATTGTAAGTTAAAAACGTAATTATTAAATTAAACATTCCCTGTAAATAACATTTATACTGTTGTTATTAAATAACGATAACTAAATGACGGGTGACTATTCTAATCATTGTATTTTATGGAATATTAGAGAAGTAATAAAGTGATAAATTATAAAGTAATAATAGTTAGGAAATGTTAAGTATATAAATATATATATTGGAATGAATGTGTTACGAGTTTAAATTAATTGTATTAAGTTACTTAAAATATATAATGACACTAAAATTTTAATTTGGAATTAACTTCATACACACTTAATACTTTTATTACTAAATTATAGTCATATTCACTTTTATCAATTTAATTGCTTGAACAATTATTAAATTATTGTTTTCCGTGTATACATCTATTCCTTAACATTAGTCACTTATACACTTGTTGCAACAATAAAAATATGACAAATATAACTAAAAATTGCCATTTTTCTGCTAGATGAATATTGTTTACCTATATAGTATTTTACTCGTATAATATAATATTTTCAGTATATAGTTAAAAATATATAGTCCAAATATAGTTGGAAGAATAAACTTTTAACATAGGTTTTTTATTTAAGCCTTAAAACCAAAAATTATCTTCTTTAGGAATTAAGTACTTCAAAATCAACAATAATTATAAATACCCCATTGTTAAATGAAACTTATTGAAAAATTTATCCCATTAATATCATAAAAAGGTTTTGGAAACTTTTGGTGAAAAGACATTTACTAAGGTTTTGAGTATTAATATTACCATTTTTAATTAACAAATAGTATTGATGGGCTTTTTCAAATGTTTGACGAAATTTTGTGAATTCAGAAATACAAAAAATAGCACAAACTTAAGGGAAGCGATCGCCCTATCTCTCCCCCACCTTCCCATCAAATCGGCCGCAAATACAGTATGTTTAATGATTATAGATTTTCTAATTGATTTATTTACTACAAGGTAAAATGAGTTCCAAACCACAAAATAATGTGTAGCACATAAGCAAGAAATTACACAATTACATAATTCAATAATTATATTGTATTATATAATAATACATACATTTTTGATAAATTATATTCGATATAAATCAAAGGTGTTTTTGAAATCGTAAATATTATACAGTTTCAAATGAGCTAAAAGAAAATATTGGTTATTCATTATTAACATTAATCTAATTGATTAACTCTGTCAATTATCGAACTTTAGATTTTGCAAAATGTAAGTTTATTATTCTTTAGAAAAAATAATTCCAGTATAAATTATAAAATATTCGTATCAAATTTATTTTATCACACATAAATAGCCTATATTGATATAATTTAATGTAATGAATTTTCGTCTTCTTTTGAACAGTAAATAACAGTAAGAAATAATAAAATAATATTAAAAATTACATGAGTTTTTGACACGCAGTATTTGTTCAATACATAATTAATGTTATCAAAATTATAGGTATTGCAGTACTTTAAATTCCTTATTTTGTACTAATTCGGATATTTTTTATAATATTTAATAACTCATAGAATATAATAAAGGTAACTCAAGTTTTTTCTATATTAAAAGAAATCTTAAATATACTTTTTATATTAATTATAGAATATCTATTTCGAATTTTATTTATTTATGTATGTATGAATATTACATAATTACTGATTTTGTGAAAATGTGCGAATAGACTCGTGTGTGTGTATATAAATATAAATATATATATATACTAGCTGACCCGGCAAACGTTGTTTTGCCATATAAATAATTTCCTAGTAATTTCTAGTGTAGACAAAAAATAGCTTACTTATTGTAAGTATGTATGTATGTTAGAATGTGTATATTGTATGTATGTAAGAATGTGGTATATGCGTGAAATAAGCATGGAGCGCTGTGAACGATGAGGGAATATAAAAATAACAAAAGGCAAACATTATTTTTATGTTATATCATAGTTTATTCCTTAAAATTATATATCATTAATTAAACAATTACGACAATAACACTATTAAACAATATCAATCTCTTAATGCTATAGCGTGAACAATATTTTTTGTTAGTCCATCTTTTGCTAACACAAACAAACTGGATGGTTTACCCACTCGAGAGCATGCCACGTATAATTGTCCGTGTGAAAAACATAGTGTTCTCAAATCTAATCCACAAACAGACATCGTTTGACCTTGGGATTTGTTGATAGTCATTGCAAATGCCAATCTAATCGGAAACTGAATACGTTGGAATTGAATTGGCACATCTGTAGGTATAATAGGAATCCGTGGTATGAGTATATTTCAACCTCTGAACTTGCCATTTAAAATCCTGGCTTCGATCACGTTTTTCATTAATTTTTGAATGACTAATCGCGTACCGTTGCACAGCCGGGGCGGGTTCAAATTACGAAGCAAGATAATTGGAGATCCAACCTTTAATTGTAAATTATGCGGTGGCATGCCTGGCAAATCCAGTGAGTTCAAAAACTCTGTGGGAAAATTTACTGCTTCGCTGTCGTCGCAAACTGTATCAATATATTTATATGATACCAAGTTCCTGGCAACAACATTTGTATCTTCAGATTTAAATTGTCAACGTCTACATTTTTTGCCGCTAAAATCGCTCTTTCTGCAAGCCACTCATGATTTATGTACTGTGTGTGTACATCGGGAAATATTTTTTCAATGAGAGTATCTTGCGAATCAGCGATTGTGCAGAAATCGGTCGGTAATTTTACGTATCCAGTTTCATCTATAGCAACTTTTCCATCACCGATATCTAAGAGTTGTTTTGAAAATGTTTCAGCGGATGGATCTTGAAACATTTGAACGCGCATATTTATTTTTAGTTGTAATTTTTCAACATTACGCCACAATGGAGATGATTTTAAGCAAGCGTTGATCTCATCAGCGTATGTTGAACGTGGAATGACTGGAAGTGTGTTTGTCTGAAATCACCTGAAAGGACCAACAGAGTTCCGCCAAATAGTTTGTCACTGTTTTTAATATCTTTCAATGTCCTGTTCAACGCCTCAAGTGAATGTTTGTGTGCCGTAGTACATTCATCCCAAATAATATTTTTACACCGTTTCAGCACAGTGGCCATGGACGATTGTTTCTTAATGTTGCATACTGCGTCAGGGTTATTCTGAATATTTAGTGGCAGCTTAAATACTGAATGAGCTGTTCTACCTCCATCCAATAAAGTTGCTGCAATGCCCGATGATGCAACGGCCAATGCGATGCCATTATTTGATCGTATTTCAGCAAGAATTAGCGAAATAACGAATGTTTTGCCAGTTCCACCCGGTGCATCCAAAAAGAAGAACCCACCTTGTCCAGCTGAAACTGCAAATATAATGCGATCATAAATGGTTCTTTGTTCCTCATTCATTAGTGGGACATTGCGGACAACAATCGCTGCCATTTCTACAGTACTGTACTGAAGTTCACGATTCATTTCACTATTCATTAAATCAGATGCAGTTCGATTTGACGAATTCATACCGAAATTACTAAGTGGTAAGTTGGCAATGACAATGCAAAGATCCTCAATAGCAATCAATGCTTCATTGTACATTTCGTCGCTGAATGTTATGATTAGATCGTGGCACCGTATACGATGTTGATGCAATATATCATCAGTCATTGAATCTTTGTGATTTTCCCATAATATCTGTGCTCGGGCTGGGAAACATGTAGTCAACACTATGGCGAATAGTAGACGAATTTGTATTGCTGTACAGTTCAATGCAGCTTCAGCAAGCATGCATTCCCACTGGTTGTCGTCTTCCAGCAAGCCGAGTGCAAGGCATGCATCTTTATACGTTGGATATTGTTGCCCATTCACTTTACGTATATCTTGAAATGATAATGGGCCAGTTACATTAACCAACAACAGTCGAAGATAAAAGCACTCCGTGTGTCTTGGATTGACTGTAAATAATCGCCCCAAGGCGTTCGATTTAAATAAATTGAGACATGCAGCAACTGGTGAGCCTTGCTTGCGGGGGCATCCATGTTTTGTTTGAGTCCATGTGAAATAGCGTGGTACTTGTGAATAGAGTAATGTTCGTGCAAAGGCACCAAAATCATCCGCACGATTACACAATTCAAAAAATGCAGTAAGTGTAGTTTTAGGTGGATTTATTGCACGATCAATCGCTGTCTCGTTCGTGAAAAATACACGCTGACCGTTTTCAAGATGGATGGCTAACTGAACAACTGCTGGATCCCGTTCATGAATTGGAAAACCAAAGATACGCCAAGCAGCTTCATTGGAGCTGATGTACCGACCAATTTGGTAGAGCGTTATTTCATCGTTTTTATTCACTGGAGGAGCATTCACATTAATATTTTCCACTCTAAACACAGCCATATCACTGCCTTTATGGACATACTTGCAAATGTATTTGATGCTCTTCACAGAACTGCAGAACTCAACATTAATATGAGCATTATATGTCTTGCTCAGCAGAGGCGAATATGGCACCACCCAACGATTGTCAATATCAATGTCTGTGTTGATGATATTTTTAATAAATGACTGTCCGCCATTTTCAGGATTTCTTCGACGATATATTGTATATCCGTCTACATTTGTGACCGTATCATTGGTAAAATCTTTAGGGAAATTTTTAGTACATTTTCCATCAGCCATGCAAGGCGATGAACTATTAAGAGTACCACATGGACCATGAATCATGTTTGTTGTAACAATATCAAACAGCAGTTGGTCAGTGAATGGATCTGGAATTTCCGCAGAAATGATACTATCGATTTCTTCAGGACGGATTTTGTCGATGAACCAAACCAAAATGTGTGCATGAGGTAATCCTCGCTTTGCCACTCAACCGAATACATCCAGCAACGTGTGGGACCAAATACATGTGATTTAGTAATGAAACTTATTAAAGACTTCAACTTTTGTCTGAACACACGTGCTGTAATGTCATGGCGATGTATTGCATTTTGGCCAGGCAGTAGCAAAGATGTAATCTCTGGCCATTTTGGATTACATGTGAACGTGATAAATAAACATGGTCGTCCATATTCGCGCACGAAAGTCAGAGCATCCTGTATATATTCTTGCATATGACGTGGACTGCCTACGTACGATGATGGTAAAATGACATGGTTACCAATTTCGGCGACGTCGGCGTTGTTGTTGATAGCGTCTCGCAAATGAATGTACTCTTCCGCGCGCAGCTTTTGTTGATTATATCGTAAGTATCGTAGTCGTTCGCTCTCAATCTTCGCGTACATGTCGACCATGAATTGTTGACAAAGCTCACGACATCGTAAAATGACGTTGTCCAGGCCACGTCTAATCATTAATCGGTACGCATAATAATCCTTTGAGCTAACGTTCTTGTTTGTTTCAGCTCCTGTAATATTTGTTCATCAAATTTAATTAATCAAATGAATTAAATGAAAATTAATTAAATGATCAAATTAATAATTAATAATCAATAAATTAATTAATAATAATAAATTATTAATTAATAATCAATGAAGTACCTGATACCGGATCTCGTTGTTTTATGTTTATGCAATATCCGTCTTGTCCCTTCCAGAATATTAGCGGATATTGGAGAGCGTCATATGAACGATGTGTGTCAGCAATGAACTGAAGATTATTATTTCTTCTACGAATCACAATTTCTCGTGCAGCTGTACAATCGCCAACCATGATTCCAGCAACATCATCAACAACGGGTGCATTGAATCTACGAATATGCTCTCCAGCTGGTGTTTTATCAGGATTAATGACGATAGCGTGATTATCGCTTTGTAATTGGTGCATATGTGATTTGAATATTTTCAACAACTCGTTGTGCTCGTTCAAAAGAGCATCTAGCTCGCTGACGATGCGCCTGGCATAAAGTGAATCAAGGTTATTATAATCACAACGTGCATTCACGCGATTGGCAAGTGCGCTTCCGGAATCCTCGCCGCCCATAAAGTAGATTTGTAAGAATTTATGTGGTTCGTTTGGCATTGGCAGTGAGCCCATTTTATGATAAACTTGGCCTCTGATTTTGAATGTAGAATTGAATTGTTGACCATTTGCATTAGTATTTCGAACTATTTCTGTTGCTCCGAACGATGTCATTTGAAAGCATGAATTGAATCTTCGAATTGACTTCAGGAACACGTTAGAATCTGGATCCGTGCCGATAAGTAAGCCGTTCAATGGTTCAGGTGGTGTTTCAATTTCAGGTAGTTGCACTTTTCCTGACGCGCAACACATCCCAGCTGGCTCATTTTTGAATTTCAGAGCATGACAATGCGGACATTCCTGTCCATAGCACCAATTACCACTTTTGAATGAGCATAATATTCAATATCGGGCTCATACTGGAATGCTAGACGCAGGAATGAATCAGATATAAATGCTCGATGTACCTGTTGTCGTTGTTGGTCATTTGTTCTTCGTCTATTGACTGTGAAACGGCGTGATTGTCGTTGTTCTAATCTTCTGACTTCATTGCGTTCAGCTCGTGTATCTTCTGGCTCTTCTTGATGCAATTGCGCCATTCTGACACGTGCATCAGTATTTTGTTGCTGGATTTGTTCTTCTGTTCTTTCGGATCTGCTATTTCGCAAGTATTTACTTGTACGGCGGCTCAAATCAGCCCCTTTGCGTTTTCTTGGCATTGCTCACTGTACAAAACATACATAAATAGAATTAATGAAATTATTTAATGATGAAAAATGTTAAAAGTATAATTAGGGCCAGGATTTTTGCCGCAGTTTTGAAATGATTTATAACAAAAATATAAGTTTTATGGAAAAATTTTTCAAACAAAAGTAAAAAATTAAATTTTATGAAAACATTGTCTCTTATAATTTTTTCATACAACCAATATTTTCATTGACATTTCAAAATAAAGATTCATAATGATTGATTTTTGAAACTATGAAAATCTTAATTGTTCAATTACATTTTTTTAATAAAATTATATTAAAATTACATTTTTATAAGATCAACAATATTTTCGATATAAAAAAAAGTATACTTACAACACAAAATCCGTTGTTATTGGAAGCTCGTGTCACGTGTTGAGTACTTTTGAGGTTATAAAATCACTTGATTAACTAATCGTGCAAAATACACTCAAAATTGATAATTTAATTATTATTGATAAAATAGGAATGATTAAAAGTTAATATGAGAGTTACACTGCGAAATAATAATAAAATAATAATTGTCAACGTTACTACTACACTTGATGCATAAACATCATTATTGTGGCCGACAACTGTGTAGGGAGTGAGAAAGAAAGGAAACCGGCTTCGTTCTCATCCCTACTCCGTGCTGTTTACTGGGTCAGAAGTGACACCTGTAGACATCTGGCGGGGATAACTAATTAAATGACGATTGATCATTTTTCGACCGGAGAGAAAATGATTAAATTACTAAAATGGCTATTAAAAAATAAGGGTTGATCATCAAATTGAGGATTGTATGTATGTATGTTGTATCATAAAAATAGAAATTAAAAATTTTGTCTAAAAATAAAAAAATTTAGGTTGACTACCCTAACATTTAGGGGATCGAAAATAGATGTTGGCCGATTCTCATAGATACCGGATAAGCACAAAAAGTTTCATCAAAATCGGTCAAGCCGTTTCGGAGGATTATGGCAACGAAAACTGTGACACGAGAATTTTATATATTATATAATATATATATATATATATATAATGCTTTTACAAGTACATATTACATTTCAAATATTTTAATTTTTAGTCTTTTAAAGTAACACCTTTTTTTTGGTTGAATATTTCTCTCCATTTTTAATCCATTATGTGAAAACGTTATTTGAGTTTTTTCAAGTATTTTGTCTTGAATAACATATTGTCCATAAATCTGGAATTCACAAAAAACAATTTTTATATTTCAATACTTATAATGCGAATTACAAGAATATTTTATTTGTTTTACAATTATTCTGTTACTAAAGTTATTTATAAACAGTTTCGACTTACATTAACTTATATAATAATGAATTCCTTATTCACTAGAATTATAATTTATTATTTTGTAATTACTCTCACTTCATATGAACCTGTTGATTATACATCAAAGAAATAAATATGTAAATTTATTTTTGTACACAGATCAAAAAATTATTTCTATATTAAATTATTAAATATCTTTTTCGAATTAATTATATCCCACATAAATATTCTTTATGAATGTTTTTAAAGTAATGAATTGTTCTCTTTTTTCTTTGCAGTAATAAGTTGTAAGTAAATTAATATTGTAAGTTAAAAACGTAATTATTAAATTAAACATTCCCTGTAAATAACATTTATACTGTTGTAATTAAATGATAATAATTAAATGATGGGTGAACATTCGAATCATTGTATTTTACGAAACATTATTAACACACACATTATATACCTAAATTAAGAAATTAAATGGATTCAATATGAAGTGATAAAGTGATAAATTACAAATGTATATTAGTCAGGAGATGTTAAGTATATATATATTGTTACCGCCGATAGGCGAAATATATTATGTGGACGAAGACGGGTGACTTTGTTTTAACCTGAACTATGAAAGTTTTAATTATTAAAACTTTCATAAACATGGAAAATAATGTTATTAATATAATATAATACGTGTAACAAATAATATTTATTTGGGCGCGCTACGTAATATAAACAATTCATAAACAATACCAAATACGCATATGCACAAAACGGGCATATGTCCGTGTAAGACTATAATAAAACTGTACGATACCGAGTCCGTGAGATCTTATGACAGCACCAGCGTATAACGGATTATGTGTGAAACGGTTCTTGGCGTCGGACGCGAAATCGCAGCGTAGAACGGTTTCGTCGATATCGACACAACAATGTATATCAGATAATACCCACGGTTTATTATCGTTTCGGTTAACGTACACAAAAATGACAACGGATTCCAACAGTCGCGATTTTATTCGTGCGGGGACGATCACGTCCGCCACAAGGTTTTTACGGATAAAACAACACTGCGTTAAATAAAACGACCGCGAATCCACACCGTACGGCTCACGACGGCGGGCGCAATAATAATGACTCCAGGGAGGCATGTCTGCGTTTGCTGACCAAAGTCCGATAAAGAGAATAACGACCTGATAGTGATTGCTGCGTGGGAAGTTCGGCGACTGTCGTATTTGATAATGAATGGCGCGAACATATATATATATATATATATATATATATATATATATATAGATATAGATATATATAAGGGAATGAATGCGCTACGAGTTAAAATTAATTGTATTAAGTTAGTTAAAATATATAATGGTATTAAAATTTTAAATTGGAATAAACTTCATACAAACATAATACTTTTATTAATAAATTATAGTCATATTCACTTTAATTTATTTATTTGCGTGTATTATTACCAAATTATTGTTTTCCGCGTATACATCTATACCTTAACATCAATTACTTATTTACTTGTTGCAACATTAAAAATATGACAAAAGTAACTAAAAATTGTCACTTTTCTGCAAGTTAAATATTGTATACCTATATAGTATTTTACTTGTATAATATACTCTTTTGGTTTTCAATTCTTCTCTCTTCAAACTATAGATAAACAAAATCTACATTTTAATTTTAGTTAAAATTTATTAATATATACACCATATTAAATTAATTAAAGTAGTAACAGTAAGGCGAAAACTAGTTTTTCCATTTGATATCTCGACTCCATCAAAGTCGAATTCGAGTAATTTATAAATATACTCGTATAAATAATTCATTACATTACAATGGTGTGTATTGCCCATTAGTAGGTACTTCCATACCACTTAATTTTATGTCGACACTACCTGCAACACACTGCACTATCTATTATTATAGTTTAAAATATTTCTTAATATTAAAATAGGTTTTAAACTATTTTATGATTAATACACACACATTAACATATGGTATTGTACTCTATCATCACGTAATTATTATGGTTATCGTTAGAAATAATAAAATTACTGAAAAAAATAATCATATTGAAGGGCGTAGATTTTAGTAGGGCCTTCTGGGATTTTCTCGGTACCTCGGCGGGCCAGTCCGCGCTTGGGTTTGGATGTAACAATAATTTTGAGTGAAGTCTAAAGTAGTTAGTCTGAGATAGCTAATACTTGTACAGTTCCGATTTTTAAATAATTATAAAGTGTGTTGTTGTTACCAGGGTGCAGATATGACAAAGTGGAAGATTGATTTTTAGTTAATCAAAAATTAATTAAAAAACACAATGAAAAAAAGAAGTTTACCAATATATTGCATGTCATATTAAATAGTCATCAATATCATTTGACGAAATAATCACTAGTAAACCTTACGTATTATATTATGCCGCAGTTTCATGATAGTGGCATATGACATCACAAAATATATTGCCCATTAAGTATTTCATGATTTTTCAAAGCTGAATAGGCATTGGACAGAAAATTATTTGCTAATTGCTAGTGTTTAGTAATGAAAAGGGAGAGGAGCGAAAATGTTAGGGTTTCTCTGTTAGCCACATCTGACGAAATGTGTAAATGTTTGTATTTAACAATAACATGCACAATGAATAATATACAGTAAACGCATTTTCATGATTTTTGTGACAAAATATTGTGAGAGTTGTAATGAGATTAGACCGATGCCAACAAAAACTATGTTACATACATGGAATGGCCGCAATTTCCATGGCAAAAACTTCATGCAGACTATATGGGACCATTCAAAGACATAAATTCTTGATAACAGAAGACGCTTACTCAATGTAGCTGGAAGTATACAAAGTTAATTTAACAGAAACTCAAGCAACCTATTCGCAAGATATGGATTACCACCTATTACATCTTCATTGTTCTAAAATTTTTAGGAGAAAACGGAATAGGTCATAGAACATCATCTCCTGTATATCCTTAAAGTAATAATCAGGCGGAGAGTGTTGTTAAAATAATTAAAACTTTTCTAAAAAAAATCGATATACTTGATATTAATAAACAGTTAGATCAGTTCTTATTTGATTATAGAATTGCTACACATACGACAACTACAGAAAGCCCAGCTAAGCTATTATTAGGTAGAAACCGTCGGACTAGGTTTGACTTACTTAAACCGAACATCAGGAAGAATGTTCATGGGAATCAAAAAAAACAAACCAATAATAGAAATTTTAATAAAAATGTTGGAATAGATGAGATAGTCTTAGTTAGAGAGTATGTAACAAAAACGGATTAAGGGAAAATTAAACAAAATTTAGGAATTGTATTGTATTTAGTGGAATTAGAAAGTGGGATAGTATGTAAAAGGCACACAGTCCAACTTTTAAAATTAAATATTGAAAAAGCTGAAAAGGAAATAGACGTAGACATTATGACAGATGAGACTAAATTAACAGAAGCAACACAGGTGATTGAGCAAGTAGAGATAAGTAAGAGGAAAGATAACGAAGTATCTAAAAAAAATTGAGGAAAATAAAACAGAGATGGAAGTAAAAAGTTCAAAAAAAATTAAAAAATCATCTATTAAATTAAATTTGTAATAACTAAAATATGTATACTATTATACCTACTGATGTTGATTTAATTATTATATTTCTTTAATTACTGTATTCCAATTAATTTTATGGTTTAAATATTATGTACTATGTATAATTTTAAGAAGGAAGTATTAATATATAATATAATAACAATTGATAATGTTATCAATATTGTTGACATTGTGCTAAGCACGTTGTCGCGTGGGTTGTAATATGGTTGTTGCGTATATCGCATTTTTTCATGTGTTAAGTAAATATCTAATAATAAAGTACAATTTTATAATTATAAAGTGTAACAGCAATTGTGTATTCAATAAAAAATAGCAAACTAAACGTATAAAAAACAGGAAACTAATGGAATTATTCAGTTTTACCTGTACACAGTTTTAATTGGCTATAAACCATTAACCATATATTGTATAGTATGTATTATATAGTTGGAAAAATAAGAGAAAATGATTCCCAAGATTTAGAAAAATAATTAGTGTCTATTACAATTATTAAAAACAATTTATTGCTTTATCAACAAATTTACCAACCGTTCAATTTCATAAAATTATTACAATATAATATGTAATATTTTACAAAAGGAGACATTTTAGCGTCCTGTGAACATTTGTGGAGACAACGGGACGGAATTTTGAAATACGGCATTTTCTCTTATAATACGGGACGTCTGGTCATCCAAATTATAAAATATTTATTTGAAATTAAATTTATTGTTAATGTATGAATTATATCTTCTATAATTTTGTGTTTTTGAAAAAATGTGTGATTATAATTTTTATTTTATTTTTTTGTTAAATAGTGTTTTAAATATTAAATAATCAGTGTGCTATCATTAAAGTAACACTATTTTTTAATGGAAAATTTGTCTCTATCATTGGTACCTTACGTGGATAATTATATTCGACTTTTTTTCATTAATTATCATTGGCATAAAGTGGATTTAGTAAAAACATGCAAGATAACATGACATATCATCCACATTTTCGACATTCTCAGAAAACAATTTTTAATTTCTTTACATATAATGGGAATTACAGGAATATTTTATACGTTTTACAGTTACATAATTACCAGAGTAGAAATTATATACAGTCTCGATTGTTTCAAGTTAACTAAATAAAAAAAATATAATAACACATTCACAAAATGCATTCATAATAATTAATAATAATTTAAAGAAACAATGAAAAATGTTTTATTACACGTTAGCTATTGAAAAAAGTAAGTATATTCATATTTGTAGTAAATAATATCTCGATTAAATATTATAGAATATCTAATATGAATTGAAGTTAGCATACATAAATTACCTACATTAAAATACCCTTCAAAGATATTAATATTATTCTTTATACAT
Source organism: Chaetogeoica ovagalla (assembly GCA_032441825.1). NCBI lineage: Eukaryota > Metazoa > Arthropoda > Insecta > Hemiptera > Aphididae > Chaetogeoica > Chaetogeoica ovagalla. Next base: position 12,209,681 of record CM063732.1, on the reverse strand, counting down.
GTAGTTGAGGAGTGTAAGTAAATTAGTATTTTACATATATTCATAATATTTCCCGTGGAAAGATATTTATCATATTTTAATTAAATGTTAATTATATAACGGGTAAAAATAAATGATTTTAATTAATTAGCACATTATATTATTCAAACTTTATATTTGTCTGGTTAACATAGTGTTAACTCTATGTAAATATATCTATAGTAAGCGAAGCGAATAGTGAGCCGCAATCGTCCCGCACACAATCGGCTGTTTTTCCTGTTTTCAGTGGTTCTACGATTAAACAAAATGGGAACAGCTGGCGCGCTTTTTAAAATCCATATGCCTGCCGCATTCCACAATATTCTGATAACGTTTGATGCATTATTCGTATCATACGTGCGTTACCGTTGTAATATTAATTTATTATCTATGTTCGTAATCATATTTCTCGCATACGTATATTGTTTGTTTTTCGTTGTGCGCATTTTTAAAATTTAAATGTTTTTGGTCTAAATTGTCTACATTACATCGTTAAAAATTATTTTAGGCGGGAAAACAGTGTTAATTACTCTGATAAAAAACGGTCACTAGACGTGTGACGATCGCGGCTCATTTTTTGCCTCGCGTACTATAATTTAAATGAAATTATTACATATATAAATAAAATCACGTAACAATTTATTAGATAAAATATAATTACATAACGTATTTAGTAAAATTATTGATTGTTTTATAAAACGAGAAATTTCATGTCATTTTATACATTTAATTTTTGGTTAAACAATAATTTTATTTTTTATGTACACACACACACACACACACACACACACACATATATATATATTTTTTTTGAAGATGATGGAAATTTAATTAGTTTTTATTTATAGCTCAATTATTTGAATATTTAATTGGAATTATATTTATATAATATTTAAATAATATTGGAATTTAATTTATTGTTTACGTATGTATGTTTTAATGATCAGTTACAATATGACCCATATCCAAACATGACTTTTTCACAAAACAAAATGATATCTGCTAGAAAAATAAATCTTCTAACGACCATGATAGTATATAGGTTAATTGATGAACTTTCACAACATTATTGCATACTCTATTTTCCCATTGCTTCAGACCTCTTTTAAAGGAAGTAACTTACCTGCTGCTTTGGAAATCTATTCAATAACACTTTCATAAGTATGGTAATTCATCAAATGTTAAAAATTGTACATCCGTTTCAATCATTTCAAACATACCTAATATTGTTTAATTTCTTGCTCAATTTATTTTAAACGAAAAGTCAATATTTATTTACCGTATTTTTCACTAACATTTTTTTAACTGACGTTATAGTGAAACGGAGTGAATTCAATGTAGCCATAATCGATTTTAGCAAGGCCTTTGAGAGAGCAGATCATTATTTTTAATCAGAGAGCTAAATCTATTTGTCTTATGTAATCCACTTCAATCTTAGTTAAATGTATAACTTTCTTAGAGAATGCAATTTGTTAGTCCTTACTAATATTATAAAGGCGAAAGTTTGTTTGGATGGATATATGGATGTTTGTTCCTCTTTCACGCAAAAACTACTAAACGGATTTTAATGAAACTTTACAGTAATGTAGCTTATAGATCAGAATAACACATAGGCTATAATTTATAAAGATATTGTGTGAATTGTCCAAAATATAACGATGAATGGATGAAACGGATGGATGTATGGATGTTTGTTCCTCTTTCACGCAAAAACTACTAAACGGATTTTAATGAAACTTTACAGTAATGTAGCTTATAGATCAGAATAACACATAGGCTATAATTTATAAAGATATTGTGTGAATTGTCCAAAATATAACGATAAATGTCATTTAAGTCTGAACAAATTCTGCAATCTGCGAGCTAGTCAGGCGTGTGCTGCAAAACAGTTAGTGCTACATGTATATAATGTATGGTGAAAATATTTATCTTAAATAGTCCTACAAAAATTCTGACACCATATATATCTATCTTTTATGAGTAAGCCATTATTGTCAAAATAGTGAACCATAAATACAATAAAAATTGATAATTTATTTCTAATGCACATTTGGTAGTAATAAATGGATCCTTATCAAAATGAATACTTTTATCGCTTTTGGTATTTAAAGGAGATAAATTTTGTCCTTCACAATACATCATTTGGACAAATATTTTAATAGTTACGACGATGACAAACCGAACGCGCGATACTATGGTATCTATGGTAATAATAATACAACGAAAGCTTGATTTTGTTTTTCAATCAGCAAATTACAATTATTTTTTATAAAAATATCGTAGAAAAGTACCTCCTAAGAAATAATTATGCCGCGAAAGCGTAAGTCTAATCTTTCCCAAAGCTCTAATAAAGCCGAACTGCGAAGGCTTGAACAGGCGGAGCGTGAGGTAGCTCACAGAGCTGCTCAGACACCAGAGCAGTCCCAGGATCGGCGTCGACAGCACGCTGAGTATCTAGCATCTCGACGGGCTGCCGAGACACCAGAACAGTCCCAAGCTCGACGTCAACAGAACGCTGAATATCTGGCATCTCAACGAGCTGATGAGACACCAGAACAGTCTCAAAACCGCCTTCGACAGCATGCTGAGTATCTAGCATCTCAACGGGCTGCTGAGACACCTGAACAGTCCCAAGCTCGACGTCAACACCACGCTGAATATCTGGCATCTCAACGGGCTGCTGAGACACCTGAACAGTCCCACGCTCGGCTTCTTCAGCAGGCAACTTACATAGCGTCACAAAGAGCTACATATTTTTTATATAATAGTTATAGGTAATGTAAATTACTAGACCCCCGAGAAAAAATTTGAAAACACGCTACTGGCTGGGTTAGAGGCGAGGGAGAAGAAGAGCATGTGTATTGAATTAAAATTTTAAAGTTTAATAAATGATGCAAGTTCGTTCAAAACTGTACACGGGCGAAGCCGGGTAATTCAGCTGTAATAAAAAATACAAATCTTTGGCACGGGCAACGCCGGGCAGGACAGCTAGTATTAAATATTTTGTACTATATGTAGATCATACCTTAATCCAATAATTTTGCATAAGTTATTCAATTAAAATCTCGATTACTAAATTCTACATGGAATTGATTTTTTCGTATACAAATAGTTTTATGGATATATTTTAATGTATATTGGTTTTCTTCTATTATATAGATGATAATGGTATGTAAAATAATATTCCATTCAAGCAATTAATTTGTAAAATAAAATTATTACATTACCTCCTGTGAAAAAAATTTACCTTTTTTAATAAATGTTTATTAAATAGAGGATGTTCAATAATTGTATTTAGCAAAAATTTGTTATACATGTATAAAATAAGTAAATATTTTATTTTAATATTTACTTAAATAAGTAAAGTCTTATTCACAGAAGGGCAATATAGTGAATTTGTTATGGAGCAATTAGCTATTACACGTAATTAACTAGTTGTGAAAGAGAATAGAATAATGATATTCATAATACTGAGAAGAAGAGTAATTAGTGTGGCACATCAGGGTATCGATAAAATAAAAACGCTGTTGAGAAGTAAAATATGTTTTCCAAATACGAACCAAATGGTATTTAAAGAAATATGTTCTTATATTTGATGTGGTTTGAACGCTGCTCAAGTTCGAACAATTTTACACCGTACAGGAGAATACTAAAGAAATACACAATGAAACAGAAAACAAATCAATCGATTATTTACAAGTAATAAAAATTAATCTCTTTCTTTTTAACGAATATTAGGTCGCGAATCGAATGTGACTGTTATAATAACGCAATTCAAAAGTAACGATTAACGATATGAAATAATGTAAAAAAAATAATAAATAAATTTTGTGTAAGTGTGCAATGTTTTGGCGACTCTATTTGATTCGGGCACAAGGTGTATTGTATAAGTATGCAGCGTTAACCGTTACCAAGTTGTTACCATCGTTTGTTATATTAGTGGAAAAAGTGGACTGATGCTGTTATTCCATATAGATGATGGTTGGACTCGATAACAAATGCAGACCAAGATAGTGGCTGTATTAACATACTAAGTTATCGTGGGAAGATGCAAAATAAACATTTTTGTTATCATACCGTAGAATATGGCGTGCTACAGAAATAATGCTAAAATATAGAATAAAATCAAGGAATATTTTTATAAAAACATGTACAGTGATCAACAGTATCAATAGCTATCAATAGCTCAACTTACGATGAAAGAGAAAGACAATGGGGAAAATTGGTTATAAAATTAAGAGAAAAGGGAGAAAATGTATTTACAGAGACACCTAAAGAAGAATTACATAAAGGCGAAACATTCCCATGGGTTTTATGGAGAACAATAAACCGAATAAAAGCATTATACAATCGTACTAAAACTAAGAACTTGTACAAATGGGGTTTGGCAGTAAATGACATGTGTGAATGTGGAGAAGTTCAGGATGAAAGACATGTCCTATGATGACTATGATGCCTAAATCTTAATGCTGAATACACTACGAAGGACATAGAAGAAATTAATAAAAATGCTATACATTTGGCAGAATATTGTGAGGGGAAGGTATAAATTCTGAAATACGTAATAATTTACTATGACTAGATACGACAAGAAGAAGATATAGCAGGCTACAACGAAATCAACATCAGCATCATTGTTATTTCGTGGGATATTAAGTCATGACTTCCAGAACTGTGGGAAACAACAATGAAGACACTGACAAAAAGGTGAAAAACTTGATGCAATAAATAAAAATTAGTGCCATAAATAGTGATGTAAGAACAGGAGTGTAAAAACATAGTCTGTATGCAGGAGATTCAATATTTTTAAAGCAGAACATAGGAAATAAATATTCTACATCATTCAATCCGAAAAAAGTGTAATCAAGTAAAAAAAATGTCCAATAATTATAAGTGAAAGAGGGGGGGGGAATAAATTAACTAGAAACTTATCGCACATCAAGAAGATAACAGAGACCCAAAGTAGAAAAGATAGAAAGACCACACGAACAGAAAATTCAGGTAAAGAAGTTGCAACATTGAGAAGACTAGGAGAGAAAAAGCCACTAAAATAATCACAAAGACTATAAACTGAATTTAAACAAAATACATTAACATTGTTAATTATATATTGTATATACCTATTTACTATTATATATATTTTATACATACTAGGAGAGTAATGTAGTGATAATATATTAACATGTATAATGATTATGTACATTAATATTAAATGAATAAAGAAACACTCTCTAAGGAAGAGTACAGATACAATTTTGGCTATTTGTATATGGAATCATATATTACCTAATAAATTACTGAAATAAAAACAAAGGATAACTTATTTAAAGAAGGAAACTATATAATAATAATATATATATATATATATATATATATATAGTTATAATGATAATAATATATTATGTTATGTACGCCATCTGTAGTTACGTTATCATTTAATTTTAATTTCAGTAATTTATTAGGTAATAATATATGTACTCTTGGTAGGGAGTCTCTATCAAATATAGTAACTTGTGCATTGTACAGTGTACTAAAAACGTTCAAGTAATGACCACACAATTATTTTCTAGCAATTTATATAATGTGTACTGGGGTGAAATTTTTTAATTTGTGATAGATTTTTGTTTCAAACAAGAGTGAACGATTAGTATTAATAAATTTGGAAAAACAATTAAATTCAAAATTGTATTGGTCAAACTTATATACAATCCAAGGGATGATCAAAATAACATCTGAACAATTACATGATGGATATGTTTCTTAGTAAAAAAAGAAAGTATGATGATTCATCCAATAGATTATTAAAAATATGTCTTAATGGCAATAAACTTCTAGAATACGAAATTTTATTTGGTATATACCTATAATATATACCATTTTAAAGCATGCACACAAATATATATATATATATGTATTGGCCACAAATGGACTCACGAATAAGTGTGGCACGTCGCGAAATTAAACTGAATAAAATGTCTTACATGCCAAATATCATGACGAAATGACGGCGACTAAATTAAGTATTTGAAAATTAACTATTAAATATTTGAAACGTTATTAGATTTTTTCAATAATTCTCATAAGCGTAAGGTAAAATTATATAAGTCATACTCTAAAAACGAATTCTACTTTAGCAAAATCAATTACATTTTACTAAGGGCTATCAAAATAACAATGTAACTTTTGTGAAATTATAAAACATAATAAATTTTTCATATATTAATAATGTTATCAGAATTATAAACACTGAAATATTATACAGTTTTTGAATAATTAAAAGCAATAAAGCCAAAAGAATACTTTTTTCACTGAATTTCTTGTCGTGCATTAACTGATATTTTTTGTAATATTTAATAACTTCCTAGAAATAAATGCAGGTAAGTAAACTTTAATCTTTATCAATAAAAAAGCATCTATTATGGGATATTGATTTGGAATTTAATTTATTGTGAAATGTATCCAACAAAACTTTCTTCGACGAACTATGCGTAAAATAATAGCCAAGTAAAAGAAAGTAAAAGAGAACACTATAAAAATGTTAAGTAATTAATAAATGCTAGGTAAATTATATACATTAGATGTATTTAAATGAATAATAAATAAAAATAATCTTTTTATTTATAAAATAAAAATAAATTAATAAATATAAAGATAATAAATAAATAATAATCGGAACGATAATTATTTCAAGAAAAGTGGGCAAAGCGGATCAATTACCATATTAAATTGAAAAATTTAAACATATAATAAATAATTTTAGATATTTATTATAGTTTGATGTTGTCAGTTATAAATTATAATTGAAAAACGTATGTGTATTATATAGTTACATATGTTAAAAGATCAATTTTTTTTGACTTGTAATCAACGTAAACCTTATACTATTGTTCGAAATTTTGTGTGCAAACGGGTCGTGTTCTTTTGCGCAAACGAGTCGTAGCTGTGACAACCGATATAGAGAGGGTAATATGGTTTTTAGCACTGCCACCGATATATACGTGAAACGAATAAATAAAAAGGTCGAATACAATACCTTTTTGTCTCAAAAATATGGAATATTTTTGCTTAAATATTCGTCATTATTCAATCAATGTCTTCTTCTAATATTACATAAGTGTAATCTGTATATCATGTCCGATAATATGTCTAAAGAAAGTGTGTAAATATATACATATTTAACGGACAAACACTGGCTCGTGTAATACCATACGGTCGTGACTACTAATTTATTTTTTACTTAGCTCGCGCCACTAGCGTCGCATTGATTGCATATATTTAATATAATTTCGAGTTCTTACAATATTGTTGTGATTATAATTTTCATTTTTTCTTTTTAAATATTAAATAATCAGTGTGTATCATTAAAGTAACACTATTTTTTAATGGAAAAATTGTCTCTATCTATGGTACCTTATATGGATAGATATTCGACTTTTTTTCATTAATAATCTTTAGCATAAAGTGGATTTAGTAAAAACATGCAAGACAACAAGACATATCTTCCATAATTCTGACATTCTCAAAAAACAATTTTTAATTTCTTTACATATAATGGGAATTACAGGAATATTTTATACGTTTTACAGTTACATTGTTACTAGGGTTAAAAATAATATATAGTCTCGATTGTTTCAAGTTAACTAAATAAAAAAAATATAATAACACATTCACAAAATGCATTCATAATAATTAATAATAATTTAAAGAAACAATGAAAAATGTTTTATTACACGTTAGCTATTAATGAATGTAAGTATATTCATATTTATACTAAATAATATCTCGATTAAATATTATAGAATATCTAATATGAATTGAAGTTAGCATACATAAATTGCCTACATTAAAATACCCTTCAAAGATATTAATATTACTCTTTATACATGTAGTTGAGGGGCGTAAGTAAATTAGTATTTTACATATATTCATAATATTTTCCGTGGAAAGATATTTATCATATTTTAATTAAATGTTAACTATATAAACGGGTAAAAATGAATGATTTTAATTAATTAACTCATTATATTATTTAAACTTTATATTTTTCTAGTTAACATGGAGCAAAAAAAAAATTTTTTTTAAAAGAAAATTTTTTTATTAAAACAATGAGAGATTTTTATACTTTCAACGGCTTATAATATATTATATTCTACTTTATTTTCGATATTCAATACAATTTGTTTTATATTATTTTGTAGTATTATAATATAATATATGACTCCACAGTAATAAATATAATATGTATTATAATATAATGATATAGTAACAAACATAATAGATATTTTACAACTTTTTATATCACCAACAAAAATATATTATTACACTAAAAAAATCTCAGTAAAATATTATTATTCAAAAATGTAATATAAATATTACAACTTGATACTCTAATAGTAATTAATTATAATAATAATAATAATACAATATTTTTGGTAATAGTATATTGTAAAAAAAGGAAATATTAAGAAATAATAAATGTAATTAGATTATTTAATTAGTAATTTATTACATTTTAACATTAATACTTTTTCAAAAATTGTATCATTCATTTTACCTCTTCTCTTTAATAAAACAGCACCACGAATACTGAATATACGTTCAACAGCAGTACTGATAGGAAGTGGTGTATTGAATTTAGAAAATACTTTTTTGATTGTGGATGTTTCATACAACAAATTTATATTTTTTGTTGGACTTTTCGATAGATAATTCTAAAATAAGTAGTACTAAAATACTCGTAAGATGAATATTTTTTTGATAATTAGCAAAATGTTGGCACTTATTTATTACACCATCATATAATATGTTATCATCGTAGCTGTGGCAAAAGTGGAAAAACCATTATTATTCTATTAAATATAGTTGAAAACAAAAATACTACGAAATATCGTGTAGCCATGTAGGTACTATTTAAGAAATGACTGAGCTTTAAAAAGTATTCGGAATACTGTATTTGCAATACTATCCAAGTCTGCTAAAAAGATAATACACCATATTTCAATGATATGCCACGATACAATAATCCACCACATACAAATACTATATCTCATATATCACAAGATCAAAAGTTTAAATCAAATAATCAATCTCAGCAATTTAATGCAATGCAGTATATCGCCAGTTTTCCAGACTTCTCGTCGGATAGTTCAAGTTCTTATTTACATTAATATAGTGCATTTTTCGTTATAATAAATAATCGTTTTTAGTATTGTGAAAACTATCTCAGTGTTAACTCATTTTATTATAATTCATACTAGCGTTTGAAGTCATTTGAAATATTTCACACACACACACACACACACATACATATATATATATATATAACTAGCTACCACCCTTCTTCTAACGGAATGGTGGAGCGCTTCCATCGTCAACTAAAAGCGTCAATTATACACTTATTCACTTGTTGCAACAATAAAAATATGACAAATATAACTAAAAATTGCCATTTTTCTGCTAGTTGAATATTGTTTACCTATATAGTATTTTACTCGTATAATATACTGTTTTGGTTTTCAGTATATAGTTAAAAAAATATAGTACAAAAATAATTGGAGGAACGAACTTTTAACATAGGTTTTTTATTTAAGCCTTAAAACCAAAAATTATCTTTTTTAGAAATTAAGTACTTCAAAATCAACAATAGTTATAAATACCCCATTGTTAAAAGAAACTTTTTGAAAAATTTATACCATTAGTATCATAAAAAGGTTTTGGAAACTTTTGGTGAAAAGACATTTACTAAGGTTTTGAGTATTAATATTACCATTTTTAATTAACAAATGGTAATAATGGGCTTTAAATATTTGACGAAATTTTGTAAATTCAGAAATACAAAAAATAGCACAAACTTAGGAGGAGTGATCGCCCTATCTCTCCCACCATCCCATCAAATCGGCCGCAAATACAGTATGTGTATTGATTATAGATTTTCTAATTCATTTGTTTACTTCAAGGTAAAATGAATTAAAAACCACAAAATAATGTGTAGCACATTTGCGAGAAATTACACAATTACATACTCCTATCATTACATTGTATTATTTTATAATACATGCATTTTGATCAATTATATTCGATATAAATCAAAGGTGTTTTTGAAATCGTAAATATTATACTGTTTTGAATGAGCTAAAAGAAAATTTTGGGTAAGTGTGCAATGTTTTGGCGACTCTATTTGATTCGGGCACAAGGTGTATTGTATAAGTATGCAGCGTTAACCGTTACCAAGTTGTTACCATCGTTTGTTATATTAGTGGAAAAAGTGGACTGATGCTGTTATTCCATATAGATGATGGTTGGACTCGATAACAAATGCAGACCAAGATAGTGGCTGTATTAACATACTAAGTTATCGTGGGAAGATGCAAAATAAACATTTTGTTATCATACCGTAGAATATGGCGTGCTACAGAAATAATGCTAAAATATAGAATAAAATCAAGGAATATTTTTATAAAAACATGTACAGTGATCAACAGTATCAATAGCTATCAATAGCTCAACTTACGATGAAAGAGAAAGACAATGGGGAAAATTGGTTATAAAATTAAGAGAAAAGGGAGAAAATGTATTTACGGAGACACCTAAAGAAGAATTACATAAAGGCGAAACATTCCCATGGGTTTTATGGAGAACAATAAACCGAATAAAAGCATTATACAATCGTACTAAAACTAAGAACTTGTACAAATGGGGTTTGGCAGTAAATGACATGTGTGATTGTGGAGAATTTCACGATGAAAGACATGTCCTATGATGACTATGATGCCTAAATCTTAATGCTGAATACACTACGAAGGACATAGAAGAAATTAATAAAATGCTATACATTTGGCAGAATATTGTGAGGAAGGTATAAATTCTGAAATACGTAATAATTTACTATGACTAGATACGACAAGAAGAAGATATAGCAGGCTACAACGAAATCAACATCAGCATCATTGTTATTTCGTGGGATATTAAGTCATGACTTCCAGAACTGTGGGAAACAACAATGAAGACACTGACAAAAAGGTGAAAAACTTGATGCAATAAATAAAAATTAGTGCCATAAATAGTGATGTAAGAACAGGAGTGTAAAAACATAGTCTGTATGCAGGAGATTCAATATTTTTAAAGCAGAACATAGGAAATAAATATTCTACATCATTCAATCCGAAAAAAGTGTAATCAAGTAAAAAAAATGTCCAATAATTATAAGTGAAAGAGGGGGGGGGAATAAATTAACTAGAAACTTATCGCACATCAAGAAGATAACAGAGACCCAAAGTAGAAAAGATAGAAAGACCACACGAACAGAAAATTCAGGTAAAGAAGTTGCAACATTGAGAAGACTAGGAGAGAAAAAGCCACTAAAATAATCACAAAGACTATAAACTGAATTTAAACAAAATACATTAACATTGTTAATTATATATTGTATATACCTATTTACTATTATATATATTTTATACATACTAGGAGAGTAATGTAGTGATAATATATTAACATGTATAATGATTATGTACATTAATATTAAATGAATAAAGAAACACTCTCTAAGGAAGAGTACAGATACAATTTTGGCTATTTGTATATGGAATCATATATTACCTAATAAATTACTGAAATAAAAACAAAGGATAACTTATTTAAAGAAGGAAACTATATAATAATAATATATATATATATATATATATAGTTATAATGATAATAATATATTATGTTATGTACGCCATCTGTAGTTACGTTATCATTTAATTTTAATTTCAGTAATTTATTAGGTAATAATATATGTACTCTTGGTAGGAGTCTCTATCAAATATAGTAACTTGTGCATTGTACAGTGTACTAAAAACGTTCAAGTAATGACCACACAATTATTTTCTAGCAATTTATATAATGTGTACTGGGGTGAAATTTTTTAATTTGTGATAGATTTTTGTTTCAAACAAGAGTGAACGATTAGTATTAATAAATTTGGAAAAACAATTAAATTCAAAATTGTATTGATCAAACTTATATACAATCCAAGGGATGATCAAAATAACATCTGAACAATTACATGATGGATATGTTTCTTAGTAAAAAAAGAAAGTATGATGATTCATCCAATAGATTATTAAAAATATGTCTTAATGGCAATAAACTTCTAGAATACGAAATTTTATTTGGTATATACCTATAATATATACCATTTTAAAACATGCACACAAATATATATATATATATATGTATTGGCCACAAATGGACTCACGAATAAGTGTGGCACGTCGCGAAATTAAACTGAATAAAATGTCTTACATGCCAAATATCATGACGAAATGACGGCGACTAAATTAAGTATTTGAAAATTAACTATTAAATATTTGAAACGTTATTAGATTTTTTCAATAATTCTCATAAGCGTAAGGTAAAATTATATAAGTCATACTCTAAAAACGAATTCTACTTTAGCAAAATCAATTACATTTTACTAAGGGCTATCAAAATAACAATGTAACTTTTGTGAAATTATAAAACATAATAAATTTTTCATATATTAATAATGTTATCAGAATTATAAACACTGAAATATTATACAGTTTTTGAATAATTAAAAGCAATAAAGCCAAAAGAATACTTTTTTCACTGAATTTCTTGTCGTGCATTAACTGATATTTTTTGTAATATTTAATAACTTCCTAGAAATAAATGCAGGTAAGTAAACTTTAATCTTTATCAATAAAAAAGCATCTATTATGGGATATTGATTTGGAATTTAATTTATTGTGAAATGTATCCAACAAAACTTTCTTCGACGAACTATGCGTAAAATAATAGCCAAGTAAAAGAAAGTAAAAGAGAACACTATAAAAATGTTAAGTAATTAATAAATGCTAGGTAAATTATATACATTAGATGTATTTAAATGAATAATAAATAAAAATAATCTTTTTATTTATAAAATAAAAATAAATTAATAAATATAAAGATAATAAATAAATAATAATCGGAACGATAATTATTTCAAGAAAAGTGGGCAAAGCGGATCAATTACCATATTAAATTGACAAAAATTTAAACATATAATAAATAATTTTAGATATTTATTATAGTTTGATGTTGTCAGTTATAAATTATAATTGAAAAACGTATGTGTATTATATAGTTACATATGTTAAAAGATCAATTTTTTTTGACTTGTAATCAACGTAAACCTTATACTATTGTTCGAAATTTTGTGTGCAAACGGGTCGTGTTCTTTTGCGCAAACGAGTCGTAGCTGTGACAACCGATATAGAGAGGGTAATATGGTTTTTAGCACTGCCACCGATATATACGTGAAACGAATAAATAAAAAGGTCGAATACAATACCTTTTTGTCTCAAAAATATGGAATATTTTTGCTTAAATATTCGTCATTATTCAATCAATGTCTTCTTCTAATATTACATAAGTGTAATCTGTATATCATGTCCGATAATATGTCTAAAGAAAGTGTGTAAATATATACATATTTAACGGACAAACACTGGCTCGTGTAATACCATACGGTCGTGACTACTAATTTATTTTTTACTTAGCTCGCGCCACTAGCGTCGCATTGATTGCATATATTTAATATAATTTCGAGTTCTTACAATATTGTTGTGATTATAATTTTCATTTTTTTTTCTTTTTAAATATTAAATAATCAGTGTGTATCATTAAAGTAACACTATTTTTTAATGGAAAAATTGTCTCTATCTATGGTACCTTATATGGATAGATATTCGACTTTTTTTCATTAATAATCTTTAGCATAAAGTGGATTTAGTAAAAACATGCAAGACAACAAGACATATCTTCCATAATTCTGACATTCTCAAAAAACAATTTTTAATTTCTTTACATATAATGGGAATTACAGGAATATTTTATACGTTTTACAGTTACATTGTTACTAGGGTTAAAAATAATATATAGTCTCGATTGTTTCAAGTTAACTAAATAAAAAAAATATAATAACACATTCACAAAATGCATTCATAATAATTAATAATAATTTAAAGAAACAATGAAAAATGTTTTATTACACGTTAGCTATTAATAAATGTAAGTATATTCATATTTATACTAAATAATATCTCGATTAAATATTATAGAATATCTAATATGAATTGAAGTTAGCATACATAAATTGCCTACATTAAAATACCCTTCAAAGATATTAATATTACTCTTTATACATGTAGTTGAGGGGCGTAAGTAAATTAGTATTTTACATATATTCATAATATTTTCCGTGGAAAGATATTTATCATATTTTAATTAAATGTTAACTATATAAACGGGTAAAAATGAATGATTTTAATTAATTAACTCATTATATTATTTAAACTTTATATTTTTCTAGTTAACATGGAGCAAAAAAAAAATTTTTTTTAAAAGAAAATTTTTTTTTTTATTAAAACTTAATGGGAGATTTTTATACTTTCAACGGCTTATAATATATTATATTCTACTTTATTTTCGATATTCAATACAATTTGTTTTATATTATTTTGTAGTATTATAATATAATATATGACTCCACAGTAATAAATATAATATGTATTATAATATAATGATATAGTAACAAACATAATAGATATTTTACAACTGTTTATATCACCAAAAAATATATTATTACACTAAAAAATCTCAGTAAAATATTATTATTCAAAAATGTAATATAAATATTACAACTTGATACTCTAATAGTAATTAATTATAATAATAATAATAATACAATATTTTTGGTAATAGTATATTGTAAAAAAAGGAAATATTAAGAAATAATAAATGTAATTAGATTATTTAATTAGTAATTTATTACATTTTAACATTAATACTTTTTCAAAAATTGTATCATTCATTTTACCTCTTCTCTTTAATAAAACAGCACCACGAATACTGAATATACGTTCAACAGCAGTACTGATAGGAAGTGGTGTATTGAATTTAGAAAATACTTTTTTGATTGTGGATGTTTCATACAACAAATTTATATTTTTTGTTGGACTTTTCGATAGATAATTCTAAAATAAGTAGTACTAAAATACTCGTAAGATGAATATTTTTTTGATAATTAGCAAAATGTTGGCACTTATTTATTACACCATCATATAATATGTTATCATCGTAGCTGTGGCAAAAGTGGAAAAACCATTATTATTCTATTAAATATAGTTGAAAACAAAAATACTACGAAATATCGTGTAGCCATGTAGGTACTATTTAAGAAATGACTGAGCTTTAAAAAGTATTCGGAATACTGTATTTGCAATACTATCCAAGTCTGCTAAAAAGATAATACACCATATTTCAATGATATGCCACGATACAATAATCCACCACATACAAATACTATATCTCATATATCACAAGATCAAAAGTTTAAATCAAATAATCAATCTCAGCAATTTAATGCAATGCAGTATATCGCCAGTTTTCCAGACTTCTCGTCGGATAGTTCAAGTTCTTATTTACATTAATATAGTGCATTTTTCGTTATAATAAATAATCGTTTTTAGTATTGTGAAAACTATCTCAGTGTTAACTCATTTTATTATAATTCAAACTAGCGTTTGAAGTCATTTGAAATATTTCACACACACACACACACACACACACACACATACATATATATATATATATATAACTAGCTACCACCCTTCTTCTAACGGAATGGTGGAGCGCTTCCATCGTCAACTAAAAGCGTCAATTATACACTTATTCACGTGTTGCAACAATAAAAATATGACAAATATAACTAAAAATTGCCATTTGTCTGCTAGTTGAATATTGTTTACCTATATAGTATTTTACTCGTATAATATACTGTTTTGGTTTTCAGTATATAGTTAAAAAAATATAGTACAAAAATAATTGGAGGAACGAACTTTTAACATAGGTTTTTTATTTAAGCCTTAAAACCAAAAATTATCTTTTTTAGAAATTAAGTACTTCAAAATCAACAATAGTTATAAATACCCCATTGTTAAAAGAAACTTTTTGAAAAATTTATACCATTAGTATCATAAAAAGGTTTTGGAAACTTTTGGTGAAAAGACATTTACTAAGGTTTTGAGTATTAATATTACCATTTTTAATTAACAAATGGTAATAATGGGCTTTTTTAAATATTTGACGAAATTTTGTAAATTCAGAAATACAAAAAATAGCACAAACTTAGGAGGAGTGATCGCCCTATCTCTCCCACCATCCCATCAAATCGGCCGAAGATACAGTATGTGTAATGATTATAGATTTTCTAATTCATTTGTTTACTTCAAGGTAAAATGAATTAAAAACCACAAAATTATGTGTAGCACATTTGCGAGAAATTACACAATTACATACTCCTATCATTACATTGTATTATTTTATAATACATGCATTTTTGATCAATTATATTCGATATAAATCAAAGGTGTTCTTGAAATCGTAAATATTATACAGTTTTGAATGAGCTAAAAGAAAATGTTGGATATTCATTGTTTACTTTAATCTAATTGATTAACTCTGTCAATTCTCGAACCTTAGATTTTACAGAATATAAGTTTATTATTCTTTAGGAAATAAATTCCATTATAAAATATAAAATATCCGTATCGAATTACTTTTATCACACATAAATAGCTTTTATGTATATACTTTAACGTAATGAATATTCGTCTTCTTTTATGCAGTAAAAGAGGGTAAGAAATAATAAAATAAAAATTATATGAGTTTTTGACACGCATTATTTGTTCTATACATAATTGATGTAATCATAATTATATGTATTGCAATATTTTAACTTCTTGTTTTGTACTAATTCCGATATTATTTATAAATATTTAATAACACATAGAATTTAATAAACGTAAGTCAAGGTTTTCTGTAATGAAAGAAACCTTATTGATAATTGCCACATAAATTATAGAATATCGATTTCGAATTTAATTTACTTATGTATGTATGAATTTTACATAATGTCTGATTTTGTGAAAATGTAGGAATATACATTTGTATTTATTTAAAATAAAATTCCGGTACTTTTTGAACGGACCTCATATATATATATATATATATATATTTTTTTTTTTTTTAATACTTTTTCAAGTATTATAGCATAAATGAAAACATTTTTCTCTTAGATTACCACTTTTTTTTTAGGTTTAATATTTCTCTTCATTTTTAATCCATTATGTAAAAACGTTATTTGGGTTTATTCAAGTTTTTTTATTGGATTAACCCTTTCAGTTCTGACTCCAGAAAAAATGAATATAATCCATTTTTTTTCATATACTATTTAATTGTGAAAGAAATAAGTACTCTAATTTTTTTTAAATTTTCTAAAACCCCATTTCCCCCTCTTTTTTGATTGGGATTTTTTTGTCCCGTCAGGGAACTGTGCACGAAAATTATAATATAAACTATAAGTCAAATTTATATTTGTATTTTTTATTGAAAGAAATATTTTAGTATTATTTTAAGAATTTAATGTAATATATATTATTAAAATTGAAAATCAATCTTATGCAGTGTCTACTTCATGGTACTCGTTGAAGCAATTTCTTTTTTCATTGCTGCATAAGTAAACTTGACTATGTAAACACTTTGATGTTGGCCTGGACTCAAATAATAAAATAATATTAAAAATTACATGAGTTTTTGACACGCAGTATTTGTTCAATACATAATTAATGTTATCAAAATTATAGGTATTGCAGTACTTTAAATTCCTTATTTTGTACTAATTCGGATATTTTTTATAATATTTAATAACTCATAGAATATAATAAAGGTAACTCAAGTTTTTTCTATATTAAAAGAAATCTTAAATATACTTTTTATATTAATTATAGAATATCTCTTTCGAATTTTATTTATTTATGTATGTATGAATATTACATAATTACTGATTTTGTGAAAATGTGCGAATAGACTCGTGTGTGTGTATATAAATATAAATATATATATATACTAGCTGACCCGGCAAACGTTGTTTTGCCATATAAATAATTTCCTAGTAATTTCTAGTGTAGACAAAAAATAGCTTACTTATTGTAAGTATGTATGTATGTTAGAATGTGTATAT
The DNA here is from genome assembly GCA_032441825.1 of Chaetogeoica ovagalla. Classification (NCBI taxonomy): domain Eukaryota; kingdom Metazoa; phylum Arthropoda; class Insecta; order Hemiptera; family Aphididae; genus Chaetogeoica; species Chaetogeoica ovagalla. Next base: position 12,191,590 of record CM063732.1, on the reverse strand, counting down.
TGTATGTATGTAAGAATGTGGTATATGCGTGAAATAAGCATGGAGCGCTGTGAACGATGAGGGAATATAAAAATAACAAAAGGCAAACATTATTTTTATGTTATATCATAATTTATTCCTTAAAATTATATATCATTAATTAAACAATTACGACAATAACACTATTAAACAATATCAATCTCTTAATGCTATAGCGTGAACAATATTTTTTGTTAGTCCATCTTTTGCTAACACAAACAAACTGGATGGTTTACCCACTCGAGAGCATGCCACGTATAATTGTCCGTGTGAAAAACATAGTGTTCTCAAATCTAATCCACAAACAGACATCGTTTGACCTTGGGATTTGTTGATAGTCATTGCAAATGCCAATCTAATCGGAAACTGAATACGTTGGAATTGAATTGGCACATCTGTAGGTATAATAGGAATCCGTGGTATGAGTATATTTCAACCTCTGAACTTGCCATTTAAAATCCTGGCTTCGATCACGTTTTTCATTAATTTTTGAATGACTAATCGCGTACCGTTGCACAGCCGGGGCGGGTTCAAATTACGAAGCAAGATAATTGGAGATCCAACCTTTAATAGTAAATTATGCGGTGGCATGCCTGGCAAATCCAGTGAGTTCAAAAACTCTGTGGGAAAATTTACTGCTTCGCTGTCGTCGCAAACTGTATCAATATATTTATATGATACCAAGTTCCCTGGCAACAACATTTTTATCTTCAGATTTAAATTGTCAACGTCTACATTTTTTGCCGCTAAAATCGCTCTTTCTGCAAGCCACTCATGATTTATGTACTGTGTGTGTACATCGGGAAATATTTGTTCAATGAGAGTATCTTGCGAATCAGCGATTGTGCAGAAATCGGTCGGTAATTTTACGTATCCAGTTTCATCTATAGCAACTTTTCCACCACCGATATCTAAGAGTTGTTTTGAAAATGTTTCAGCGGATGGATCTTGAAACATTTGAACGCGCATATTTATTTTTAGCTGTAATTTTTCAACATTACGCCACAATGGAGATGATTTTAAGCAAGCGTTGATCTCATCAGCGTATGTTGAACGTGGAATGACTGGAAGTGTTTGTCTGAAATCACCTGAAAGGACCAACAGAGTTCCGCCAAATAGTTTGTCACTGTTTTTAATATCTTTCAATGTCCTGTTCAACGCCTCAAGTGAATGTTTGTGTGCCGTAGTACATTCATCCCAAATAATATTTTTACACCGTTTCAGCACAGTGGCCATGGACGATTGTTTCTTAATGTTGCATACTGCGTCAGGGTTATTCTGAATATTTAGTGGCAGCTTAAATACTGAATGAGCTGTTCTACCTCCATCCAATAAAGTTGCTGCAATGCCCGATGATGCAACGGCCAATGCGATGCCATTATTTGATCGTATTTCAGCAAGAATTAGCGAAATAACGAATGTTTTGCCAGTTCCACCCGGTGCATCCAAAAAGAAGAACCCACCTTGTCCAGCTGAAACTGCAAATATAATGCGATCATAAATGGTTCTTTGTTCCTCATTCATTAGTGGGACATTGCGGACAACAATCGCTGCCATTTCTACAGTACTGTACTGAAGTTCACGATTCATTTCACTATTCATTAAATCAGATGCAGTTCGATTTGACGAATTCATACCGAAATTACTAAGTGGTAAGTTGGCAATGACAATGCAAAGATCCTCAATAGCAATCAATGCTTCATTGTACATTTCGTCGCTGAATGTTATGATTAGATCGTGGCACCGTATACGATGTTGATGCAATATATCATCAGTCATTGAATCTTTGTGATTTTCCCATAATATCTGTGCTCGGGCTGGGAAACATGTAGTCAACACTATGGCGAATAGTAGACGAATTTGTATTGCTGTACAGTTCAATGCAGCTTCAGCAAGCATGCATTCCCACTGGTTGTCGTCTTCCAGCAAGCCGAGTGCAAGGCATGCATCTTTATACGTTGGATATTGTTGCCCATTCACTTTACGTATATCTTGAAATGATAATGGGCCAGTTACATTAACCAACAACAGTCGAAGATAAAAGCACTCCGTGTGTCTTGGATTGACTGTAAATAATCGCCCCAAGGCGTTTGATTTAAATAAATTGAGACATGCAGCAACTGGTGAGCCTTCTTGCGGGGCATCCATGTTTTTGTTTGAGTCCATGTGAAATAGCGTGGTACTTGTGAATAGAGTAATGTTCGTGCAAAGGCACCAAAATCATCCGCACGATTACACAATTCAAAAATGCAGTAAGTGTAGTTTTAGGTGGATTTATTGCACGATCAATCGCTGTCTCGTTCGTGAAAAATACACGCTGACCGTTTTCAAGATGGATGGCTAACTGAACAACTGCTGGATCCCGTTCATGAATTGGAAAACCAAAGATACGCCAAGCAGCTTCATTGGAGCTGATGTATCGACCAATTTGGTAGAGCGTTATTTCATCGTTTTTATTCACTGGAGGAGCATTCACATTAATATTTTCCACTCTAAACACAGCCATATCACTGCCTTTATGGACATACTTGCAAATGTATTTGATGCTCTTCACAGAACTGCAGAACTCAACATTAATATGAGCATTATATGTCTTGCTCAGCAGAGGCGAATATGGCACCACCCAACGATTGTCAATATCAATGTCTGTGTTGATGATATTTTTAATAAATGACTGTCCGCCATTTTCAGGATTTCTTCGACGATATATTGTATATCCGTCTACATTTGTGACCGTATCATTGGTAAAATCTTTAGGGAAATTTTTAGTACATTTTCCATCAGCCATGCAAGGCGATGAACTATTAACAGTACCACATGGACCATGAATCATGTTTGTTGTAACAATATCAAACAGCAGTTGGTCAGTGAATGGATCTGGAATTTCCGCAGAAATGATACTATCGATTTCTTCAGGACGGATTTTGTCGATGAACCAAACCAAAATGTGTGCATGAGGTAATCCTCGCTTTTGCCACTCAACCGAATACATCCAGCAACGTGTGGGACCAAATACATGTGATTTAGTAATGAAACTTATTAAAGACTTCAACTTTTGTCTGAACACACGTGCTGTAATGTCATGGCGATGTATTGCATTTTGGCCAGGCAGTAGCAAAGATGTAATCTCTGGCCATTTTGGATTACATGTGAACGTGATAAATAAACATGGTCGTCCATATTCGCGCACGAAAGTCAGAGCATCCTGTATATATTCTTGCATATGACGTGGACTGCCTACGTACGATGATGGTAAAATGACATGGTTACCAATTTCGGCGACGTCGGCGTTGTTGTTGATAGCGTCTCGCAAATGAATGTACTCTTCCGCGCGCAGCTTTTGTTGATTATATCGTAAGTATCGTAGTCGTTCGCTCTCAATCTTCGCGTACATGTCGACCATGAATTGTTGACAAAGCTCACGACATCGTAAAATGACGTTGTCCAGGCCACGTCTAATCATTAATCGGTACGCATAATAATCCTTTGAGCTAACGTTCTTGTTTGTTTCAGCTCCTGTAATATTTGTTCATCAAATTTAATTAATCAAATGAATTAAATGAAAATTAATTAAATGATCAAATTAATAATTAATAATCAATAAATTAATTAATAATAATAAATTATTAATTAATAATCAATGAAGTACCTGATACCGGATCTCGTTGTTTTATGTTTATGCAATATCCGTCTTGTCCCTTCCAGATTATTAGCGGATATTGGAGAGCGTCATATGAACGATGTGTGTCAGCAATGAAGTGAAGATTATTATTTCTTCTACGAATCACAATTTCTCGTGCAGCTGTACAATCGCCAACCATGATTCCAGCAACATCATCAACAACGGGTGCATTGAATCTACGAATATGCTCTCCAGCTGGTGTTTTATCAGGATTAATGACGATAGCGTGATTATCGCTTTGTAATTGGTGCATATGTGATTTGAATATTTTCAACAACTCGTTGTGCTCGTTCAAAAGAGCATCTAGCTCGCTGACGATGCGCCTGGCATAAAGTGAATCAAGGTTATTATAATCACAACGTGCATTCACGCGATTGGCAAGTGCGCTTCCGGAATCCTCGCCGCCCATAAAGTAGATTTGTAAGAATTTATGTGGTTCGTTTGGCATTGGCAGCAGTGAGCCCATTTTATGATAAACTTGGCCTCTGATTTTGAATGTAGAATTGAATTGTTGACCATTTGCATTAGTATTTCGAACTATTTCTGTTGCTCCGAACGATGTCATTTGAAAGCATGAATTGAATCTTCGAATTGACTTCAGGAACACGTTAGAATCTGGATCCGTGCCGATAAGTAAGCCGTTCAATGGTTCAGGTGGTGTTTCAATTTCAGGTAGTTGCACTTTTCCTGACGCGCAACACATCCCAGCTGGCTCATTTTTGAATTTCAGAGCATGACAATGCGGACATTCCTTGTCCATAGCACCAATTACCACTTTTGAATGAGCATAATATTCAATATCGGGCTCATACTGGAATGCTAGACGCAGGAATGAATCAGATATAAATGCTCGATGTACCTGTTGTCGTTGTTGGTCATTTGTTCTTCGTCTATTGACTGTGAAACGGCGTGATTGTCGTTGTTCTAATCTTCTGACTTCATTGCGTTCAGCTCGTGTATCTTCTGGCTCTTCTTGATGCAATTGCGCCATTCTGACACGTGCATCAGTATTTTGTTGCTGGATTTGTTCTTCTGTTCTTTCGGATCTGCTATTTCGCAAGTATTTACTTGTACGGCGGCTCAAATCAGCCCCTTTGCGTTTTCTTGGCATTGCTCACTGTACAAAACATACATAAATAGAATTAATGAAATTATTTAATGATGAAAAATGTTAAAAGTATAATTAGGGCCAGGATTTTTGCCGCAGTTTTGAAATGATTTATAACAAAAATATAAGTTTTATGGAAAAATTTTTCAAACAAAAGTAAAAAATTAAATTTTATGAAAACATTGTCTCTTATAATTTTTCATACAACCAATATTTTCATTGACATTTCAAAATAAAGATTCATAATGATTGATTTTTGGAAACTATGAAAATCTTAATTGTTCAATTACATTTTTAATAAAATTATATTAAAATTACATTTTATAAGATCAACAATATTTTCGATATAAAAAAAAGTATACTTACAACACAAAATCCGTTGTTATTGGAAGCTCGTGTCACGTGTTGAGTACTTTTGAGGTTATAAAATCACTTGATTAACTAATCGTGCAAAATACACTCAAAATTGATAATTTAATTATTATTGATAAAATAGGAATGATTAAAAGTTAATATGAGAGTTACACTGCGAAATAATAATAAAATAATAATTGTCAACGTTACTACTACACTTGATGCATAAACATCATTATTGTGGCCGACAACTGTGTAGGGAGTGAGAAAGAAAGGAAACCGGCTTCGTTCTCATCCCTACTCCGTGCTGTTTACTGGGTCAGAAGTGACACCTGTAGACATCTGGCGGGGATAACTAATTAAATGACGATTGATCATTTTTCGACCGGAGAGGAAAAATGATTAAATTACTAAAATGGCTATTAATAAATAAGGGTTGATCATCAAATTGAGGATTGTATGTATTTTTGTATGTTGTATCATAAAAAATAGAAATTAAAAATTTTGTCTAAAAAATAAAAAAAAAAATTTAGGGGTGGACTACCCTAACATTTAGGGGGATGAAAAATAGATGTTGGCCGATTCTCATAGATACCGGATAAGCACAAAAAGTTTCATCCAAATCGGTCAAGCCGTTTCGGAGGAGTATAGCAACAAAAACTGTGACACGAGAATTTTATATATTAGATATATATATATACGACTATACGAGTATATATATATTTATATTTTATTTTAACTTTCTCATATTATATTTCATATAATTATCAAACATTAATTATAACAATAAAAATTACCTATATATTAATTACAGTAAAAAATATTCAATTATTTAGTATTTATTATGACCTTACTTCAAATTCACAAATAATTTCTCTTAAGGAGTGATAATTTTTTTGGAATTTGTATCAGTTTTTCGAATTTTATCGTTAAGTATTTCTAGAATATAATCAAATATGTCAGTACTATTTCATGCAAACATTCTAAATTTACATTCATTTTGAAGATCTTGAATAAAAATATTTATTGTATTATTTTCAGTTCGTTTCAAGTTTAAAGAATGAACACAAAGCTTTTTCTAATTTTATTTCTGTTCAATGTTTTTTTAAATATACTATAAAATAGGAATAGCAATATCCTCTTCGTCCCACGGTATTTTGACTACTGGTTTTACATTGATTTGACTAATGTGTGACTAAACTATGTTCTATCTATTGTGTGACCACAATGCTTTATTATGACTAAAATTAAAATGACTAAACATGAGTTAAATTCCTTCAGTCAATTTTGCTTTACTAGTGTGCGGTCAGCCTTGGCGTCCCTACAGCATTTCTCGGGACAACAGGATAGAATTTTGGAATATGGTAATTTCTGGTATAATTCGGGACGTCTAGCCACACTAATCATAAAACATTTATTTGGCATTTAATTTATTGTTTATGTATGTATATATTTTATAAAGTTTTAGGTTTTTCCAATAATGTGTGATTAAAATTTTAATTCTATTTATTTGATAAATAGTGTTTTAAATATTAAATAATCAGTGAGCTATTTGTAATGTAACACAGTTTATTATTTAAACAAACTATGAAATTTTTTTTATTACACATTAGCTAATAGCTGCTGTAAGTATATTTATATTTATACTAAATAATATCTCGGTTAAATATTATAGAATATCTAATATGAATTGAAGTTATCATACATAAATTGCCTACATTAATATACCCTTCAAAGACATTAATAGTGTTCTTTATACATATAGGTAAGCTGTGTAAGTAAATTAGTATTTTACATATATAAACTTCATATATTCATAATAATTCACGTGAAAAGATATATATATATATATTTAATTAAATGTTAATTATATAACGGATTAAAACGAATTGATTTATATTAATTAAGACATTATTATGTGTTATATCATTCTAACTTTATATCTGTTTGGTGAACACAGAGCTAACTTTATATAATCATATCTAATTTAAATGAAATTATTATATATATAAATAAAATTGAATAACAATATATTAAATAAAATTTAATTATATTATGTATTTAGTAAAATTATTGATTGTTCGATAAAAGTTTGGGATGATTCACGCCATTTCATATATTTTTATTTTTGTTTGAAAAATAATGTATGGTTATATATAAATATGGGATGAGGAAATATTAGTTTTTATTTATAGCTCAACATTTTGAATATTTAAATATAATATTATTTTCCAGCAGATAGTTTGTCATGTAACTTATAAAATACTTTATGAACAATGATTTTTATTTTTTCAATCATTTTCTTAATCGTAAAGTGAAATTGGCAAACATGTTAAAATACAGAATATTTCATTCGAATTCAATTTATTGTTTACGTTTATATATTTTAATGATCAGTATATAAAATATATATATGAAATTCTCGACTCTGATGTTGTCGAGAAACTATCAGCTGTGATAAGGGCCGGGATAGAAAAGAAAACCGCTCGGATGAAAATTTTATAAAGTGGACTGTATTATTGAACAAAAGACGATTGTGCACAATTATTAATTACAAAATAATAACTTAATATTAAGGGAAAGAGGGGACACTTATCACTAAATATACATAAATGACATAGGCGTATACCATACAATACAATAGTTTTTATACAAGGACAACATCGAAAATAAAGAAAAACGTCTGACCTTTACTGAACGTGATTGATGCTGATTCGAGACAGGGTGGCTCCGGACGTCAACGAGGTTAAATTAGCACGTGGGTATCAGGAGACCGAATCGCGTGTTGCTATATAACACCCGTCCCGGGGGTATGTACATGCGGCGATATACGGACGTAGGCGTACCGTATCGAAAAACGATTGACTGGCCGAGTCGAAAATATTGTCGGCGTTGATTACACGCACGATTATAATATTCCGACCGTCCGATACGTCGTTATTCAAAGGCGGTCGTAATGTCACAGATGACCTGACGGTTCTACACGCGCGTACGACGAAGGAACGTATACTCGGCACAAACGAACGTAGCTGAGAAAATGTCGACGTGACGAACGAGTTAAGGAATTGTATCGCGACTACGTAAAGTGTGAACCTTTTGTTTGATCGGTGACGGCAGATCGTAGGTACATACGCGAGTCAAATATAACGACGCGAGATCAAAAAAACATAACGCGTAACACCTAGAGGAACTCCAAAGACTTTTCCAGAGGCCGAATATAATCAGAGAGATTGCCAAACGAAGACTAGGTTGGGCAAGCCATGCTTGGCGCAAACAGGGTATGTTAGTCAGATAGGTGATTGAAGAAAACCCTATGAGGAAAAGACCGTTAGGTAGACCAAAGCTGAGATGGGATGATGGTGTGAAAAGGGAAGTTAAAAGGATAGAGCCTGGTACCAAATGGAGAGAAGCAGTGGAGGATAGGGATAGGTGGCAATGTTTATCGTTAGCAGTGTGGTCTTAAAGGCCGAAACTAATAGTAATTGTTTATTTAATAATAATTAAATACATTATACACTATAGTTTTATAACTATAATTTTTGAACTAATTTCTACATTGATTTTTTGGTCTACTACATTATGGAATTTAAAGCGATCAGTAGTTGGGAAAAAGAGAGGTCTTTATTTTGAGATTGTGTAGGACCATTAATATGTAATATAACGAAAGAATGATCACAATTTAGCTCAAGAATATTGTTTGCTGTGCAGTATATACTCAGAATTTTTGAAATAAAATTATCAAGAATATCAGGTTTTTTTCTAGAAGAAGTTGGCCAATATATAGGGCCTGGGGCGACAGAATCTATAATAATTTATCTCAATAATTTTATATAGTAGATTACTAAAATGATTTTTTATATGGCAACCCCAACTATGGTGGCATTATAATCGCCACCTATTATAAAATTATTGGACATTGTGTCAAAGTAACGGATGAGATTAATATTAGATAGATCGTGTCTAGGAAGGCAGTAAATTGCAGCGATAGCAAATAGTATATTATTTTATTTAATTGAGATAGTACATGATTGAATGTAATTTTGGGAAAAATAGGAGTGTGAATAGAATTCTAAAGTTGTTTTAATATGTATAGTTACTCTGTTGTGTGCTGTACCATATGGATGGTTGAATTCAAGTACTGTATAACTAGGAATAGAAATTTGACAATATTTGGTAAAATGGGTTTCATTAATAAGTGCAATACGTTTTTCACATAGTACGCTCTGTAACTCGATAATATATTTCTTTAGACCGTTTGCATTAAACAATATAAATGATAAGAAATTATTCGTATAAGAGGTATTAATAATTTGTTTACTAAGTAGGGATGAGATTACTTGAGTTAGAACTGAAATTAGCTGATTGATAAGTGACTTAAAGTCATCAATGAAGGATGTTAGGACTTTGGTTATACTCATAGAAGGTGATAATTGAGATAGCTGGCTATAAGTGGCATGTGCATATGTTTTACAGGAGTCAGAATCGATTTTTTCGGATATAGTTGGCAATGAGTGGTTTACTTTTACATTAAATTTATTTCTGTTAGATTTAAATTTATAAGTATCATGTAAGAAGTTAGTCTTTGTATTGACAGTTTTTCGACGCTGTAATTTTCTATAGACAGTGCAGCCCATGTAGTTGGCTGGATGGTCTCTTAAGCACAGCGCACATTTGGCAGACAAATCTCGTAAGTTGATGCATTCATAGATGGTTGGAAAGCACTACATTGTACACAGCAGGCTGGGTATCCACAGTAGACTCTTTTGTGGCCATACTGTTGGCAATTAGGGCATTGGCTAATTGCTTTTGGTTTAAATGGTTCTTCTAGTTTCATTTTTGTAAAAAGGAGTGAAAAGTGTTTGTAAATTTCATTCGAAAAATCAAAGGGTTTAACTAATCGACAAATAAGAGTAGAAGTGAGCTTTTATTGACTTTATTACATTATTGGAGCATTATCTACCAACCTTGAATTGGAGTGGATAGTAAGCATTCACATTCGTATCGCGAATATACAAAAAATATTAAAAATTGAAGTCTTTACGTTAAAAGGTTTATTGGAAAAAGAACCCTGAAAGATACACTAGTATATATCATACCAAATTTTCGTGGAATATAAATTACAATATTACAGCTGTTTTTTAAAATATTTTTAATTCTTAAAGAATTATATAATTTAAAAGAAATTGTAAAAATTTTACTTTTTCGTATTCTTATAACGTTTTAAGAATTAAACTTACTTAGTAATCAGCTCGAATATTGTATAGGACACAAATTCTACAATACCGATATCCTCAAAATACAATTTTTAATTATTAATACTTATAACGCGAATTAGAGGAATATTTTATTCGTTTTACAATTACATTGTTATCAAAGTTAAAAATAATATACAGTCTAGTTAACTAAACGACAAAAAAAACGTACCAATAGCATAATGAATTCATCATAATTATTGAGTAATTATTCTAACATATTATGCATTTTATATCCAGCATTGGAAGTTAATAGAGGTAAGTTTATTTTATATACAAACAAATTTCTTGAATTTGTTTTATATAATATCTATTATAAACTCATTTTATCATATATGTGTAATAAATATATATATATTTAAGAATAATTTTCAAAGAAATCAATAGTTTTTTTTTACATATTTTAGCCAATCGTAAACAAGGCCGTATATAGACATTTTACGCCCCGGGGCAACACATTTTAGCCGCCCTTCCGTAATTTCCCCTCAAAAAATAATTTTTTTTTATGTGAGATATGTCTTTTTTATTATAATGTTCACAAAAAATTCAATTTACTATCCTATAAATTAACTTATATTCATATGCCTATGCTACCCTCAGTAACCAGTGGTTTGTCATACCCTTAAATACGGACCCACACTTATAGAATATAGATAAATTATAATATTAATATTGAAGAAGTACTAACTTATACAGGGTGGCGGAGCAAAAACGACCACATTTGAAATTAACGCCACAATGAATTTTTGAGTTACTGAGGTGAAAAAAAAACAGTTTAAGCAAATTTCGGAAAGTTTTTATTAACCCTTTCGGTCACTGTGTCCTATGGGTAGAACAGTAACTTTTGAACTCTTTAAGTGTGTAGGAACTGAAATAATGTTACTTAAGTCATGCTGTTCTACTCATAGGACAATAATTATTTTAAATTATATAATTTCTAACGACATCTATTAGATATTTTAACAACTATAAGGTATAAAGATATAGGTATTGCATATGGATGAAACGAGTATAAAAGACCAATGAAAAAAAATAAAATAAAAATAGTATTAAATATTATTTTTCATTGGTAATACGTTCTGTGGAAAGTGTGTTGTGTCTATATTTAGATTGTATTTTCCAAATCACGTTTTTATAATTATTTTGTCTCGCATTTTTATGAATTCATGCGTTCTACTGGTAGGACACTGTGACTGTATCGACACTGTCACTGACTGTATGGGTTGTATCGTGTGTAATATTGTTTTCTTTCATTACCATTGTATTATTTGTTATAAAGTTCAATTTTGATTTTAAAATGTTACGAAATGATCGAAATCATGACTTTTTAAATGATGATCAAATATTTGGTAGTGGAATTTCTGATACATGTACTAGGTGGGACAAAAAAAAATCGGTGTATGTAGAAATAAATCGTCCAGAAGTTATCCAAGCATATAATTCAAATATGGGAGGCGTGGATAAATTAGACTTTTTATTAACTATATATAGATCATTCATACGTCCAAACAAATGGACACTGAGGATGTTTACCCATTCTTTCGACGTGGCTTGTGTGAACAGCTGGTTTGAATATAAAAAAGACGCAATGGATTTAGGCATCCATCAAAAAAATACATTGGACTTAATTCATTTCCGTACACAAATAGCTGAAGCTCTTATTTTATGTAATAGACCGCAGAAAAGAGAAAGAGGAAGACCTTTAAGTATAACTCCACCAAATCCCAAACGAAATAAAAAGAAGCAAACGATTCCAATTGATGATGTAAGATATGATGGACTTAACCACTTGCCCGTTTTTGAGGACAAGGCACAATCAAGATACAAATTCTTTAATTCTCACAAAATTAAAGAAATTGTATTAAATCCATTGATCAGCTCCATAATATCTAAGAAGCAAACTTAGGTAAAATACTTTTTGATAGTATTTAGAATACATATTCCGAATACTTTACAAATTAGTAATCAGAATATGTACTCGAATACTTAGTAATCTTTGGTACTTTATGTGGAAAGATATTCAACGTCTTTTCATTAATTATCATTAGAAAGATAACACCACATATCTTCCACATTTCCGGTATTCTTAAAAAACAATTTTTAATTTCTATACATATAATGGGAATTACAGGAATATTTTATACGTTTTAGAGTTACATTGTTACCAGAGTTAAAAATAATATATAATCTCGATTGTTTCAAGTTGACTAAATAAAAAAAAAATAATAACACATTCACAAAATGCATTCATAATAAAAAAATTTAAAGAAACAATGAAAAATGTTTTATTACACGTTAGCTATTAAAGGAAGTAAGTATATTCATATTTGTAGTAAATAATATCTCGATTAAATATTATAGAATATCTAATATGAATTGAAGTTATCAAATATAAATTGCCAACATTAATATACCCTTCAAAGACATTAATAGTGTTCTTTATACATATAGCGGAGCCGTGTAAGTAAATTAGTATTTTACATATATAAACTTTATATATTCATAATATTTCACGTGAATATATATATATATATATATATATTTATTTATATATCGTATTTTAATTAAATGTTAATTATATAGCGGACTAAAATGAATTAATTTATATAAATTAAGACATTATATTATTCAAACATTATATTTATCTGGTTGCCGCAGAGCTAACTTCATATGAACATATATAATTTAAATACAATTTTCACATATATAAATAAAATCAAATAACAATATATTAAATAAAATATAATTACATCATGTATTTAGTAAAATAATTGATTGTCCTATAGAACGTTGGAAAGATTCATGCCATTTCATATATTTTTATTTTTGATTGGAAAATAATGTATGGTTATATATACAGGTAAATATTATGGGATAGAGAAATATTAGTTTTTATTAATAGCTCAACAATTTGAATATTTAAATATAATATTATTATCCAGCAGATAGTTTGTCATGTAACTTATAAGATACTTTATATACAATTATTTTTGATTTTTCAGTAATTTTCTTAATTTTAAAATAAAATTGGCAAACATGTTAAAATTATAGAATATTTTATTAGAATTCAATTTATTGTTTACGTATATATATTTTAATGAATAATGATTAATTGCTATATAATATATATATATATATAAACAATATGACTTCCATTCTGACATAACTTTTTCACATATCGATGTGATATCTGCTCTTAACTTACTAAAAAAAAGATCTTCTAACGGCCACGATAGTATATCAGTTAATTGATGAACTATTTATTTAAATAGTCAATATTTATTTATGGTTTCTTTTCACAAACATTTTTCTTAACTGAGATTATTGTGAAAAGGAGTCAATTAAATGTAGTCAAAATCGATTTTGGAAAGGCTTTCGAGAGAGCAGATCATTATTTCTAATCAAATAGCTTATCTTATGTGATCCATTTTCATCTTAGTGAAATGTATAACTTTCTCAGAGAATGCAATTTATTCATATATTTAATTCGGTTTTACTCTGACCAAGGTTTCATTTGGTGTCCCATATGTAAATCATACCTTAATTTAATAATTTTGCCTAATTTATTCAATTATAACCTGGATTACTAAATTCTACATGGAATTGATTTTTTCGTACACCAATAGCTTTATAGATGTATTTTAAAGTAAATTAGTATTCTTTTATTATACAGTTAAATATTGTAAGTAAAATAATATTGCACATTCAAACACTTAATTCGTAAAATAAAATGATTGAATTACCTCTCGTGAAAAGAAAAATTTTATTTTTTTTACTAAATGTTCAATAAATAGAGGATGGTCAATAATTGTGTTTAGAAAACATTTGTTATATACATATAACATAAGTAAATAATAGAGTCGTATTCACAGAAAGACAATGTTATGAATATGTGATTGAGTAACAAATTTTAGTTTTATATAAGTCAAAATATTTTTATAAAATTTAATATAAAATGTGTATATAATGTTGTTCATTAAAAATATATAAATTAAGTTAGGTTAGGTTAGATGTATTAAGTTAATTAATAAATTACATATGTCCTAACTTATGTTAATATGTTTGCTCCTACTATCGTACCTAAATTAATCGAATGAGCACAGAAATAAATAGTATATGTTTAATTAATAATATTAAATTACATCATATACCTGCTCTACACGGTCCGCTCTGAATTAGTATAATAAATTATTACGTTTCAAAATTTCATGAAATTTATATTATAATTTTGACAACGCATAGAAAATTTAATTGAATTTCTAAATGTAGAATTCATTTTCAGTGTATGATTTGAAATTTTGCGATATTTAGCTGATCCCAGCTTACGATTATGAGAATCATTAAACAAATCTAATGACGTTTTAAATAGTTAATGATTAATTTTCAAATACTTTATTTGTATTGAAATACAAAATTGGTAACTGGGTATTAATTATTAAAGAACGTATTAGCCATTTTACGCAATTAGCTAGTTTTTTAACAGAATTAAATAAAGATATTCGCAATACTCTTCAAGAAGAGTAATTAATGTAGCACATCAGGGTATCGACAAAACAAAAACACTGTTGAGAAGTAAAATATGCTTTCGAAATTCCAACCAAATGGATGTAAAGAAATATGTTCTCGTATTTGATGTGGTGTTGATGCTGCTCAAGTTTGAACAGTCTTACACCGTACAGGTGAGTACCAAAGAAACGCACAATGAAACAGAAAACAAATGACTCGATTTTTTACAAGAAATATGAATATATCTCTTTTTTTAACGACTACTAGGTCGCCAATCGAATGTAGCTGTTGTGAAAATGCGATGTATGCAAAATATTAACGTAACCATTAACGAAATGAAATAATGAAAAGAAAAACAGTAATAAATTAATTTCGTGTGAATATGCATTGTGCTAGCGATTCTAATGGACTCGGGTACATGGTGAATCGTAAAAGGCTCTACCGTCACAAACTCATCCATCGTTTGTTATATCAGTGGAAAAAAATGGACTGATGCTATTACGCTACATAAGTTGTATTTGGACACCAGAACAAACGCAGGCCAAGATTATAGTAGTATTAACATACTTAAGCTATCGTGAAAAGATGCAGTATAAAAATTTAATATAATTTATCATACCACTCAATAAAGCAGACTAGAATAAATTCTGAAAATGAGTTTAAGAAAAATATAGTAGGAACTATAGTCAAAATATGTAGTTATAATATAAAATATATATATAATGATGTAAATTAATGAGTTTAAGTTAAAATTAAATGTATTTAGTAAAATAACTAATAACATGTGTTTTTACTTATGTTAATATATTAACTTTGTGCTAGTTTATACAAACGTATCTAAATATAATAAAATGTCTACAGTTAGAAATAGAATCATATAGTAATTGTTTATTTAATAATAATTAATTACATTATACACTATAGTTTTGCACGTTTCGGTCTGAATCAGACCTGTCCATCTTTGATTCGATTTGTTCTAGGCCGATTGAATACACACACACACACATATATATATATATGTTCCGGTTCCATCTTAGTCCAAATGTATACTTATTTAATACTCTCCGATTTTTACTGAAAAAAATTTCAGTTCTAACCGGTTTCGTCCATATCATTTCAGTCAGTTCCGTCCGATACTGCTTGTATATAGCGGTATTAATGATTGTAATATAAAATACTGGGATGTAGTATCTTATTTCATATCATTTTGATTTATCAGCACTATATGATTTCAATTTAATTTTTTGAAAAATGTCTGTGAAAACTTTATTAGTTTTTCTATTTCATTTAACACAACCCTATCAATATTTATATATAGATATCTCTATTTTACAATGGCCATTTTGTTATGTATTACGCATTATTTACAAAATAAAAACATACTTATCAATAATTTAACGTTAACCCTATTGGGCCTGAAAGAACTATGACAAATACATTGTTCTTTGTCAATAACTTTGTGAAGTAATATTCTATATTATCGTCTATATTATCAAAATTGTTTATTATAAAATACTACAAGTCCAACTTGGAATGATTTGAGAAAAAAGTATTAATATTTTTATCCCCCAATTTTATATTTTTATTTTCTCTAATATTTTTCAAATTCTTAATTACATTTTAGATAAGGAATATGGTCAGTATATTTGTATCTATATCAAGAAATGTATAGAATTTCTATATCAAATCATTGTTATAGTATATAGTGTATGTATGTATATATTTTATAGTTTTTTTGTTATACTCAATAAATTGTTATTTTATTTTAATTAAATTAAATTTTTATAGTGACAAACAAAGCCTTTGTGAAAGAATTACGAAATTCTAAGGTTCCTGCAGAAAAATGTTGAGAATCCTCTGTTCCATAATTGTATTGTTATTAACATTATAAATAATATTCCGTTCCAAGTTAACTAAAAAAAAGACTTTTGACATTAAATTTATTCTATTGTATTAACATTGATATTGTAATTTTTAATTTTAATTTAGGTAGCAATATTTTTAAGCATAATTTTACCTTTACAAAGAAATATGTCTAAATCAGTGGTTTTCAACCTTTTATAGTCGTGTACCACCTAAATAACTTGAAGACTTTTACGTACCACCTGACCATTTTTTGCTTATTAATAATGTATACCTTAATGTTATATGTATAGAATTTTATTTTATTAGAAATTACAAAATGATTTAATATAAAATATATTTATAATAAATAAAGTATTTAATGCACAAAAAGAATTAAATTAAATATGTAAAATTATTATAATTATTATGGTTTACTTTTTACTTCAATAAGACAATTGGTGTTGTTTTGAACGGACATTGACGTTAATATCGGGCTCCAAATTGGTAACTTTAAGTCTTAAATCACTTTCTACGTTTAATCTACTTCTATATTTATTTTATGTGTACCAATAAGTGGGAAAATTTATTTTCACACAGATATGTTGATACAAAAGGGATTAGAAACTGTAAAGCTTGTGTAGACAATGCCGAGTATTCGTGTTTCACGTCCAGCCAAAAATTAGTGATATTTTTGGTTTTGAAAGCGGTTTTAGGGTAGAGTATACTGGTTAGGTCAATAAAGAATTCTTTTGCCAAAATACCATCTGAAATGTTCTTAATATAAAAATCTTCGAAAGTGTTTAATTTCTGAGTTATTTTCAGTGAAAAATTGTAAAACATTCGATTTTAGTGATTGTAGGTGTTCCGAAATGTCTGTAATTATATTTGAATTTGGCTGAATTTCGTTATTTTTCTTTCTCACAAATGCATTAACTTAATCACTAGCATAAAACATGTTTGTGTTTGATCCTTTCACACTTAAATGATTTCCACACCATCAAATAAACCAAATAATATTTAATGTCAATAACGATTCATTCCAATTTTTTTTATGAAAGGAGATTTTCTTCGCGTACCACCTATGAGCTTTCCACGAACCACTAGTGGTACGCGTACCACAGGTTGAGAACCGCTGGTCTAAATAATGTATTAATCAAAGATATAACGGGATCCACTAATAATATGATCGCGACCCACAATTTGGGAACCTCTGGGCTAATCAATTGTCTTAATGGTGAACAATATATGTGCTTTTTGTGACTGCATTTGTCATTATGTCAATTATTACATAAGCCTAGTAAAAGCGCATATCGTGGTTTTTGCATTCAAATGTGCTGGATATTTGGTTTTTTTTGGTTTCCCCAATCACAGGAAACGCCAATAATAACCAATAATTATTCATTGGCGCGCGTTCCAAACACTAATACAAAATGCTGGATGTATTGTCTGACTATAAATTTTGATTTTAGTTTAAATAATGTTAAATTTATTTAGTTTCAAATCTTGTTTCACTGTTCATTAAGCACATATACTTCAATTTTTACCACTAGATTTAGATCTGAGTAAAAAATGTGTCTCCTGAAGTTGTAGTTGTATAACATGAAATGTTATTCAATGTATTTCAATTATTTTTATGTATAAGGTAAAATTGCAATAAGTCATAAGATACGCAACATGAAACATTATCAAAAAATCCGACATTCAAAATATTCAAATTTTTCAAAATTAATAAAGTGAATTAGAAAAATTTGTTATTTGCTCAACAGCAGCGATTCCCAAACTTTTTCATTGTTGGAGCGTTTTATTTATCCGATGATTTCTCGTGGAGTGCCATGAGATATATTTAATGTTACTTTTTATCTTCCTATGTTCTCTATGAAGCATATTACACACAATTAGAAATATGGAAATGATTTAGGAAATAATAATATAAAAAAAAACTGGAGAAAATACTATTTAAATCTTGAAAATGAGAATAAAACTAGTTAAGAATATTGAAAAAAAGAAATCCAACATTTCGTGTACACGTGTTGGAGTATGAGTTTTAATGGTGAACAATGTATGTTCTTTTTATGACTGCGTTTGTCATTATGTCAATTATTACATATGTCAATTTATGGTGCATATCGTGGTTTCTACGTTCAAATGTGCTGAATATTTGGTTTTAGCTGTGTACCTAAAAAAACTGTTTCACAAAATAATGCGATGTACCAAGAGAAGCAGTAAGAGCAATTCAGCTTTTGTACATAATATCGAAAAATTAGTTCCTCTAACCAATGATTCTGTAATATACAGATAAACCATTGTATAGGGATATTTGGCAACTAAATTTATATTTATATTGACGGTCGATAAATGTCGGTGTCATCTAGTGCACAAACAAATTTTTTTTGGTTCTCGATCCTTTTTCCGTCACTTCATCTATCTCTATCTTTTGCGGCTATCCTCCATGCTACTTCTAATTGAATCTTTACCAACAATATATTTCTTAAATAACAAACGACGAGAGTGAACCTATCAGGTGTGGGAAATATGTTTTTAGTACTTTCCCTGTACACTTATAAATTTAGTGCCGACCAGAAACTATTGTGGGACACTAGAATTTTATTAAAATAAACAAAAAAATTAATATTCTTATTATATATTAAATATCATATTAATTTTATAATATTATTATTCTGAAAACGAAATATAATTTTAATTGAAGACATACTGTTTACACTGAGTCTCCAGTGTTGGCGGTAAAAAATGGTGAAAAATATTTCCGAGAATAATTTGATGTTTTTCATAGGCCATAGCTAACAAATTGAAGGTTTATCGCCAATTCTTAGACTTTGCTACCATTAACCGTCAATCAAAATGTTGATGGGTAGTGGGGTACCCCTTTGTTGACGGCGTCTTTAGTATACTAGAGACTCTTTACGGCAGCACTGTATAACAGCTGACGGCCAAGAATTGATCGACACTAATAAGTATTGAGTGACTTATACAATTGATGCCCTAATTGAGGCGAAAATTCTGAAATTGATTTGCTTCTTTACGTGATGCCTGATAGTGCAAACCGTTTGAAATCAATATCAATAAGAACCTCGTATTTTGCGACATTGAAGGCCGTTAGTTTTTACGTCTGGTTAAAAACAAGTATATTTCCTTTGTTTTATATAACAAACAATTATTGCATAATAAATCTTTATCGTAAAATGGACGATGCCCTTAAGAAACAATTGCGGAACCCAATGATTCCTGCAGAAAACTACTGAGGATCCGCTGCTCCACAATTGTATTGTTATTGAACTTATAAATAATATTCCGTCCCGAGTTGATTAAAAAAAAAACTTTTTTCTACATTAGATTTATTCTCTTGTATTAACTTGGATATTTTAATTTTTAATAACAATTTAGAAATGTTAAGATGTAAGCATAATTATACTTTTACGAAGAAAATTTCATTATAAAATATTCAACACCTACTTCAAATGATTTTGTAATAACTAAATAACTGTTTTGTATTTTCTTAAAGTAATGAATTGTTAATTTATTTTAATTCAAAAGTGGAGGATGGTAAGTAAATTAATATTGTACATTTTAATATTAAATGATAAAGTAAATTTCTTGAATTTTTGACAAATTCTATTAGTGACGTACCCATAAATACTAAATTTATCAATACTAACGTCTACGTATCGGACACAACTTGCTTCCCCATCACTCCTATCACCTTTCTTTAAACTCCTCTCCTCTGTGCTCCCTTCATCAGGATGAGGCACTCTGTGACTTCAACCATATTCTTTTTAACTGTCCTTCTCTCCTCTCTAACAGACTCTATCTTTTTTCACAATTATCATCTCTGGGTTATCCTTCTCCAGACGCACATCTCCTTCTTAACTCCCGCTCTCCTATAGTTATCTTCCTAATCATCAATTTCATCCGCAACTCTGACTTCTTAATTTAGCTCATTGTCCACCGTATTTACTATAATTCATTTGTTTTGTCTTGTTTTGTTTTTTTTTCTCTTTTCTTTATATCTGCAAAGCTTGTATTCTTTTTAAATTTTTTTTGGTACTGCCTTGCTATAATGTTTAATTAAACAAAAGCAAATAAAAAAAAAAAAATCAATACTAAAATACTATAATGTTTCGAACGAATTAAAAGAAAAAATGAATATATATATATATATATATTTATATATACATAATTTATTTTCTTGTATTAATAGAGACACTTTTTTCTAATCTATTATAAAATTTTAGAACTAAATAAATGTGAGTCTATTTTGTGTATACCGAAATATAATTCCTTTGTAAATTATACAATGTTTATGTACAAATAACTTTTTCGTGTATGGATACATGCACTGTAACACATTATAAAATAAAAGGATTAAAGGACCTCCGTGAAAAAATGATTTAAATTTTTTCAAATACTTTATTTAATAAAGGATGGTCAATAATTGTATTTACAAAACATAAGACATAACTAAAGAAAATAAAATTATTCACAGGAACATAATATTTTGAATTTATGAAAAAACAACAAATTTTATATTTAAATAAGTCAAAATATGTAAATATAATATTGTATAAAATGTATATCAAATGGTGTAAATTAAGAAGTTATGAGTTAAAATGTTTAGTGTTTTAATATTAATTATTTATAATAAAGCACTAAGAAATATTTACAACGAAAAATGTTGATCAATTTATTTAATATCACTAATCACATTAATATTCATACACTATGAAATAACGTACGACACACTTCGTGTACTGTGCTCAAATTACTTACCGTTACGGAGTTGTCCCGCCGCTATATATTATCTCAAGGGAGTTTCTAAAAAGTTATTCATGTTTCGTTTAACCGGATAATCTAGATTCTAGAATCTTCATGCTGTGGGTATCTTGTGTTGCCTGTCCTCGGTTATTTCGTGATCACGATAAATTAAATTTTTAAGTAAATTAACAAATTAAATATTCGTTAACTTACTTTAATACATCATATAATATTCTCTTCCGAATATGGTTTAATTTGATCTGGGCCGAAGGAATAAATATGAATCAAATGTGTGGTATAGTTTAATCAATTGATTTCGAAAAAAGCTCGGTCCCATTTCAGTTCAATTTTATACTAATTTCGTGCTGTGCGGTTTTCACAAAATAAAAGTTTTAAGTTCTCTCCGGTTTCGGTCATTTTATTTTAATCGATCACGTACCCAGTACTGCTTGCACATAGAAGTATTAAAGATTAAAGGACGTTTATGTAAATAATTATTTCGTATAACAATAATTATTATAATTTAAGATTGTGGAGCAAATAATCTTTTAATGTTCTTATTATAAAGTGCACCAGTCCTAACACCATATAAATTTAAATAAACACACTTCTGAAGAAAAGAAAAATATTTTCTATTACGCATTACTTACAAAATAGAAACATACCTATCAACAATTTTACGTTAATCCTATGCGGCATGAAAGACTATATGTTCGACTGCTTCTTTGCCACTCATATTTGCGCAGAATTGACTGTTACGGGAACAAGAAACCTATTTGAAATGTATTGGATAATTGGAAAATAAGGAAATGTATAACAATTTAAATGTATTAAAATTCAATTAGCTGTATTAACACATATTGGACTAAATTAAATACAATAATTGCACTTAATTATGCAGGGAATAGGGGATTAAATATAATTAGATAATCAAATATTTCGATAAATGCACAATTTACGATACGTACAAAACATTTATAAACATATGATGACCTGATCCTCGAGTGTAATATGTAAAATAGACGACGATCGGTTTGACTGTAGATGATGTTATTGCGGTGGCGGCAATAACGATCTTATAGTGGCACAATTAACTATATACGTTTTATATATTGTTTTTATGTATGTGTCTTAATGTACTGCGATGAGAGCTAAAAGATCGACACAACAGTAACGACGAAAAAAAAGTTTAACTAAGGAATGCAACAACGACACATGCCAGAATGATTGAAAGCGACAAAGCTTCAATAACCGAAATATTGGATGCGAATAACAGTAATATTGGAATAATATAGATGCGGTTATTCCCGGACTCGCGATAGGCACGATACATGTGAAAATGAATTTATTAAAAACAGGACGATGGTGGTCATAACATTTACTCAATCACATGAAACGCCAATAATAACCAATAATTATTCATTGGCGCGCGTTCCAAACACTAATACAAAATGCTGGATGTATTGTCTGACTATAAATTTTGATTTTAGTTTAAATAATGTTAAATTTATTTAGTTTCAAATCTTGTTTCACTGTTCATTAAGCACATATACTTCAATTTTTACCACTAGATTTAGATCTGAGTAAAAAAATGTGTCTCTAAGTTGTTAGTTGTATAACATGAAATGTTATTCAATGTATTTCAATTATTTTTATGTATAAGGTAAAATTGCAATAAGTCATAAGATACGCAACATGAAACATTATCAAAAAATCCGACATTCAAAATATTCAAATTTTTCAAAATTAATAAAGCGAATTAGAAAAATTTGTTATTTGCTCAACAGCAGCGATTCCCAAACTTTTTCATTGTTGGAGCGTTTTATTTATCCGATGATTTCTCGTGGAGTGCCATGAGATATATTTAATGTTTCTTTTTATCTTCCTATGTTCTCTATGAAGCATATTACACACAATTAGAAATATGGAATTGAATTAGGAAATAATAATATAAAAAAAACTGGAGAAAATACTATTTAAATCTTGAAAATGAGAATAAAACTAGTTAAGAATATTGAAAAAAAGAAATCCAACATTTCGTGTACACGTGTTGGAGTATGAGTTTTAATGGTGAACAATGTATGTTCTTTTTATGACTGCGTTTGTCATTATGTCAATTATTACATATGTCAATTTATGGTGCATATCGTGGTTTCTACGTTCAAATGTGCTGAATATTTGGTTTTTGTAGCTGTGTACCTAAAAACTGTTTCACAAAATAATGCGGTGTACCAAGAGAAGCAGTAAGAGCAATTCAGCTTTTGTACATAATATCGAAAAATTAGTTCCTCTAACCAATGATTCTGTAATATACAGATAAACCATTGTATAGGGATATTTGGCAACTAAATTTATATTTATATTGACGGTCGATAAATGTCGGTGTCATCTAGTGCACAAACAAATTTTTTTTGGTTCTCGATCCTTTTTCCGTCACTTCATCTATCTCTATCTTTTGCGGCTATCCTCCATGCTACTTCTAATTGAATCTTTACCAACAATATATTTCTTAAATAACAAACGACGAGTGAACCTATCAGGTGTGGGAAATACGTTTTTAGTACTTTCCTGTACACTTATAAATTTAGTGCCGACCAGAAACTATTGTAGGACACTAGAATTTTATTAAAATAAACAAAAAAATTAATATTCTTATTATATATTAAATATCATATTAATTTTATAATATTATTATTCTGAAAACGAAATATAATTTTAATTGAAGACATACTGTTTACACTAAGTCTCCAGTGTTGGCGGTAAAAAATGGTGAAAAATATTTCCGAGAATAATTTGATGTTTTTCATAGGCCATAGCTAACAAATTGAAGGTTTATCGCCAATTCTTAGACTTTGCTACCATTAACCGTCAATCAAAATGTTGATGGGTAGTGGGGTACCCCTTTGTTGATGGCGTCTTTAGTATACTAGAGACTCTCTACGGCAGCACTGTATAACAGCTGACGGCCAAGAATTGATCGACACTAATAAGTATTGAGTGACTTATACAATTGATGCCCTAATTGAGGCGAAAATTCTGAAATTGATTTGCTTCTTTACGTGATGCCTGATAGTGCAAACCGTTTGAAATCAATATCAATAAGAACCTCGTATTTTGCGACATTGAAGGCCGTTAGTTTTTACGTCTGGTTAAAAACAAGTATATTTCCTTTGTTTTATATAACAAACAATTATTGCATAATAAATCTTTATCGTAAAATGGACGATGCCCTTAAGAAACAATTGCGGAACCCAATGATTCCTGCAGAAAACTACTGAGGATCCGCTGCTCCACAATTGTATTGTTATTGAACTTATAAATAATATTCCGTCCCGAGTTGATTAAAAAAAAAACTTTTTTCTACATTAGATTTATTCTCTTGTATTAACTTGGATATTTTAATTTTTAATAAAACTTTAGTAACAAACAGCTGTAGGCATAATTATACTTTTACGAAGAAAATTTCATTATAAAATATTCAACACCTACTTCAAATGATTTTGTAATAACTAAATAACTGTTTTGTATTTTCTTAAAGTAATGAATTGTTAATTTATTTTAATTCAAAAGTGAAGGATGGTAAGTAAATTAATATTGTACATTTTAATATTAAATGATAAAGTAAATTTCTTGAATTTTTGACAAATTCTATTAGTGACGTACCCATAAATACTAAATTTATCAATACTAACGTCTACGTATCGGACACAACTTGCTTCCCCATCACTCCTATCACCTTTCTTTAAACTCCTCTCCTCTGTGCTCCCTTCATCAGGATGAGGCACTCGGTGACTTCAACCATATTCTTTTTAACTGTCCTTCTCTCCTCTCTAACAGACTCTATCTTTTTTCACAATTATCATCTCTGGGTTATCCTTCTCCAGACGCACATCTCCTTCTTAACTCCCGCTCTCCTATAGTTATCTTCCTAATCATCAATTTCATCCGCAACTCTGACTTCTTAATTTAGCTCATTGTCCACCGTATTTACTATAATTCATTTGTTTTGTTTTTTTTTCTCATTTCTTTATATCTGCAAAGCTTGTATTCTTTTTAAATTTTTTTTGGTACTGCCTTGCTATAATGTTTAATTAAACAAAAGCAAATAAAAAAAAAAAAATCAATACTAAAATACTATAATGTTTCGAACGAATAAAAAGAAAAAAATGAATATATATATATATTTATATATACATAATTTATTTTCTTGTATTAATAGAGACACTTTTTTCTAATCTATTATAAAATTTTAGAACTAAATAAATGTGAGTCTATTTTGTGTATACCGAAATATAATTCCTTTGTAAATTATACAATGTTTATGTACAAATAACTTTTTCGTGTATGGATACATGCACTGTAACACATTATAAAATAAAAGGATTAAAGGACCTTTGTGAAAAAATGATTTAAATTTTTTCAAATACTTTATTTAATAAAGGATGGTCAATAATTGTATTTACAAAACATAAGACATAACTAAAGAATATAAAATTATTCACAGGAACATAATATTTTGAATTTATGAAAAAACAACAAATTTTATATTTAAATAAGTCAAAATATGTAAATATAATATGGTATAAAATGTATATCAAATGGTGTAAAGTAAGGAATTATGAGTTAAAATGTTTAGTGTTTTAATATTAATTATTTATAATAAAGCACTAAGAAATATTTACAACGAAAAATGTTGATCAATTTATTTAATATCACTAATCACATTAATATTCATACACTATGAAATAACGTACGACACACTTCGTGTACTGTGCTCTAATTACTTACCGTTACGGAGTTGTCCCGCCGCTATATATTATCTCAAGGGAGTTTCTAGAAAGTTATTCATATTTCGTTTAACCGGATAATCTAGATTCTAGAATCTTCATGCTGTGGGTATCTTGTGTTGCCTGTCCTCGGTTATTTCATGATCACGATAAATTAAATTTTTAAGTAAATTAACAAATTAAATATTCGTTAACTTACTTTAATACATCATATAATATTCTCTTCCGAATATGGTTTGATTTGATCTGGGCCGAAGGAATAAATATGAATGAAATGTGTGGTATAGTTTAATCAATTGATTTCGAAAAAAACTCGGTCCCATTAATAACTAAATAACTGTTTTGTATTTTCTTAAAGTAATGAATTGTTGTTTTATTTTAATTTAAAAGACAAGGAACGTAAGTATATCAATATTGTATATTTTAATATTAAATGTTAATGTCAAACGTGAAACGTTTGTATTCTGACCGTGAGGCTGGTTCGTTATCGTAAAAAGGCTAGTGCATTTAAAACAAATAATTTTTTTATTGTGAAAATGTATGACAAATCAGGCATTATTAAGAAATTCCAAACGTTCTCTTTGTTGTTTCATCCGTTCAATAGAATCAATATTCTGCTTATTAAAGGCAGGATCAATAACTATATCGTTTAATCTCTTGGCCCTACTAAAGACCACATATGTTAGTCCACAAATAGATTCTATGTCCCTGATATTTATTACTGCTTTTCCACTGTCTTCTTATAGGTATTAATTATTATTCTAATATAAATTACTACTTCATCATGATAATGTACTAAGGACAGTGTAAATGATATATTATAATATAATAATGTGAATACCATCAAATTCTAAGTCAATATTGGCCTATCTACTTAATTTAACAATTTTTAAAATATTTAAAAAAATAATACATGAATTAGTTGAAAAGTTAAATGGCTGTGTTGCAGAAATCTTCCACAACAAATGATAAATAATATTATGAATATCTACATTATATTTTAGTGTTGAAGGTTAGTTTTAAATTCGTACGTACAACAATAATTGGCCCGCATTACGCTGTGAAATTGTAGTCGTCCATGAATAGGTAGCACCCATATGGTAACAGATTTGTTGACGATTTTTCCGATAGTGGCGATAATGGACTTTATAAGAATATTTATTTCAAAGTTATGTTTTACTAATTCTGATCAAAAATACATATATTATGTTATTAGTTATAAAATATTAATTATTAGGTTATTTCTTTTTTTCGACGTATATTATGTAAAAAAAGAAATTTTTGCAATATAATAGTAGTATTTAAATGATAAATTAAATAAATGGATAAAGATATTTTAGTTAGATACCATTTTATATATTTTGATTAATTATATCTAGAGTAAAATTAATTCTCAATAAGTGAGGAGTTTGAACCATCAAAACCCCCTTTACATACGTCTATGATTAAATAACTATATTACATTCAAAGAAATTAATAGTTTTCTTTTTACATAAAGAGAAACAGAGTAAGTAGATTAGTAATTTACATACAAAAACAATCATGTGGAAAGATATGGTTACTATTCTTATTAAAGTTAATTGAATAAGTTAATTAAAATATTAAATTTTTCGAGCGTTATGTTTCTCTGATTAAAATAGTGCAAACTTTAAATAAACGTATTTAAGTTAAATGAAATAATCGCATATATATATATATATATATATATATATATATATATATATATATATATATATATATATATATATAGAATAAAATAACAATATATGTAGTAAATAAAATATGATTACATTATGTATTTAGTAAAATGATTGATTGTTCTATAAAACGGTGGATTGTTTCATGTCATTTGATACACATACAGAAAATTTGTCATATAATTTATGAATGACTCTTATCGATGTTTCAATCGTAATTTTAAGTGTAAGGTAAAATTTGCAAATTTCCAAAAATTATAAAATATTTTTTTGGAATTAAATTTATTATTTACGTATATGTTTTAATAATCAGTTACAATATGACCCATATTTTAGTATCACATTTTCATTTAACGATGCGTTATTTGCTTTTAATTTATTCAAATACACATCTTCTAACGATTATGATAATAAATCAGCTCATAGTTGAACGTTCGTAACATTATAGCATACTCTATTTTCCTATTATATTGGACCTCTTCAAAGGAAGTTTCTTACCTGCTGTTTTGGAAATCTG
Organism: Chaetogeoica ovagalla; assembly: GCA_032441825.1. Taxonomy (NCBI): domain Eukaryota; kingdom Metazoa; phylum Arthropoda; class Insecta; order Hemiptera; family Aphididae; genus Chaetogeoica; species Chaetogeoica ovagalla. The sequence goes on along the minus strand of CM063732.1, from coordinate 12,163,054 downwards.
TTCAATAACACTTTTTCATATGTATGGTAATTCATTTAATGTTTAAAATTACACATCAGTTTCAATCATTCCAAATTTAGCTAATATTTTCAATTCCTTGCTCAATTAATTTTAAACGAAACATTATAAACATAATGTTTGTCTCCTAGGATTATTATATGACATGCAATATTATTTGATGTTTTTCACTTATTTTCATAAGTGTATGGTGAAATTTCAATAAATGACAAGATATATTGTTGAAATAACAATGAACTAACATGAAATATTGTTGAAAAACCGAAATTCACAATATTTAAATTTTTCAAGACTAATAAAGTGAATTGGAAAAATGTGTTATTCGCTCTATAGCAGCGGTTTCCAAACATTGTCAGCCTCGAAGCCTCTTTTTGAAGCGGTGTTTTCTCGTGAAGTCTCACAAGATATACTTAACGTCATGTTTTATCTACCTATATTTTGTGTGAAGCATATTAAACACAGTTTAAAAACAGAATTAATAAAAAGAACAATAATATTAAAAAAACTGGAGAAAAAATTAATTATATGTACAAAATGAGAATAAAACTAGTTAAGATAATTGAAAAAAATACGTTACGCGTACACATGTTGAAGTATACGTCTTAATGGTGATCAATATGTCCATTTTCTGAACTGTGTTGTCAATATGTCTATTGTCATAAAAGTCAATTGAACACGCTTTTACGTCCAAACGTGCTGTATAATTGAATTCTGTAGCTGTATATGCCGAAAAACAGGTTTCATAAAAATACGTAGTATCAAAAGAGACAGTATAGAGTAACTCAGCTCTTAAATATAATATGAAAAAGTTAGTTCCGCTAACCGAGGCGAAAATTCAGAAATTGCTTTGATTCTTTAAATGATGACTATTAGTGAAAATGTCCGAAACCAATATCAATAAGAACCTCTTATTTTGCCACATTAAAAGTTGTTGGTTTTGACGTCTTGTTAAAGACAAGTATATGTTCTATGATTTAAATAACAAACAACTATTACATAATACATTTTTATCGTAAAATGGATGGAGCCCTTGAGAAACAATAGCGGAACTCCAAGGACCTTGCAGAATATTGTTGAGGACTCGCTGCTCCACAATTGTATTGCTATTAAAATTATAAATAATATTCCGTTCCGAGTTAACTAAAAAAACAACTTTTTTCTACCTTAGATTATTCTCTTGTATTAACTTTGATATTGTATTTTTAATAACACTTTAGAAATATAAGAGTGTAAGTATAATTTTACATTTACTATATCAAATGATTCTGTAATAACTCAATAACTGTTTTGTATTTTCTTAAAGTAATGAATTGTTAATTTATTTTAATTCAAAAGTGGAGGAGGGTAAGTAAATTAATATTGTACATTTTAATATTAAATGATAAAGTAAATTTCTTGAATTTTTGACAAATTCTATTAGTGACGTACCCATAAATACTAAATTTATCAATACTAACGTCTACGTATCGGACACAACTTGCTTCCCCATCACTCCTATCACCTTTCTTTAAACTCCTCTCCTCTGTGCTCCCTTCATCAGGATGAGGCACTCTGTGACTTCAACCATATTCTATTTAACTGTCCTTCTCTCCTCTCTAACAGACTCTATCTTTTTTCACAATTATCATCTCTGGGTTATCCTTCTCCAGACGCACATCTCCTTCTTAACTCCCGCTCTCCTATAGTTATCTTCCTAATCATCAATTTCATCCGCAACTCTGGCTTCTTAATTTAGCTCATTGTCCACCGTATTTACTATAATTCATTTGTTTTGCCTTGTTTTGTTTTTTTTTCTCTTTTCTTTATATCTGCAAAGCTTGTATTCTTTTTAAATTTTTTTTGTTACTGCCTTGCTATAATGTTTAATTAAACAAAAGCAAATAAAAAAAAAAAAAAAAATCAATACTAAAATACTATAATGTTTCGAACGAATTAAAAGAAAAAAATGAATATATATATATATATATATATATATATATATATATTTATATATACATAATTTATTTTCTTGTATTAATAGAGACACTTTTTTCTAATCTATTATAAAATTTTAGAACTAAATAAATGTGAGTCTATTTTGTGTATACCGAAATATAATTCCTTTGTAAATTATACAATGTTTATGTACAAATAACTTTTTCGTGTATGGATACATGCACTGTAACACATTATAAAATAAAAGGATTAAAGGACCTCCGTGAAAAAATGATTTAAATTTTTTCAAATACTTTATTTAATAAAGGATGGTCAATAATTGTATTTACAAAACATAAGACATAACTAAAGAAAAGAAAATTATTCACAGGAACATAATATTTTGAATTTATGAAAAAACAACAAATTTTATATTTAAATAAGTCAAAATATGTAAATATAATATTGTATAAAATGTATATCAAATGGTGTAAATTAAGAAATTATGAGTTAAAATGTTTAGTGTTTTAATATTAATTATTTATAATAAAGCACTAAGAAATATTTACAACGAAAAATGTTGATCAATTTATTTAATATCACTAATCACATTAATATTCATACACTATGAAATAACGTACGACACACTTCGTGTACTGTGCTCTAATTATTTACCGTTACGGAGTTGTCCCGCCGCTATATATTATCTCAAGGGAGTTTCTAGAAAGTTATTCATGTTTCGTTTAACCGGATAATCTAGATTCTAGAATCTTCATGCTGTGGGTATCTTGTGTTGCCTGTCCTCGGTTATTTCGTGATCACCATAAATTAAATTTTTAAGTAAATTAATAAATTACTTTTTTTTTAACTTACTTTATTTAATATTTTATTACATCATATAATAGTGTCTTCTGACTATGGTTTGATTTGATCTGGGCCGAAGGAATGTATATGAAACTTTAATACTAAGGGCAAACGAGTCTATTTTATCTATACTGATAAATAATTCTTTCTAAATTATAAAATATCTGTTTACTTTTAATTTTCTCGTGTATGGATATATGAATTATAATGTTATACAATTTTTGATTTTATCGTTTCAATCCTTGTTCGGGTTTAAATTGTAAATTTTTACGGTCAAGGGGCAGTTTTGCGAGTAGGTTTGTTCTCGGACTGTTTCCCGACCGCACTTACCAGCGTTAGGTACTTAAAATCAATAAATAATTGTGATCATATTTATGCGTATAATTCTTTTATTACAAACCTTACATTATTTTTATTTGCATTTTAATATATTGTTTTAGATTTACAATAATGTGTGTCTTTTATTTTACTTTTATATTATCTGTCTGTGAAAACGTTTTTAAATTACAACAAAGATACGTAAGCGTAACTACTCCAATTTTTACAAATACATCATTTTTTAGCAGAAAATATCTTTTCTATATTTTTTTTTCTTTTTATGTAGCTTTTAGTTAAAAGAGTTCAACACTTATAAATTTATATATGCTATATATGTACGATTATTAATGCTGGAAAAAAAACAAAACTATATATACAGTTTGTAATGTTGCAAAATTTGTATATACATAATGGTTAATATGCCACGGTAATAAACGACTCGTCGGTCGTATCTGTGTTACTTTTCGTAATCGTAAATACGAGCGATACTCATATGTTATAATCATATCACAAAGTTGATGGCGAGTAGTTGTCAACTGGTCTTTTCAATCAACTGACCGTACACCGTTTGCAATCCACACTATGTACAAAATTACGCGTTATCCCAACCGGTTCAAGTTGGTATCATTGTCATCGGCTATCAACGGAATCCATGGTCAACCACTACGCGACGCCCGAACGTTTTTTTTTCGTTTCCCGACTGCGAACGTAAAGTAATGTGCCTGTTTTTTTTTTCAACAACATTTTGTTTTTCGTTCCTCTTTGTTTTACTGCAACCAAGCAGCTTATTAAAAACGTAATTTTTTTTTGCATTCTGTTTTTTTTTCAATAATAATAAACGTCGAGTTATAATTTTCAATTAGCATTTGGTGTTCGCTTACTCGTGGGCCACATATGCTAGAGCCGTGCCTGGTGGATCAACTCGTCGACAGCACGGTCTGAACTACATTTATGTGATCTGTTAGATATAATGTGTTTTTTTCTCTTTCTTTCTTAGTTATGTAAAAAATCAAATATAATGTGATTTTTTTTATATATACCTGATTTTACACTTATTTTACTCACCCGTTTTTATATTAACTTTATTATTATTGTGGTTGTTCCCAATCATTTGGGGACAGCCACAGTTAAAACAAAACCTACTGGTTCCGTAGACGATATTTTTACTTTTTCGTTTTTTACTCGGCCGGTAGGTCACTGACTGATAGTCCTCCCAGTTAGCGGGTACCGTGTAGGCCCTCCAAAAGGGCCAAAAGGTTACAAGTTAATAAGGACATAGAGTAACAACAACAAAAAAATAATAAAAATAATAGACCGAAAAAACGAGCATTCAAAGCTATTAAATGATAATTCCAGCTTCCAAAATAAAAGAAACTATTAAATTAATTATGGGCTCAGACTGAGAATTAAAAATAGAAAAAAGATCAATTAAAATGTTTTTTTTTGCAATTATTATTTATTTAATTAAATCCTTTTATAAAAACAATTAGTTTCGACGATTATTAAATCATATAAAAAATTACATTTTAATAACTACATAATTTATATATAAAAAAAATAAATAAATGAATAACAATAATAAAAAATAAAAATAAGAAAGGACGATTACAAAGTTATAAAAGCAACCCGGAGTAGTGGAAAAATGATAATGTGGCGAGGATGACAACTGAAAATTGAGAAGAAAGAATGTGATGGGCATTAAAAGGAATTTGAGGGAATTGAGTAAGGAATGGAACCATGATCGCTCAAAGGATAAATAAGGACAATCGAAAAGGATATGATTGATATCACAGATGACAGGTACAAAGAGGAGTCATTAAGGGACATTTGAAAAAGAATGAGGAGGAAGTAGGGTGTGACCAAAGCGAACACAGGAAAAAGAGGTGATTGTTTGACGGGATACTTTGAGAATAAGGAACCAGTGATGAGAGGGATTAGAGGAGTTTAAGAGAACCCAAAGAAGTTGTATTTTGAACCCAAAATCGTTGAGGGAAAGCAGAAGATATTTAATTTGATGAATGAGTGGATTAGATGAGGATTTGAAAACATTAGAAGATAAAGATTGAAGGCAAGAAGTAGAACCGGTGGCAATAAGGAATTTATTAGGTGGTGAAGTGGAAATGACTTGAAGAGCTTCGTTAATTGCAAAACATTCAGCCGTATAAGAGAATACGTTTGAAGGAAGATTATTAGAGAAAGTAGTATGAAAATCAGGGATGAAAATGGAATAACCGGTAGATAGAGGAGAGAGTGAACCATCAATGTAAATTAAAATAAAAAGTGGAAAAGATTTATGAATATATCCAAGAAAAAGACAATTGACCAAGTTGGAAGGAGAAGCTTTAACAAGTCTGTTGAATGGCCGAGGAAAGTTTTATTGCAATGTGTAAATGGAAGAAGTAAAAGAGAGGAGGAGTTGGCTTTATATAAAAGTAATTTATTAGAATCGAAGATATAATTTTGAGAAGATATAAAATAATACGCAACTAAAGCAAGAATGGACATAGATTTATTAACATAGCGCCAAGAGAAAAAGACATTAAGAAAGGAATTGTAAATGTGGGGATTACGTTTGAAAATAATTTTGAGTAGAAACTTTCCGGCAAGCCATTTGTATCTAAAATATAGAGGTTGACAACCCACTTCGGCCTCGATTGCAGGGGAAGGGGTGGATCTGAAAGCACCGAGGATGGATCTAAGACAGAAAATTTGCAGTTTATTAAGATTATTGTTATGGGAAAAAGCAAAAGAACCGGTTAAAAAACATCCATAATCGATTTTGGAATGGATAACTGATTTGTAGATGATTAATGGGGAAATAGGATGAAAACCCTACCAGGCATTAAAAATGGATCTTAGAAAATTGGACCAGCGTGAGCAAAATTTGGTAAGATCGTTAATATGAGGAGACCACCTGAGCTTGGAATCTAAATTAAGACCTAAATAAATGTGGTTCTTGACAAGTAGAATAATGATACCGTTTATTAGTATGTCAGGACAGTGATCAAAGCGGCATCTGGTAAAAATTAAGGCTTTGCATTTTCCGGGTGAAACGAAAAAGGAAGAAGACGTCAAAATATTATGAAGATATTTAAGCGCGTTATTAACAGAGGCGACAGCAGAATCGGGGTATTTATTGTAGGCAAAAATGAGAATGTCAGCGTCATAAACAAGACATTTATGACCCATAGTATTCAGGTTATTGATGATGAAACACATATACAGATTATATAAAATATGACAAAGGCAGCTACCTTGAGAAAGATCCGAGGAGGTGGAACATACGTTTGTGGAAATAAAGGGAGAAAAGAAATTTGAAAAAAGAAGGAATATAAATTTAATAAAAGAAGATGGAAAATTTATGAATTTTAAATTAAAGAGTAAAAGAGAAATGTGAACTGAATCAAAGGCGCCTCGAATATCAGTAAAGATTGCAGCAAAATACTCCCTATTGTTAAAAGATAAGTAAATTTTGCCGATGAAAGTAGCAAGACAATCAATAGTGCCTCTTCCTCGTCTAAAAGCAAAGTTAGATTCGAGCCACTAATCAAGTCTGTTTTTAAAGATATGTTTGACTAATTTACAGATGGCAGAGGGTAGGACAATTGGACGGAAAGAAATATTAGAGTGAGGTTTAGGTATTGGGATAACATTAAAATTAGTCCAGAAAGGTGAAACTTGATTAGAGTGAATTAAATTTTAAGAATGGAAAGAAGGAGTTTTGTAGCTGTAGTTGATAAATATTTTAGCAAAAGAGGAGAAATGGAATCAATACCAGAAGCAATAGACTTCCGAGAATGAATTGCTAAGTTTAATTCTTCAAGTGTTAATAAAAGATTGAGGCAATGGTCAGGTAAGGAAAAAAGAGCATTCGTTGAAAGGGTTGTAGAAGATTCTAATTCAGATGGTACATAACAAGGAACCACTTTGGAACAGAAGTCATAAAACCAATCATCGTTACAAGGACGACTAGAAGGTTGAATGCAATTATGAAAACGTTTGGCGATTTTCCAAAGAGATTGTAAAGAGGAAGTTGGATTAAGATTTATATAAAATTGTTGCTAGGCGGTCCTCATTTTGTTTGTTAGCAAACGAGTCGTAGCTGCACATTCGTTCCGGTATCTGTAGAAATCTAATATGGAGCCAGCACGACAGTAGGTTTTAAAAAGTTTTTTGCGTGTGTTAACTACTAACGCACAAGATGCATCCTACCAAGGAGGTGAAGAAGGAAAAATTTTTCTATTCATATGTAAAAGTAGAATAGATTATTTAGTGGAATTAAAGATTAATTGGATAAATAAGTTATAAGATTCAATAGAACAGATAGTATCATTAATAGAAGAAATGTAGGAATAAATTAATTGAGAAAATAAATTCCAGTCAGCTTTGTTGAGATTGAGTTTGACACGGCTCGTGTAGGTGTAAACGAATCGCTTACACCACCGAGCCGATAATTATCAACTGTCCATACCTTTCCGCAAATCGTTGACGAAAATTCCTTACCGCCGTAAGTTTATTACGCTCGAACATAAGGTTGTCGACACCAGGATGACGACGCGATAGATAGTGAATATTCATATTTATAGTAAAACGATAATTTCGATTCGTAATTAAGCATACTGGTGATTACCCACCAGACGTATTATCGATACTATAAATATGAATAATATAATAATTAAAATCACCTCGGACGAACGGACGACTGACCAAGCGTAGTCCGTCCGTAGCCGTCCGAGTGAACAGTTGTCCGTGTAATATATTCATTTTTGTATAAACGTGGTAAATTTGTTAAATATAAATGCTGTCTCAACCACTGTACTTGGCGTAATACATATACTATACATTCATTATACGACAGTGTCAAGTTGCAGAGGTGTAAGAATGAACTATTGGATGTATTAAGGATAGCCGAATTAGGAATATTTTGGCAGTTACGAGAGCTGGAATTTAAAGAAAAAATAATAGGGAAATGGTTGCTGCCATGTGGGTTGGTTAAAGTGTACCAAGTGGCTAACCAAATCAAGTTGGAAGAAGAAAACGAGTTATCCATAGCAGACTTAGGACAATTGAGTCTGCCCAAATGAGTGGCTAAACCTGTGTTCAAAATGCTGAGACTTTTTAACTAATAACGTCGTGAATCATGTTTCACGACGTGAAGTATTAGAGGATCCCAAGCTGAATGGAATGCATTGAAGTCACCACAGAAAGGAATTTGTTGATTCCCAATTTAAACATTGAATTCCACAAGTTAGAGGATGTGAGAATCGTAAGTAATGTAACAAGATCAGAAGGAGATAAGAAAGACATTTAATATTTAGAACTTCAATACCAACAACGTCAATATTGTTAGCAGTGAAGACTTGTTTAAGATTGGGATTAACTTCAATTGGGATTAACAGCAACGCCACCATAACCGTCATGTCGATCGAATCTGGAATGATTAAAATAGGGTATTTTAAAGTATTGATAGGGAAGCAGCCAGGATTCAGAAATGAGAGCAATAGAGCAATTTAAAGATAAAAAACGTTGGACGGAAAGAGAGCGGGCAAAAAGACTACGAACGTTTCATTGTAAAATATTAAAGGAAACCATAAAAAAAACCCAATAAATATTTAAGGATGTGTCTAATTTGATAATACCGTAAGAAAAAATGAATGTTGACGGAATATAAGCAGACAGATTGTGTTCGACGAGAAGAAGAGATTCAAGACATGTGTTGGCGTAGATAATCGAGTCAAAAATTACTTTTACTTTCTTCTGATCGTTAGGCTTGACATTATTAATACCGAAAAACTTGTTAGTAAGAAACTTGGCCCACTTAAGCGGGTGCCAGGAACCGGATGAAGAATTGCCATCGGAAATTTCAATAACAATAATCGGAGTACCGTCGAAGTTGGAGTCGAAACGTTTAAGATGTGAATCGACGTTATGTATTGCGAGTGTGGCAGCGGGTAAAGACGTGTGTGGTAGAGAGTGAACAGAGTTTGTAATATCACTCTCAGCTTTAGAAGTGTTATTGTCACTATATCGGTAAAGCAATTATGGTCCGATGTAATGTCCTTATCGGTATTCATTACGTGATCATATGTAAAATTTTCTACATTAGAATCGAGAGTAGGTTAATTATCAATATATGTTTTATAAATATCCTAAGCGAAAGCTGAAACAAGCCAAAAATATCAACAAATATTTCCTTTTAATTATAAAATACGTTTTTAGAATTTGTTTTTATAATGAATAAATGAAAAAAAATATATACCTTCTTCACTAAATTTAGACCATAGTCATCGTAAGTATATTTTTACCGATACCAAAAAATATTTTATTTTTATAATAAGAAAAGATCATTTTAGCACTTATTTTATTATATATAACTAGATTTTATGGATATTCTTTATACAGTTGTAAATTAATTTCCTTTTTTTACATAATTGAGAAATTAATAAATTTAACGTTGAAAATTTAAAATCTTAATATTAGTAAATTCTAATTCTTCTTAAAAAATATGTATACCCTTAATATTAAATGTTAAATTAAATAACGGATTATCAGTCACTAGCATTTCACAAAATATTAACTGTACACACAATATATATATATAGTTTATAGTATTTTAAAATGTGCCATCCATTTCATTTTTAAATCAAAATTATTCCAAGGACATTTATTTTTGTAAAAAATATATTGTAACGTGGCCGGGGAAGCAGTTAACATATAATTTACCTACCTAGGGAAGAATTTTAAGTCTGTTTGGATATAAATACATTACGTAGCCTGGGTTAGAACTTGATATTATTCAGTAATGGAATTCCATCGGTAATACTTATTTATTTATTTGTTATTAATTTTAATACTTACAAATGGCACAAGTGGTTCCTTTTGGGTTCGCCTGAAAGTGGTATGTTGCAAAATGTCTGAATTATCGTATTGTGTATACTTATAATATTTTGTGGTGTGTGTCGTCAGTTAATGTGTACAGTGGTGTACTAACGAATGGGGAACAAACTCCCCTATCAAAATTTTTAGAAAGAATTTAATTTCTTATGAAATGTATGATTTTAGTCAATAATAACGGAAAACTAAAATATTTTTCACACATTATAATTAACTTTATTGTGCTTAGTTATAACGAATTGCCGATCATAATAAAATAAACGGCTTACGATCTAAAATACCTTTGTAATATTATTATATGTAATTTATTTAAAAATTAAACCCTCCCCCCAAATTAAATTGTAAGAACGACACTAGATGTGTGTGTTATTATTCTGTATATGTATATATATATATATATATATATATATATGTATGTATGCAACTACGTCATAAATTGTTTGAAAATCAAAAAACTATTTCGTGTGAATAAGTAAAACTCCCATAATTTTACCATTTTCATATTTGATTTATATCGTATTTTAAAAATATTCGTATTTTTTTTTATTTTTATTTTTTAATATATAAAATTCTCGTGTCACAGTTTTCGTTGGCATACTCCTCCGAAACGGCTTGACCGATTTTGATGAAACTTTTTGTGCTTATCCGGTATTTATGAGAATCGGCCAACATCTATTTTTCATCCCCCTAAATGTTAGGGGTAGTCCACCCCTAAATTTTTTTTTTATTTTTTAGACAAAATTTTTAATTTCTATTTTTTATGATACAACATACAATCCTCAATTTTCACCCTTCTATGATCAACCCTTATTTTTTAATAGCCATTTTAGTAATTTAATCATTTTTCCTCTCCGGTCGAAAACTGATCAATCGTCATTTAATTAGTTATCCCCGCCAGATGTCTACAGGTGTCACTTCTGACCCAGTAAACAGCACGGAGTAGGGATGAGAACGAAGCCGGTCTCCTTTCTTTCTCACTCCCTACACAGTTGTCGGCCACAATAATGATGTTTATGCATCAAGTGTAGTAGTAACGTTGACAATTATTATTTTATTATTATTTCTCAGTGTAACTCTCATATTAACTTTTAATCATTCCTATTTTATCAATAATAATTAAATTATCAATTTTGAGTGTATTTTGCACGATTAGTTAATCAAGTGATTTTATAACCTCAAAAGTACTCAACACGTGACACGAGCTTCCAATAACAACGGATTTTGTGTTGTAAGTATACTTTTTTTTATATCGAAAATATTGTTGATCTTATAAAAATGTAATTTTAATATAATTTTATTAAAAAAATGTAATTGAACAATTAAGATTTTCATAGTTTCCAAAAAATCAATCATTATGAATCTTTATTTTGAAATGTCAATGAAAATATTGGTTGTATGAAAAAATTATAAGAGACAATGTTTTCATAAAATTTAATTTTTTACTTTTGTTTGAAAAATTTTTCCATAAAACTTATATTTTTGTTATAAATCATTTCAAAACTGCGGCAAAAATCCTGGCCCTAATTATACTTTTAACATTTTTCATCATTAAATAATTTCATTAATTCTATTTATGTATGTTTTGTACAGTGAGCAATGCCAAGAAAACGCAAAGGGGCTGATTTGAGCCGCCGTACAAGTAAATACTTGCGAAATAGCAGATCCGAAAGAACAGAAGAACAAATCCAGCAACAAAATACTGATGCACGTGTCAGAATGGCGCAATTGCATCAAGAAGAGCCAGAAGATACACGAGCTGAACGCAATGAAGTCAGAAGATTAGAACAACGACAATCACGCCGTTTCACAGTCAATAGACGAAGAACAAATGACCAACAACGACAACAGGTACATCGAGCATTTATATCTGATTCATTCCTGCGTCTAGCATTCCAGTATGAGCCCGATATTGAATATTATGCTCATTCAAAAGTGGTAATTGGTGCTATGGACAAGGAATGTCCGCATTGTCATGCTCTGAAATTCAAAAATGAGCCAGCTGGGATGTGTTGCGCGTCAGGAAAAGTGCAACTACCTGAAATTGAAACACCACCTGAACCATTGAACGGCTTACTTATCGGCACGGATCCAGATTCTAACGTGTTCCTGAAGTCAATTCGAAGATTCAATTCATGCTTTCAAATGACATCGTTCGGAGCAACAGAAATAGTTCGAAATACTAATGCAAATGGTCAACAATTCAATTCTACATTCAAAATCAGAGGCCAAGTTTATCATAAAATGGGCTCACTGCTGCCAATGCCAAACGAACCACATAAATTCTTACAAATCTACTTTATGGGCGGCGAGGATTCCGGAAGCGCACTTGCCAATCGCGTGAATGCACGTTGTGATTATAATAACCTTGATTCACTTTATGCCAGGCGCATCGTCAGCGAGCTAGATGCTCTTTTGAACGAGCACAACGAGTTGTTGAAAATATTCAAATCACATATGCACCAATTACAAAGCGATAATCACGCTATCGTCATTAATCCTGATAAAACACCAGCTGGAGAGCATATTCGTAGATTCAATGCACCCGTTGTTGATGATGTTGCTGGAATCATGGTTGGCGATTGTACAGCTGCACGAGAAATTGTGATTCGTAGAAGAAATAATAATCTTCACTTCATTGCTGACACACATCGTTCATATGACGCTCTCCAATATCCGCTAATATTCTGGAAGGGACAAGACGGATATTGCATAAACATAAAACAACGAGATCCGGTATCAGGTACTTCATTGATTATTAATTAATAATTTATTATTATTAATTAATTTATTGATTATTAATTATTAATTTGATCATTTAATTAATTTTCATTTAATTCATTTGATTAATTAAATTTGATGAACAAATATTACAGGAGCTGAAACAAACAAGAACGTTAGCTCAAAGGATTATTATGCGTACCGATTAATGATTAGACGTGGCCTGGACAACGTCATTTTACGATGTCGTGAGCTTTGTCAACAATTCATGGTCGACATGTACGCGAAGATTGAGAGTGAACGACTACGATACTTACGATATAATCAACAAAAGCTGCGCGCGGAAGAGTACATTCATTTGCGAGACGCTATCAACAACAACGCCGACGTCGCCGAAATTGGTAACCATGTCATTTTACCATCATCGTACGTAGGCAGTCCACGTCATATGCAAGAATATATACAGGATGCTCTGACTTTCGTGCGCGAATATGGACGACCATGTTTATTTATCACGTTCACATGTAATCCAAAATGGCCAGAGATTACATCTTTGCTACTGCCTGGCCAAAATGCAATACATCGCCATGACATTACAGCACGTGTGTTCAGACAAAAGTTGAAGTCTTTAATAAGTTTCATTACTAAATCACATGTATTTGGTCCCACACGTTGCTGGATGTATTCGGTTGAGTGGCAAAAGCGAGGATTACCTCATGCACACATTTTGGTTTGGTTCATCGACAAAATCCGTCCTGAAGAAATCGATAGTATCATTTCTGCGGAAATTCCAGATCCATCCACTGACCAACTGCTGTTTGATATTGTTACAACAAACATGATTCATGGTCCATGTGGTACTCTTAATAGTTCATCGCCTTGCATGGCTGATGGAAAATGTACTAAAAATTTCCCTAAAGATTTTACCAATGATACGGTCACAAATGTCGACGGATACCCAATATATCGTCGAAGAAATCCTGAAAATGGTGGACAGTCATTTATTAAAAATTTCATCAACACAGACATTGATATTGACAATCGTTGGGTGGTGCCATATTCGCCTCTGCTGAGCAAGACATATAATGCTCATATTAATGTTGAGTTCTGCAGTTCTGTGAAGAGCATCAAATACATTTGCAAGTATGTCCATAAAGGCAGTGATATGGCTGTGTTTAGAGTGGAAAATATTAATGTGAATGCTCCTCCAGTGAATAAAAACGATGAAATAACGCTCTACCAAATTGGTCGGTACATCAGCTCCAATGAAGCTGCTTGGCGTATCTTTGGTTTTCCAATTCATGAACGGGATCCAGCAGTTGTTCAGTTAGCCATCCATCTTGAAAACGGTCAGCGTGTATTTTTCACGAACGAGACAGCGATTGATCGTGCAATAAATCCACCTAAAACTACACTTACTGCATTTTTTGAATTGTGTAATCGTGCGGATGATTTTGGTGCCTTTGCACGAACATTACTCTATTCACAAGTACCACGCTATTTCACATGGACTCAAACAAAAACATGGATGCCCCGCAAGAAGGCTCACCAGTTGCTGCATGTCTCAATTTATTTAAATCAAACGCCTTGGGGCGATTATTTACAGTCAATCCAAGACACACGGAGTGCTTTTATCTTCGACTGTTGTTGGTTAATGTAACTGGCCCATTATCATTTCAAGATATACGTAAAGTGAATGGGCAACAATATCCAACGTATAAAGATGCATGCCTTGCACTCGGCTTGCTGGAAGACGACAACCAGTGGGAATGCATGCTTGCTGAAGCTGCATTGAACTGTACAGCAATACAAATTCGTCTACTATTCGCCATAGTGTTGACTACATGTTTCCCAGCCCGAGCACAGATATTATGGGAAAATCACAAAGATTCAATGACTGATGATATATTGCATCAACATCGTATACGGTGCCACGATCTAATCATAACATTCAGCGACGAAATGTACAATGAAGCATTGATTGCTATTGAGGATCTTTGCATTGTCATTGCCAACTTACCACTTAGTAATTTCGGTATGAATTCGTCAAATCGAACTGCATCTGATTTAATGAATACTGAAATGAATCGTGAACTTCAGTACAGTACTGTAGAAATGGCAGCGTTTGTTGCCCGCAATGTCCCACTAATGAATGAGGAACAAAGAACCATTTATGATCGCATTATGCTCGCAGTTTCAGCTGGACAAGGTGGGTTCTTCTTTTTGGATGCACCGGGTGGAACTGGCAAAACATTCGTTATTTCGCTAATTCTTGCTGAAATACGATCAAATAATGGCATCGCATTGGCCGTTGCATCATCGGGCATTGCAGCAACTTTATTGGATGGAGGTAGAACAGCTCATTCAGTATTTAAGCTGCCACTAAATATTCAGAATAACCCTGACGCAGTATGCAACATTAAGAAACAATCGTTCATGGCCACTGTGCTGAAACGGTGTAAAAATATTATTTGGGATGAATGTACTACGGCACACAAACATTCACTTGAGGCGTTGAACAGGACATTGAAAGATATTAAAAACAGTGACAAACTATTTGGCGGAACTCTGTTGGTCCTTTCAGGTGATTTCAGACAAACACTTCCAGTCATTCCACGTTCAACATACGCTGATGAGATCAACGCTTGCTTAAAATCATCTCCATTGTGGCGTAATGTTGAAAAATTACAGCTAAAAATAAATATGCGCGTTCAAATGTTTCAAGATCCATCCGCTGAAACATTTTCAAAACAACTCTTAGATATCGGTGATGGAAAAGTTGCTATAGATGAAACTGGATACGTAAAATTACCGACCGATTTCTGCACAATCGCTGATTCGCAAGATACTCTCATTGAACAAATATTTCCCGATGTACACACACAGTACATAAATCATGAGTGGCTTGCAGAAAGAGCGATTTTAGCGGCAAAAAATGTAGACGTTGACAATTTAAATCTGAAGATACAAATGTTGTTGCCAGGGAACTTGGTATCATATAAATCTATTGATACAGTTTGCAACGACAGCGAAGCAGTAAATTTTCCCACAGAGTTTTTGAACTCACTGGATTTGCCAGGCATGCCACCGCATAATTTACAATTAAAGGTTGGATCTCCAATTATCTTGCTTCGTAATTTGAACCCGCCCCGGCTGTGCAACGGTACGCGATTAGTCATTCAAAAATTAATGAAAAACGTGATCGAAGCCAGGATTTTAAATGGCAAGTTCAGAGGTTGAAATATACTCATACCACGGATTCCTATTATAATATCTACAGATGTGCCAATTCAATTCAAACGTATTCAGTTTCCGATTAGATTGGCATTTGCAATGACTATCAACAAATCCCAAGGTCAAACGATGTCTGTTTGTGGATTAGATTTGAGAACACCATGTTTTTCACACGGACAATTATACGTGGCATGCTCTCGAGTGGGTAAACCATCCAGTTTGTTTGTGTTAGCTAAAGATGGACTAACAAAAAATATTGTTCACGCTATAGCATTAAGAGATTGATATTGTTTAATAGTGTTACTGTCGTAATTGTTTAATTAATGATATATAATTTTAAGGAATAAATTATAATATAACTTAAAAATAATGTTTGCCTTTTGTTATTTTTATATTCCCTCATCGTTCACAGCGCTCCATGCTTATTTTTCGCATATACCACATTCTTACATACATACAATATACACATTCTAACATACATACATACTTACAATAAGTAAGCTATTTTTTGTCTACACTAGAAATTACTAGGAAATTATTTATATGGCAAAACAACGTTTGCCGGGTCAGCTAGTTTTAATATAAATTATTTATAATATATGCAAACAAAGCGAATTTCATTTAAAAGCTATATCATTGATTACAATTAACAACAACGTTAATTTGTCCCTTTTCTACAAAAATAAAAGTTTTCCATGAATTGGTTTCCTTTAAATACGTTTTGAACTTTGAATTGAATTTTCGTCAGAATCTCCTTTAATAATTAATTATTCAACACACCAGATTAATCGATAATAAACTATCGTTTTCTAATAGTATATACCAAAATTATTCAATAATGTGTAATAGGACGATATCCTTTAGCTAAAAATTGTTTTTACGTGATTTATTTGAAAATGAATAACAATGCCTGTTTTATTATTTATAAATTGAATTACGTTAGATATTTGCACAAGTGTATTCAATTATTATTTTGTATTCTTTTTTTCAGTTCTAACTCATTTACTTTCATTGAAATATTGTAATGACCCTAAACAATTCACAACCGAAACCGAGGCCAGTTAGGAATGGCTCTCTTCATCTTTATTTTGCATCTAATTAGATGTATGTTATATTTTATTCTCTTAATAACTTTAGTTCTATAAATTGTACATAATTGTCAATAGGGTTTAAACTTGTTTATTATAATTTTTAATATATAAATAGATTAAGAAAATATTTCACAATCTATTAAAATGATTAATGTATTTTCAATAAAATATTTCTTTTTTAATGTATTCAACTAATAAAATTATACTAACATAAGATTTATTTAAATAATACACATTATATAACTAATATTAATATTATTATTGTACTACTATAAATATTTATATTTATTGTGAATTGTGAATTTTCCCAATGTTAAATTATAAAAATAAAAGTAATTTATGGTAATAAAGCGATGCATACACATATTATTATGTTTATTCTAACCATCCATTTATTATAATGATGTGGCAAAGCAAAAGGGGTGTGACACCCCGCCATCATGTGTTTTATCGAGTCAGCACATTTGACTGTAAATTCAATTAATCGACAACAAATGGTTTCCCCGAGTTAATAAAAATCGAAATTAATTTTTTTTGTCGTGATCGGGTATCGAAGGAATTCAGGATGTCAAATTTTTAATCTACACTTCTAAATAAACTTTTTTTTTCCATTTAGTACTATTATGATCTTTAAAAATTTCATATCTGATATTCAAAGGCTGATTAGCGTATCGGGAAATCGGGAACTTCCCGATGGACTGGTCTTCGTGTGAGTCGTTTATTTATTATTATGTATATAAAAAAAAAGAGTTTATGATAGTGATTTGTGACATGGGGGGATGTAGGCCGATTTGATTTATGTTTCCATGACTAAAAAATATTGCCTATTCGTTCCTGAGTGCACTCGCAAATACACATACACACCTGAACACATATACACACAGTTAGGTGGTATCCATATATTTATAACTAGCTGTCCTGCCCGGCGTTGCCCGTGCCAAAGATTTGTATTTTTTATTACAGCTGAATTACCCGGCTTCGCCCGTGTACAGTTTTGAACGAACTTGCATCATTTATTAAACTTTAAAATTTTAATTCAATACACATGCTCTTCTTCTCCCTCGCCTCTAACCCAGCCAGTAGCGTATTTTCAAATTTTTTCTCGGGGGTCTAGTAATTTACATTACCTATAACTATTATATAAAAAATATATATTTTTAATTCCGCCTAAAATAGCTGACCCGACAGACTTCGTCCTGTCAAAAAGATTTGTAATGTGGCAGTTTTTGTGCCTACGTATTTTAAAAATATTCTCCTGAACAGAACCGTCAACCTGGTGATAGGGCGTTGTGAATAAAAAACATATATAATGATTTAAAAGTAAGTAATCGCTTTATTGTTAATCATGTGAATCATAATTATTATTATTATCATTGTAGTGCTTTGTGGTATACGATGTTTTTTGTTTGATTACCTGGCGCATAGATAAACAAATCTGATGGTTTTCCAACACGGGAACAGGCAACATACAATTGACCATGTGAGAAACATGGGTTTTCTAGATTAATACCACAAACACTTAATGATTGCCCCTGGGACTTGTTTATAGTCATAGCAAAAGCAAGACGCACTGGAAACTGTAGTCGTTTAAACTCAAATGGCACATCAGTCTGAATCATTGGGATGCGCGGTATGAGAACATCTTCTCCTTTATACTTTCCTTTGAGTATAGTTGCTTCTATCACATTGTTTAGTAAGTTTTGTATCGCTAACCGTGTACCGTTGCAAAGACGCGGTTGGTTGATATTTCGCAACATTATAACCACCGATCCAACCTTTAATTGAAGATTGTGAGGTGGCAATCCTGGCAAATCCAGCGAGTTTAAAAATTCCGGTGGATAGTTGACTACATCATATTGATTAGTAGCCGAATCAACTGATTTATATATCCTCAATTCGCCTGTAATTTGTTCTTGAATTTTGAAATTTAATTCATTTACATCTATGTTTTGTGCAGCCAGTATAGCTCGTTCGCTCAACCAATCATGGTTTCTGTAATTTTGAGAAACATCTGGAAACACCTTCTGAATAAGTTCATCTTTTGATCGAGTTAACTGACAAAAACTTTGAGGAAAGTTAATGCAGCCAGTCAACATGTCTATAGGAAATTTGCCATTACCAATGTCAATGAGTTGTTTAGAGAATATGTTTCCAGATTGGTCATTTTGCAACTCGACACGCATATTCTTGCTTAAATGAAGTACTTTGACATGTTTCCACAAACTGGAGGACTTTAGACATGCATTGAGTTCATCAGCTGGCGTTGATCGTGGAATCACCGGCAATGTTTGACGAAAATCTCCTGCTAATAAAATCATTGCACCACCAAATCGGTTATTATTGCTCCGTAGATCTTTTAAGGTTCTGTCCAAAGCCTCCAAAGATTTTTATGTGCCATCGTGCATTCATCCCAAACAATCAATTTACATTGCTGCAAAACCTTTGCCATTGCAGAGTTCTTCGAAACGTTGCAGGTTGGAGTTTCATTGCTTTGCATATTTAATGGCAATTTTAGTGCTGAATGGGCTGTTCGACCACCTTCAAGCAAAGTTGCTGCGATTCCCGACGAAGCGAGTGCAAGTGCAATTTTATTTTGTGAGCGAATTGTTGCTAATATTAATGAAATCAAAAAAGTTTTTCCTGTACCACCAGGTGCATCTAAGAAGTAAATCCTTCCAGTTTCATCATTTGTTACTTTCATAAGAGTTTCAAATACATACTTCTGTTGTTCATTTAACAGTGGAAGATTTGTTTGAATTAATTCTTTCAAAGCGTTGAGATCATACAGTCTTTCTCGATGCAACTCTTGGTTAAAAGCGTCATGCATTGGACGATTGGGCGCGGTCAGGCCTAATTGAATTAATAGTTTGTTTGACATTATCAAGCACATGTCCTCAATTGAAATCAATGCTTCATTGTAAATTTCTTCACTGATTTGTATATTTGGATTTCCCATTCTATTCTGTATTTGATACAAAATATCATCACACATATAATCTTTGTACTTGATCCACAAATCAATTGGGTTTGATGGGAAGCATGTAGATATGATTATAGAAAACAATGTTCGTATTTGATGAGCGTGTGATGATATTACAGCATCATTGAGAGTTTGATCCCAATGAGCGTCATTTTCAAGCAATTGCAAACGTTGACAGGCTTCTCTGTAGGATCCACACAATTCACCATCAACAGTTCGTAATTGTTGGAATGATGTTGGGCCACGTACATTGACTAATAGCAGTCGTAAGTAAAAACATTCATCATTGCTTGGATGTACTGAATAAATCCGGCCAATCGCATCGGTGGAATATACATCTGTATATCCTGGAACTGGTTTTCCTTGTTTCCGTCGTATAAATCTCCTTGAGGATTGATTCCAGGTATAATATTTTGGCATTTCAGAATATAGCAATGTTTGTGCGAAATCATCGTTTTGGCATGTCTCAAAAAAACTGGTTAATGTAGTAGATGGTGGCTGAGCAGCTCTTTGTACTGCGTTCTGTGCTGTAAAATACACTCTTTGTCCATTTTCTAAATGCACAGCTAAGTGAACAACAGAAGGGTGTCTCTCATGAATAGGAAAAGAAAATATTCGCCAAACTGCTTCATTACTACTGACATAGCGGCCCATTTGGTATTGGGTAACTTCATCATTGGAATTCTCTGCACCAATTCCAATCACAGCCATATCACTCCCTTTGGTTACATATTTGCAAATGTATTTAATAGATTTCACTGAATGGCAAGATTCAACGTTGATGTGTGCTTTGAATGTCTTTGATAAAATGGGTGAATATGGAACAATCCAACGATTATCTATTTCAATATCTTGTTGATTTAATTTGACAATTGTTGATTTTCCATTGTCTGCTGTCGATCTGCGACGATACAATGGATAACCGTCATTACCAGTAATTGTTTCCGATATTAATGTCCGTGGATATCGTTTTGAACATTTACCATCCATCATACACGGTGAATATTGATTAAGAGTTCCACAGGGACCATGTATCATGTTTTTGATAACTACCTCATGCAATCCAGGATCTACTTGTACATTAGGGATTTCAGCTGATATCACTGCATCAACTTCATTTGGCCTTATCTTTTCAACCAACCAAATCAAAATGTGTGCATGTGGCAATCCTCGTTTCTGCCACTCCACAGAATACATCCAGCAGCGTGTCTCACCAAACACATTATGTTTTACGATGAAATCCATTAAAGATTTCAACTTTTGTCTAAAGACTCTGGCTGTAATATCATGACGATCAATGGGTGATTGCCCAGAGAATAACTCCTGCTTGATTTCTATCCATTGCGGATTGCATGTAAATGTGATGAACAAATCTGCTGTACCATAATGACGAACATACGACATGGCATCTTGAGCATATTCGTGCATATGCCGAGGGCTTCCGATGTATGTTGCTGGAAGAATAGTCATCCGACCGACATTCTGTGCATTTCCATCAGTATTAATCGCATCTCGAAGGTGAATATACTCTTCAGATCGGAGTTTGGTTTGATTCAACCTGATGAATGTTAATCTCTCCGTTTCAATTTTAACATACATGTCAACACCATATTTGTGATATAATCGCCGACATTTCAATATGTGATTATCTTCATTTTCCCGAATCATTAGGCGGTATGAATAATAGTTCATTGAACTGACTTTTTTGTTGGTTTCAGAACCTAACCTAACCTGTAACCTGGTTTTTCCAGCAATAATTCTAATTTTTCTCGCCGTAAAAACCATCCTTGAACTTCAACGAACATTTGAAAAAAAGATTTGGCCAAATTGGTCCAGGCGTTGTTGAGTTATGCGTTTATCAACACATTTTGCGATTCATTTTTATATTATAGATTAATACGGACGGATTACCCATAAGTATGGCATTGTAATATGGTGTGCGAAACAAATTATTTTTAAAGTTTTTTTTCATAAGTTTATTTTTAAAGTTTTTTTTCATAAGTTTACATGTCCAATTTCGCAAATTCAACAAAAATCCATTGTCGACCATCAGGTATTAATATAATACAATTAATATTATTAATATGGTTAAGTAATGTAAAATAGTCGAATAAAATATAATAATCTTTTGATTGATTTAATAATTTATTATTTATTTATGTTTTAAAATTACTTTAAACATTTTAACTCG
Organism: Chaetogeoica ovagalla; assembly: GCA_032441825.1. Taxonomy (NCBI): domain Eukaryota; kingdom Metazoa; phylum Arthropoda; class Insecta; order Hemiptera; family Aphididae; genus Chaetogeoica; species Chaetogeoica ovagalla. The sequence continues at coordinate 12,140,832 of CM063732.1, read as the reverse complement.
TCCAAAATTCAATTAAAGATTGCAATTAAAGTTTAAAAGAAATTATATCAACTATGTGACATTTACATATATATGCTAACACCCGTTTGATATTTTTAACCACGTTCTTATAATTACATCTCAATTAATTTGTGTAGAAATATCCTTAATTTTGGTTGTTGTTTTGTACAATTTGATTTTTCTTTCAGTCTCTTGCATTCTTTGTAAATACGTATAGCCAGTAGTGAAAATAACAAATACATGTTCTTTGCACTCAGATTGAACTAACTTTACGTTATTTTTTCTAATTTTCCAACTATTATTTTTGATAATTTTTGGTTATTTCGATAATAATAATTGTAAGTTCTTGAAATTTTCAACAAAAATATATCTTTGTACTATACAACTATAAAAAAAAAATACAGAAAAATTATTTTATTATGTGTATTGGGTTCGTTTAATATTCATTATTTTGTGATCGAAAAATCAACAATTAATTATATTATTTTTTCAATATAAATAGGGGAGGTAATTCATCAGATATAAATCTGGATTTTGAGATAAGATAAAATATAATATATTTTTTTATATATACACCTCCTCTGAAATATTTTCTTACTACGTCCCTGGTTTGGAGAAAATAAATTTTTCAATTTTAGCCGTTGTAATATAGTTTTTTGGCCTTATCTACTACGCTCAGAATTCTAAAAATACATTTTATTAAACAAAATTGACTTGCCAGAATTCACTATTCATTTTCTTAACTTCTACTGATTTCATGGAAATACGTGAAAAAAAATATTTTAACATATATTACATGTATTTGTACAATTTATATGCATACATTTTTACCACCAAACATGATTGAAAAATAATAGTTATATAACACAAAAACAAGGTAAATGGTAAATGGTATAGGTAAATGTGATGTGATCAAATCGACATTTAAAAGTGAAATGAACACATCCGCAGTAGAGACAACAGAGTACAGTTATTTTAAAATATTAATTGGACAATATATTGCCCAAAAGAAGAATCTATTTATGTTTAATTTTTTTCTTCTAATAGATACTGTATGTTGTTACACATTTAAATATCATGAAATTTTAATTTGACTCTCATCGTCGCGTGGCACCCTGACCAAATCGTTCCGAGCACTCTCGAATGCCTCGTAGCGAACGAGAGTGTGATATGTGTCATCCACCTCTCCGCTGTACGAACCGGGTGTCTCACCGCAATTACAACACCCGGTCGCCGGGGCACGGTTGATTCGACTCAGAAACTGGTTGAAACAACCGTGACCCGAGAGCAGCTGAGAGGAGAGGTGGAACGTCATCTCACCACGTATCCTCATCACCCACCGGTCGAGAAGCACAGGAGGGATCAGCGTCCTATTCCAATCCCGACCGCTGCCGTCGGCAGCGTCCCAGTTCGCGACCCTCTCGGCCCATTTTTCCATCGTCCGGGCCCTCGGGAAAAGGACACCGGACGACGGTTCACTCGACGAACCTGTCGTCTCTCCGGGTCGTTCAGCCGTTGCTGATGACAACGCCTTCCTGGCGTCATACGCGTTCACGCGTTCCACGGCCGGTAGGTCTACCGAAGGTGTACGCGCGATGACCTTTACGGCGTCATAGGAGACTGTACGGTACACACATATGCTCCTGATGGCCGCCCCTTGCTGGACTCTAGCCAGAGCCTCGGCGCTCTGACGGTCGAAGCGCAACGTAGGGCCCCACACCGGAGCGCCGCACAACTACTGAATGCACGACGCTCACGAGTAGGCGCCTACGGCACTCCCGCGGACCGCCGATGTTCGGCATGAAACCCGAGAGGGCGGACAGCACTCACTACGCCTTTTCAGACACAGCACACAAGTGCGTACCGAACATGGTCCCCTTGTTATCCAGCACCACTCCTAGATACTTCAGGAACTCTCCTAGTCGTACAGTCACACCCTCGAGGAGATTCCGGGGTTCGGCTGTCACGCGACGGTTTGTGAACACTACGGCTTCCGTCTTCTCGACGGCAAGCCGCAGGCCCATCTGCCGGACGTGCCCGGCGACCGTCGCGAGCACAGCGTTCGAGCGGTCCTGCAACTCTCCTACCGTGTCCGCCTCGGCCACGACCAGTGTGTCATCAGCATAGCCGATCGTGACCGTTCCTCTGGGTAGAGGTAGGCGGAACACGGGGTCGTACGCGACGTTCCACAGGAGAGGCCCGAGCACGGAGTCCTGCGGCATGCCGCATGTGATCTCCATAGTAATCGGCTCTCCGTGTACGTCGTCGCACAGGTGCAGGACTCGCCCACCCAAATACGACTCGATGATCCGTCGTAGGTATGGCGGGAAATCCATACGAACGAGCGCCGCGCATATCACCTCCCATCCGACCGAGTTGAAGGCGTTGCGGATGTCTAGGCTCACCACCAACGCCACTCGTTGAGAGTTGCACGCGTCCGCTAGAAGCGTACACACAACTCGCAGGGCGTCGTCGGTTGATCGTCCTTTCCGGAAACCGTACTGCCTATCCGACAGTACGATCCCCGTTTCGAACATATGAGCCTCCATCCGACTCAACAGCAGCGACTCCAAGATCTTCCCCACGTCGTCGAGAAGACACAACGGCCGATACGAAGTCGGAACCCCCTCGGGCTTTCCCGGTTTGCTGAGAAGCGAGAGGCGAGCTCGCTTCCAGCGACAGGGGAAGGTTCCGCTCCTCAAGCAGGCGTTAAACGCGCCCGGCAGCATCGTCGACCAAGTCGCGTGAACAACACCCTAGACCCGTCTCGGTATACCGTCCGGACCCGGAGCCCTGTCGTACGACTTGAACCGATCGACTGCCGCTGAGACTTCTACGAGGGAGAACTCCGGCACGACCGGTCTCTCCTCGACCACGCGGGCCGGCCCCATCTCTTACATTTCTGTCTTTGTACATTTCAGAATTTATTTTCCACAAACATTCCGCATCGCGATACAATTCAACAAATTGAATTGTTTGTTTTGTATTCATTTTGTACACTGATATTACGCTGACGTAGGAATTGTTATTATTACATAAAAATAAAATGTATTATTAATTTATTTAATTAATAATAAATTTAATTTTTTCACTTGTACAAAAATTGAAAAAAATACGTATATATACGCAAGAAACTTCATATTTATATGTTTGTGTGTGTGTGTGAAATAATAAATCAAAGTGACATTATAGTAGTATTATAGTATTATAGTAGCCCAATTATTTAATAGTAATTCACGTTAATAAAGGTGCTGTCGATTCTGTTTGTAGTCGTCTGTTTAACTCAGTTAGTATTCTCGCCCAGTTTACGACTCCGTGTGAACCCGGCTTTATTGTTTATACACACACACCACACCAGGGGCGTATTTACTTCATCCCCTAGGGGGGGGCGAATAGAAAAACGGCCCGTCGAATCAGTTGCCAACTTAGAATTATCGAAAAATTATATGAAAATAATAAGTTTTGAATAAAAAAATGTTTTATTACATTTTAGTTTTAGTTCGATTAATTTTAGTAGTCAGTAGATATAGAGGTACATACACAAGTATCTAGGGGGCGATTGCCCCTATCGCCCCCCCTTGTATACGCCCTTGCACCACACACATATACAAATTTAGATATAAATAAATGGCTTTAGGAATTAATGATATCGGTTGTAGATATTTGTTAAATTACAAAAAAAAATAATATCGCAACGACGACGACCACGCGCGGTGTTCAATAACACGCGTATAATATTTGTATAACGATAACGCCTCAATGTTTGATAAGCTATTTACACACAGGACATACACACACAATACATATATCATTATAATATTCTGTTATTTCGTAGACACAAAACATAAATAGTATTCGCGCGCAATCCGTCTTACGGTGCGTTTCGTTAAGCAAACACGTCTACGCGGTATACCAATCACGCGTAACACAAATTATTAGGTAGATACGTCGTATTTATCGGATCGCCGCTGCCGCTGTCCGGTAAAAATGCGAATCGTCTCCTGGACTGCGTCGTCGTCGGTCGTTTTCGTCACGCTGTTCGCGCAAATCGTCTGCGTCGCGGCTGTAGTATACGGCTTAAAATACATTAGTCCCAACGGTACGTATTATAATATGATGCGCAAAACTTAACGATAATAATAATAATAAATTTATTATTATTGTTATTAAACACATTCAAACCCTTCAAATATGTCGTAAAAAAATATACAAAAACACCAAAAGATGTTAAATAAAATGTTATATACTGACTAATTAGGTCATGAAACACATTTTGATATAAACTAGCTATTTTCCTGACCAATAGAAGTATATGTATAGACGCTGCATATAAATATCTGCCCTAGTTATAACGCGTAACAAAAGTTTGAGAATACGATATTTTTAATATTTTAGTCAGTATTTACTTAGTGAATAGTAGGATATAAAAAAAAACTTACTAGAAAATAAATTTATAGAAAATTTTATTATTTTTCAATTATAAAATATAAACGATTTCGATTTACAAAATATTTACAAAAATGAAAAAATCTCATAATTTTGAAAAATCGTAATAGTTCAAATATAATTCAGTACCACAAGTTAAACTTGTTTGATTGACCAATATTTTATAAATTCATTTTCATACATCTATATGCACGTTTTTAAGGGATGAGTAAAAAAAGAAAATGTTTTTACTTTAAAATCAGTGAACACACTAATGTATAATAAATATGAAATAGAATATATAACTAATTAAAATACATTATGATTTTGTTTTGGCTACTATTCAATCCTCCCCCCTCAAACGAAAAGATGATAACAAATCCTTTCGCGCATCAGACGCATGCTATGTTGGTCCTTTATACTCGGTAAAGAGTTCATTTTTCATCTTTTCAAATGGTATTTTAGCCAAGAAAAATTACATATACGAAAACGGTAATAACGCGATTTCGGCAAAATCACTTAGATGCTCCGACACTAATTTTGTCTTTGTAGTGTAACTGAAAGTATGAGAGGAATTTGCCAGATAAAATATTTCTACGGAAGTTTTCACGATTATTCACTAGGAAAGCGTTCTTCACCAATTTTGTCATTGAAAAGTTACTGGAAACAAGAAAAATATTTACTCGGCCGAAAACTCCTAAGGGGGTTTTCCCGATTTTACACTAGGGAAGCGTTCGACACCAATTTAGTGTTTGTAGTGTTCTTGGAAGTATGATAAAAATTTGCAAGATAAAAAATATCTACGGAGGGTTTTTCGATTTCACACAAGCATAGCGTTCGACACCAATTTTGTCTTTGTAGTGTTACTGAAAGTATGAGAAGAATTTGCCAAAAAAAAAATTTCTTAAGAAGTTCCCCGATTATTCTCTAGGGAAGTATACGACACCAATTTTGTCTTTGTAGAGTTACTGGAAGTAAGAGTAAAATTTCCTCGGGAGAAAATTCATACGGAGGTTTTCCTGATTATTCTCTAGTGAAGCGTTCTACACCAATTGTTTCTTTGTAAAGTTACTGGAAGTAGGAATAAAATTTACTCGGCAGAAAATTCCTAAGGGGATTTTCCCGATTTTACATTAAGGAAGTGTCCGACACTAATTTTGTCTTTGTAGTGTTCTTGGAAGTATGATAAAAATTTGCAAGATAAATATCTACGGAGGGTTTGTCGATTTCACACTAGCATAGCGTTCGACACGAATTTTGTGATTGTAGTGTAACTGAATGTAATGAGAAGAATTTGCCAGTTAAAAAATTTCTACGGAAGTTTTCCCGATTATTCACTAGGGAAGCCTTCTTCACCAATTTTGTCATTGGAAAATTACTGGAAACAAGAAAAATATTTACTCGGCAGAAAATTCCTACGAGGGTTTTCCCGATTTTACACTAGTGAAGCGTTCGACACCAATTTAGTTTTTGTAGTGATCTTGGAAGTATGATAAAATTTTGCAAGATAAAAAATATCTACGGAGGGTTTGTCGATTTCACACAAGCATAGCGTTCGACGCGAATTTTGTGTTTGTAGTGTTACTGAATGTAATGAGAAGAATTTGCAGAAACAAATTTCTACAGAAGTTTTCCCGATTAATTTCTAGGGAAGTATACGACACCAATTTTGTCTTTGTAGATTTACTGGAAGTAAGAGTAAAATTTGCTCGGCAGAAAATTCCAACGGAAGTTTTCCTGATTATTCTCTAGGGAAGCGTTCTACACCAATTTTGTCTTTGTAAAGTTACTGGAAGTAGAAATAAAATTTACTCGGCAGAAAATTCCTAAGGGGATTTTCCCGATTTTACACTAAGGAAGTGTCCGACACTAATTTTGTCTTTGTAGTGTAACTGAAAGTATGAGAGGAATTTGCCAGAAAAAAAATTTCTACAGAAGTTTTCCCGATTAATCTCTAGGGAAGTATACGACACCAATTTTGTCTTTGTAGAGTTACTGGAAGTAAGAGTAAAATTTCCTCGGGAGAAAATTCATACGGAGGTTTTCCTGATTTTACACTAGAGAAGCGTTCGACACCAATTTTATCGTTGTGGAGTTACTGAAAGTAAAAGAAAAATTTGCTTGTCAGAAAATTACTTCTGATGTATTTCCGATTCTTCTCTAGGGAAGTATTCGACACTAATTTTGTCTTTGTTGAGTTACTGGAAGTAGAAATAAAATTTACTCGGCAGAAAATTCCTAAGGGGATTTTCCCGATTTTACACTAAGGAAGTGTCCGACACTAATTTTGTCTTTGTAGTGTAACTGAAAGTATGAGAGGAATTTGCCAGATAAAAAATTTCTACGGAAGTTTTCCCGATTAATCTCTAGGGAAGTATACGACACCAATTTTGTCTTTGTAGATTTACAGGAAGTAAGAGTAAAATTTGCTCGGCAGAAAATTCCAACGGAAGTTTTTCAGATTTTACACTAGGGAAGTGTTCGACACCAATTTCTTCTTTGTAGTGTTACTGAAAGTAATAAGAAGAATTTGCCAGATTACAAATTTTTAAGGAAATTTCCTGAATATTCTCTAGGGAAGCGTTCTACACCAATTTTGTCTTTGTAAAGTTACTGGAAGTAGGAATAAAATTTACTCGGCAGAAAATTCCTAAGGGGATTTTCCCGATTTTACACTAAGGAAGTGTCCGACACTAATTTTGTCTTTGTAGTGTAACTGAAAGCATGAGAGGAATTTGCCAGTTAAAAAATTTCTACGGAAGTTTTCCCGATTATTCACTAGGGAAGCCTTCTTCACCAATTTTGTCATTGGAAAATTACTGGAAACAAGAAAAATATTTACTCGGCAGAAAATTCCTACGAGGGTTTTCCCGATTTTACACTAGTGAAGCGTTCGACACCAATTTAGTTTTTGTAGTGATCTTGGAAAATTGATAAAATTTTGCAAGATAAAAAATATCTACGGAGGGTTTGTCGATTTCACACAAGCATAGCGTTCGACACGAATTTTGTGTTTGTAGTGTTACTGAATGTAATGAGAAGAATTTGCCAGAAACAAATTTCTACAGAAGTTTTCCCGATTAATTTCTAGGGAAGTATACAACACCAATTTTGTCTTTGTAGATTTACTGGAAGTAAGAGTAAAATTTGCTCGGCAGAAAATTCCAACGGAAGTTTACCTGATTATTCTCTAGGGAAGCGTTCTTACACCAATTTTGTCTTTGTAAAGATACTGGAAGTAGGAATAAAATTTACTCGGCAGAAAATTCCTACGGGGATTTTCCCGATTTTACACTAAGGAAGTGTCCGACACTAATTTTGTCTTTGTAGTGTAACTGAAAGTATGAGAGGAATTTGCCAGATAAAAAATTTCTACGGATGATTTCCCGATTATTCAATAGGGAAGCGTTCTTCACCAATTTTGTCATTGGAAAGTTACTGAAAACAAGAAAAATATTTACTCGGCAGAAAATTCCTACGGGGGTTTTCCCGATTTTACACTAGGGAAGCGTTCGACACAAATTTAGTGTTTGTAGTGTTACTGGAAGTATGATAAAAATTTGCGAGATGAAAAATTCCTACGGAGGGTTTGCCGATTTCACACTTGCATAACGTTCGACACCAATTTTGTCTTTGTAGTGTTACTGAAAGTATGAAAAGAATTTGCTCGGCAGAAAATTCATACGGAGGTGTTCCTGATTTTACACTAGAGAAGTATACGACACAAATTTTGTCTTTGTAGAGTTACTGCAAGTATGAGTAAAATTTCCTCGGGAGAAAATTCATACGGAGGTTTTCCTGATTTTACACTAGGGAAGCGTTCGACACCAATTTTATTGTTATGGAGTTACTAGAAGTAAAAGAAAAATTTGCTTGTCAAAAATTTACTTCTGGAGTATTTACGATTATTCTCAAGGGAAGTATTCGACACTAATTTTGTCTTTGTTGAGTTACTGGAAGTAAGAATAAAATTTGCTCGACAGAAAATTCCAACGGAAGTTTTCCTGATTAATCTCTAGGAAAGCGTACTACACCAATTTTGTCTTTGTAAAGTTACTGGATGTAGAAATAAAATTTACTCGGCAGAAAATTCCTAAGGGGATTTTCCCGATTTTACACTAGGGAAGTGTCTTCACCAATTTTGTCTTTGGAAGTGTTCTTGGAAGTATGATAAAAATTTGCAAGATAAAAAATATCTACTGAGGGTTTGTCGATTTCACACTAGCATAGCGTTCGACACGAATTTTGTGTTTGTAGTGTTACTGAATGTAATGAGAAGAATTTGCCAGAAAAAAAATGTCTAGAGAAGTTTTCCCGATTAATCTCTAGGGAAGTATACGACACCAATTTTGTCTTTGTAGAGTTACTGGAAGTAAGAGTAAAATTTCCTCCGGAAAAAATTCATACGGAGGTTTTCCTGATTTTACACTAGGAAAGCGATCGACACCAATTTTATCGTTGTGGAGTTACTAAAAGTAAAAGAAAAATTTGCTTGTCAGAAAATTACTTCTGATGTATTTCCGATTATTCTTTAGGGAAGTATTCGACACTAATTTTGTCTTTGTAGAGTTACTGGAAGTAAGAATAAAATTTGCTTGGCAGAAAATTCCAACGGATGTTTTCCTGATTATTTTCTAGGGAAGCGTTCTACACCAATTTTGTCTTTGGAATGTTACTAGAAATAAGAATAATATTTACTCGGCAGAAAATTCTTACTAGGGTTTTCCCGATTTAACACTAGAGAAGCGTTCTTCACCAATTTTGTCTTTGGAACGTTACTAGAAATAAGAATAATATTTACTCGGCAGAAAATTCTTACTAGGGTTCTCCCGATTTTACACTAGGGAAGCCTTCGACACCAATTTAGTGTTTGTAGTGTTCTTGGAAATATGGTAAAAATTTGCAAGATAAAAAATATCTACGGAGGGTTTGTCGATTTCACTCTAGTATAGCCTTCGACACGAATTTTGTGTTTGTAGTGTTACTGAATGTAATGAGAAGAATTTGCCAGAAAAAAAATTTTTACAGAAGTTTTCCCGATTAATCTCTAGGGAAGTTTACGACACCAATTTTGTCTTTGTAGATTTACTGGAAGTAAGAGTAAAATTTGCTCGGCAGAAAATTCATACGGAGGTGTTCCTGATTTTACACTAGGGAAGTATACGACACAAATTTTGTCTTTGTAGAGTTACTGCAAGTAAGAGTAAAATTTCCTCGGGAGAAAATTCATACGGAGGTTTTCCTGATTTTACACTAGGGAAGCGTTCGACACCAATTTTATTGTTATGGAGTTACTAGAAGTAAAAGGAAAATTTGCTTGTCAAAAATTTACTTCTGGAGTATTTACGATTATTCTCAAGGGAAGTATTCGACACTAATTTTGTCTTTGTTGAGTTACTGGAAGTAAGAATAAAATTTGCTCGGCAGAAAATTTCAACGGAAGTTTTCCTGATTAATCTCTAGGGAAGCGTACTACACCAATTTTGTCTTTGTAAAGTTACTGGATGTAGGAATAAAATTTACTCGGCAGAAAATTCCTAAGGGGATTTTCCCGATTTTACACTAGGGAAGTGTCCGACACTAATTTTGTCTTTGTAGTGTTCTTGGAAGTATGATAAAAATTTGCAAGATAAAAAATATCTACGGAGGGTTTGTCGATTTCACACTAGCATAGCGTTCGACACGAATTTTGTATTTGTAGTGTTACTGAATGTAATGAGAAGAATTTGCCAGAAAAAAAATTTCTAGAGAAGTTTTCCCGATTAATCTCTAGGGAAGTATACGACACCAATTTTGTCTTTGTAGAGTTACTGGAAGTAAGAGTAAAATTTCCTCCGGAGAAAATTCATACGGAGGTTTTCCTGATTTTACACTAGGAAAGCGATCGACACCAATTTTATCGTTGTGGAGTTACTAAAAGTAAAAGAAAAATTTGCTTGTCAGAAAATTACTTCTGATGTTTTCCTGATTATTTTCTAGGGAAGCGTTCTACACCAATTTTGTCTTTGTTGAGTTACTGAAAGTAAGAATAAAATTTGCTCGGCAGAAAATTCCAACGGAAGTTTTCCTGATTAATCTCTAGGGAAGCGTACTACACCAATTTTCGATGACGGCCCCGTGTGTGGCCAACGCAAACACGGTAAACGCCGACTACTCGTATGTTATTCCACGTCGTTGCAGCCACCGAACGTGATCGGATCCGGACGGAGGACGGCGAGTTGAACGGTCGTTATTGCGGCACACATCGTCGGGCGGGCAGTTTATAGCAATACACCTGTGCGACGACGCGGAACTCTAAGAGTCACTGGAACTTTGCCATCTGCGCGCTAGACCGATCGTACACCGACCTTGTCGCTTCTGCAGAACGTGTGCGCCGCGCACAAAATATTTTTGTACGCGACGCCTTTTTACGAATATACGGAGTAGTAATGCCAGATGACAAACATTGAAAAATTAAGACGACTCGACCTATCTATCGACGCTGAACGCCGCAGTGGGAAAATAATTTTAATGACAACGGGTCAGTATTTGACGTCGGCCCCTTGTAGAGTCAACACCAACGGGACAAACGCGAGAAATATTCTCGGCAACTACGAGCGCCGCAGCCGGTTTACGAGTATAATAGTAATGACTATGGGCAAATTTTATATGACGGCCGCGTGTGCGGCCAACGCAAATACGGTATACGGCGACTACTCGTTCGTCATTCAGCGTCGTCGTAGCTACCGACCGTGTTCGGATCCGGACGGAGCACGACCAGTGGGACCGCTACCGACTCGTTTCGATCGTCGTCGCCTGCGTCGATGATGCTTTCTATGCGGTCGTTGACCCGGCGTACCGGCTGAACACCGTACCGCGGGAAACTAGTGATCCGGACGGAGCGCGGCCCGTGGAACGGCTACCGAAGGTTTTCGATCGTCGTCGCCCGTGTCGATGTTGCTTTCAATGCGGTCGTTGAACCGGCGTACCGGCTGAACACCGTACCGCGGGAAACTAGTGATCCGGACGGAGCGCGGCCCGTGGAACGGCTACCGAAGCTTTTCGATCGTCGTCGCCCGTGTCGATGATGCTTGCAATGCGGTCGTTGAACCGGCGTACCGGCTGAACACCGGTCCGCGTGAAACTAGTCAGCGGCCGCGGTCGCACTACAGATCGACCGTCTGTATATTCATTCGTATTCTAGCCTTCTAACGGACAAAAAAAAAGTGGAAAATTAAACCTCGTAAACGTTGCAGCGGGAATATAATGTTAGTGACTACGGGTAAATTTTCGATGACGGCCCCGTGTGCGGCCAACGCAAACACGGTAAACGGCGACTACTCGTATGTTATTCCACGTCGTTGCAGCCACCGAACGTGATCGGATCCGGACGGAGGACGGCGCGTTGAACGGTCGTTATTGCGGCACACTTCGTCGGGCGGGCAGCTTATAGCAATACACCCGTGCGACGACGCGGGACTCTAAGAGTCACTGGAACTTTGCCATCTGCGCGCAAGACCGATCGTACACCGACCTTGTCGCTTCTGCAGAACGTGTGCGCCGCGCACAAAATATTTTGTATGCGACGCCTTTTTACGAATATACGGAGTAGTAAAGCCAGATGACAAACATTGAAAAATTAAGACGACTCGACCTATCTACCGACGCTGAACGCCGCATTGGGAAAATATTATTAATGACAACGGGTCAGTATTCGACGTCGGCCCCTTGTAGAGTCAACACCAACGGGACAAACGGCGGGAAATATTCTCGGCAACTACGAACGCCGCAGCCGGTTTACGAGTATAATAGTAATAACTACGGGTAAATTGTAGATGACGGCCCCGCGTGCGGCCAACGCAAACACGGTATACGGGGACTACCTGTATGACGTTCAGCGACGACGTAGCCACCGAACGTGTTCGGATCCGGACAAGGCGCGACCCGATGACCGGCTACCGCCGCGTTTCGATCGTCGTCGCCCGTGTCGATGATGCTTTCAATGCGGTCGTTGAACCGGCGTACGGGGTGAACACCGTACCGCGGGAATCTAGTGATCCGGACGGGGCGCGGACCGTGGAACGGCTACCATCGCTCATCGATCGTCGTCGCCCTTGTCGATAATGCTTTCAATGCTGTCGAAGAACCGGCGTACCGGCTAAACACTGTTCCGCGTGAAACTAGTTATCCGGACGGAGCGCGTCCCGTGGAACGGCTACCGACGCTTTTCGATCGTCGTCGCCCGTTTCGATGATGCTTTCAATGCTGTCGCAGATCCGGCGTACCGGCTGAACACCGTTCCGCGTGAAACTAGGATCCGGACAGAGCGCGGCCCGTGAACGGCTACCATCGCTCATCGATCGTCGACGCCCGTGTCGATGATACTTTCAATGCAGTTGATGAACCGGCGTACCGTCTGAACACCGTTCCGCGTCAAACTAGTGATCCGGATGGAGCGCGGCTCGTGGAACGGCTACCGAAGCTTTTCGATCGTCGTCGCCCGTGTCGATGATGCTTGCAATTCGGTCGTTGAACCGGCGTTCCGGCTGAACACCGAACCGCGAGAAACTAGTGATCCGGACGGAGCGCGGCTCGTGGAAAGGCTACCGAAGCTTTTCGTTCGTCGTCGCCCGTGTCGATGATGCTTGCAATGCGGTCGTTGAACCGGCGTACCGGCTGAATACCGGTCCGCGTGAAACTAGTCAGCAGCCGCGGTCGCACTACAGACCGACCGTCTGTATATTCATTCGTATTCTAGCCTTCTAACGAACAAAAAAAGTTGCGTTTTTATACTTTAATTAATATACTCATATTTAAATGTTATATACGTTTACATAATTAATATATATATAATAAAATTGTATAATTCTTATTATATGTATATAATATAATTAAATAAGTTTTTATATTATATATATAAATATATATGATTCATATATATATATATATATATATATATATACATATAAACTATTTATATAATATTATATATATTATTTATTTATTAATATATATATTTAAAATATGTGCATTGAACATTAACTGAAATTGGGCACCGCTCTCGTGACTTACCTTACATAACTACCTAACAAGTTCGCTCACGTGTAACGTAACACGAAAAAATTATTTATTATTTTAGACCCAATAATAAAATAAAATACTAGTAAAGAAAAATTAATTGGAAATTTTGTTTTCCAAATATTAAAAAAAATTAAGATATAGTTAATAATTGTTCGAGGACAAAAAGTTTAACGTGATGCCCCGTGTTGAGCCAACGCCAACAGGGCAAACGGCGAGAAATATTTTCAGCAACGACGAACGCCGCAGCCGGTTTACGAGTATAATAGTAATGACTACGGGTAAATTTTAGATGACGGCCGCGTATGCGGCCAACGAACACGGTATACGGCTACTACCCGTATGACGTTCAGCGACGACGTAGCCACCGAACGTGTTCGGAGCCGGACAAGACGCGGCCCGATGACAGGCTACCGCCGCGTTTCGATCGTCGTCGCCCGTGTCGATGATGCTTTCAATGCGGTCGTTGAACCGGCGTACGGGGTGAACACCGTTCCGCGGGAAACTAGTGATCCGGCGGAGCGCGGCCCGTGGAACGGCTACCGAAGCTTTTCGATCGTCGTCGCCCGTGTCGATGATGCTTTCAATGCGGTCGCTGAACCGGCGTACCGGCTGAACACCGTTCCGCGTGAAACTAGTGATCCGGACGGAGCGCGGCCCGTGAAACGGCTACCGACGCTTTTCGATCGTCGTCGCCCGTGTCGATGATGCTTTCAATGCTGTCGCAGAACCGGCGTACCGGCTTAACACCGTTCCGCGGGAAACTAGTGATCCGCACGGAGCGCGGCCCGTGGAACGGCTACCAACGCTTTTCGATCGTCGTCGCCCGTGTCGATGATTCTTTCAATGCGGTCGCTGAACCGGCGTACCGGCTGAACACCGTTCCGCGTGAAACTAGTCAGCGGCCGCGGTCGCACTACAGACTAACTGTCTGTATATTCTTTTTCTAGCCTTCTAACGAACAATAAAAGTGGAAATTTAAACCTCGCAAACGTTGCAGCGAGAATATAATATTAGTAATTACGGATAAATTTTAGTTTATGGCAGCTAAAAGCAATACACCCGTGCGGCTTCCGCGGAACACTAAAAGTCACTGGAACTGTGCCATATGCGCGATGGACCGATCGTACACCGACCTTGTCGCTTCTGCAGAACGTGTGCGCGCGCACAGAATACTTGTGTACGCGACGCTCTTATACGAATATACGGAGTAGTAAAGCCAGATGACAAACATTGAAAAATGACGACGACACAACCTATCGACGTTGAACGCTGCAGCCGGTTTACAATAGTAATAACTATATTCTAAATTTTTATTTCATATAATTTAGTTGAATTTCGAAGTATAGTTTGAGTTAGTGAACGAAAATCGGTATCAAGTTCGTAGATATTGTTTATTTTTTACTATCCGGTAAAAATCGTTTAAGACAGTAAATATTCCAGTATGTTTGTTTTATCGCTGGAAGTGACTTATATATTCTATGTGTAAAATAGACATTTATGGTAAAATGGTTAATTTTTAATTGGCCGCGTATACATAATTTACTCAAGTACATTATGTTTTTGTTATTGGTATATAAGTAAATTGTTTGTTAACAAAAAACCGAATTTGTGGTCATTTTTGAGAAAACGTTGCAATAATAATAAATATTAAGTATATGAAGAAATAATAAATGCTAGTAAACATAGATGCATAGGCATGTGCAGAGGTATTTGGCTGGTATTGTAAATTCATTAAAGGGGCACTAAGAGCCAGGCACATAACCAGGATTTTTACAACAGGAGGGCCATACATTTTTGGCCCCCAATGCCCAACGGCCTCAGCCACTAAAAACTAACTACTGATGTTCCTTAGTGAAGGGGTTGAGTCTTTCTTGGAAAATATATCCCAAGTATTTAACAAAGATTTGTTTTTAATTATTTTGCTACATATCTGCATTAGTGCTTTTCATAGTTCGAGTAAATTACAAACCCCAACACATTCTAAGATACATCAACTTAGAGAGTAAGAGTGCAAGAAATAAGTCACTTAAAAATAATGAATACACGGACAATTTATTGCTTGTTTAAAAAAATGTAATTTAATATTTATTAATTTCACTTTCACATTCAAATTTCAATACATGATGAGCCGTCTATTTTTATGTGCATTTCCAAATCTCTCCACAAAATCGTCTAAATTGTGAGATTTTGTAATCTTTTTTCAATGCAAATAATTGCTAAATCTACTAACCTATAATTTCAAAAAAAAAAATCATAGATGTTTATGGTTATAAATTGAATAAAAAAAAAAAACAAATTCGCTTTTCCGGTGGAACAATGACGCAAGTGCAAATTTTGACTTGACATTTTTATACTTGTTTAAATCTCATTTCATTATTTCTAGGTAGTTATTAATACAGTGTGGATAAATACAGTGTCTAAATCAAAGGTTAGGTTATTTGACTAGTTATTTGATTTTTATATAATTTATTGGAAAGTATATTATTTGTTTCATAATCAAAATAAATTTAAAAATATTATAAATGTACAAACAGATTTTAAAAATAACATTTTATTTAAATATATATTAGACAATATTAATATCATGCCATAGGTCTTTTCATCATATACATAATTTTAAAATTATTTGTTTCATTATTTCCAAAAATATATAAATTGGTATAAAATCGTAATCTATCGAGTTCACACGTTACAGGTGCATCTTGGATTTTTAAAACTCAAATGTAAATTTATAATGTTTTTATTATAAATCTTTAAAAACAAATTGTCAAGATAACTTTTGTATTTTATTTTTAAAAAAATAAAATGTTCAATCAGAGTCTATAAAGTCCTTTAACATTTTTTCAATGTCATCTTCTTGATCCTTGTCAATTTTATCTTCATCGTCCGATGACTCATTTATTGTATTTGAATCCACATTATTTTCTTCTTCCATCGGTCCTATTACTTGCTTATTATCTTGTGCCCAATCGATATTTATTGATGTGTCCACAATCAATTTGTTACTTATTTTAGAAATGGCCGGTGAATCAATCTGTTTTTGAGAGTTTTCTGTAATGGACTTTTGATCATCAGTGATGATTATTTCTTGAGGTATGTTGTCTGTCTTCTGTTGGATTATTAATCTGCTTCACATCAGTGATAGGAAAGGTATTCCAAGATTTTACAACTGGTTTGTTATTGTCATTGCATTTTGTAACATCAGTTAGAGAAGTCTTTAATGATTTCTCTGTTGATTCGATATCATTCGTATTGGAGACTTGAAGTTGCTTTATTTTGTCGTATATATCCTTGTCATCGCTTATTATTTCACTCAAAAAATGAGTTTGGTTTTCTGCCATAGCATTCTGAGCAGATTGTGGCATTTCCTTGATATTTTCAAGTGGGAAAAATGTGTCATTGCGTGGACGAATTATATGTTCGAGTTTGCTTAATGAAGATCTACAGACTTCTTTTATCTGAAGAATGAGAAAACACATTATTGATAAATGTCAATTAATGTCTTAAGATTAGATTTTAATTAACATAATTCTCAGTTTATTGTATCATATCTTTTAAACCAAGGGTTCCCATTATTATTAGTTATTATAAATTACAACACACTTTGGATAAATATTATTTACTTTCCAAATAATTATTATTTACAACCGGAAAACGTAAACTTAGTAAATCAAAAGTTGTTGCATCACACTTTTCAAATTTTAAGGCACACCCTTTGGTAAACACTGTTTTAAACCATTAAATATTATATCATACAATATATTTAAAATTTAGTTGAAAACAGTTTTAAATAATTAATTTTACGTATTCTTATATTTTCTGTTACTTACAGAAATAAAACACTATTAATCAGTAACTTACACTTTCACTGCAATCTGTTGTGCCCAAAGTAAAAAGACGTACACTTACAAGAGTGTGTGTAATACACTGCGGATGTGGTGAAATCATCATAGCCAGCAATGATTTATACAAGTGTAATCTACACAAATTGTCAAAGTAAGGTAGAGGATAATCATTTGCACATTGACATTTAATAATTTCCAACAGCAAACCGATTATTGTACTTTGAAAAGTCTAAAATAAAATTATATACAATAATATGTACAACGTACCCATAAATATTTTAAAAGTATTTCTTATGATAAAAATAAAATAACTACTTTAAATTGTATGGATTTCAAATGCGAAGACATAGTGTTTATAATCAACTGCAGCTTCTTTGCATATACTTTTATTGACATGATAATCGTGCATAACAATTGTATCTCGTTGATTTATAACTTTCTCATTAAAAGCACCGCTCTTTCTTTTCCTATTGCCCACCTGTTTATCAATTTGAAAAAATAAATTTAATATTGCAATCATTTCAATAATACGGAAATATGAATCATAATTTATGTGTCTTTTTAAACTTACAATCAAATTAAGAAATGGTTTATTGTATTTGATATCAATTAAAATACCAGAAGTAAGACTTTCGCTAAACATTTCGAACAAACTCTGTGACCCAGCTACAGTTTGCCAAAAACACAAATCTTGATACGTCAACACCCATTGTTACCTTAACACAAATAATTACAATGCTATTAGAATTTAAAACATAACAATATTAAAAAAATTTAACTTACAATTTGGATCTTGTTGTGCCATACACAGAGTTTGATGAACTTAAAAGTGCCATGTTTAATGACTGTAATAAAATGCGACAAATTAATACTCCTTGAGGTATTAAAATCCTTCCACAACTATAAATAAAAAATAATATTTAGTAAACACATTAATGGCAAAATCTATATGTAAGCGAAAAAGAACTTCAAATGATACCATTTGATAAGGGCTGCAACAGTTTTAATGACCGAATAATGTAATTTTCATAAAACAGAGTCCAACGCAATAATGTTTTCAGTAATCATTACAGTTGTTTTTCGAAGTAACCAATAAAGTGTTTAAAGCAAGTTCAATAACTTTGTTTGAATTGAAACGTTTGGTAGTACAGAACATCGATCTAAAAACATGTTATTATTATTAGACCTACGTAATAACTAATGAGCAATAAAGTATATAAATCTTACAGCAACAGACTGAATCGCTGTGTTGAAAAATATAAATACTGATGTCAATTTTTCATAGTATTCTTTAGGAGTAATTTGTCTAAGTTCAGATAAATTAAAAATTGAAATATCAAATTTTCCTTTATACATGTCCATTTCTTTTGTTCCCGTAAAAAAAAACTAAAAAAAAAACCATACAAATACAAAAACAAAGTGAAATTGTTTTTAAATCCATTAAAAACGTTTCTTAGATCAACAATCGAATAAAGTTGTTTCAAAAAATAATTAGCAGAGTAGAGATAATCATTGAATTGATTAGTCCACGACCACCACATTGAGGATATAAAGCAAGGTATTTAGTCACTTTGAACACAATACTGTTTTCATTGAAGGATTCTCTTAGCGTTTTTAACGTAAACTTATCTAATGTGTTCTATAAAAATATAAACATTAATATAAATACATTTTATTGAAGAACTAGTGGATTAATAGAACAATACCTTAAACTGACTGCATGTTCCTCTATAGTATTTCATAAATAATCGTATTATAGATACTTGTGCATCTACAGTCTGTAAAGAAACAAAAATTTATAAGCTTAATAAACACAGCTTAAGTTCTCCAAAAAAGAGTAAATATTAAGAATACATAAAACAAAAATTAAAATTACAAGAAATTCATTGAAAAACAAATTTTAAGCACTGTTTTAAATAAAATAACCCTTACTAGTTTATTCACTTTTCTTGATAAGATATTATCAAAAAATATCACAATGACCGTGTTGATTATCTGTTTTTTGATATCAATATCAGTTGATGTAATAAAAATTTCTGAAAAAATAAATAAAATGCGTTATAAATTATATTTTATAAATATGATCGAATGTACCTATTTGTACACAGTAAAGCATTTTGTGAATAAGACATACGAAAAAGATGTCAATCAATAAAATCAACAGACACTTGTTTATATTGAACTGATAGTATTTAACCAATAAAAAAAAAAAGAAAATTGTAAACAATTTAGTTAAAGAATAAAGACAAGCGTACAATAATTATATCGATCTATTTTTATTTTTTTTTTTTAACACTATATATTTTTTTTACCAAATATTTTACATTCTTCGGAAGAGAATCCATAATTTACAGCATTCTTCAAACATTTTTGACACCAATTTACCGCTTCATCGGCCTACAAAAACAAATATTGCAGAAATGTTACAATTATGGGATAATCAAAATATATCATCACAGTACCTTTAACGAAACGACTTGGCCACTCATGTCAATGTAGTACTACAATTGAAATAAATAAGTAGTTATTAAATCGTGCGACTTTCAAAATATAAATACAAAATTCACAACTCAAAGTTATTAAAAAACAAATTAATGTTATTTACAATATTACGAATCACGTGTGCCAGAATGATTAGCTATCAATCCCTCACACATGGTTTTGTGATAACTGATTGATAAAATAAAAAAAAAATATTTTCAAATAATTGATAAAGTAATAATGGTCCAATTACAATTTGGCACACTTATTTAGACAAGACATGAGCTATTTTAAAGATTTCAAAACGCTTATATTATTAAACAATCCGTAGAATTTTAAAAGAATATACGTATAATTTCGATTGAATTGTCATCTTATTCTCGCGGCGTTCTTGCCGTTGTAATTATTGTAGAAACAAATTGTTTAATAAATTCGACAACTTTTTAACGGTATATCTATTATAGTCCGCAAAATCCGTCGTCTTAATCAAATCTGGCCACGAAACCTATTTAATACATACATACAAAAAAAAAATTGATAAATAAAACATCATTTTGAAGTGGTGTTACATCGTTCTATCACGCTTTACACACATATATTAATATCAAAATTATTTATTATTACAGACTGCATATTATATTTTCAGATATAACAAAAAAAAGCAAATAGAAAGATACATACATAGAGAGAGAGATACATAGAGACATTCATACATAAATGTATATAGATACATAGAAAGAAAAATACATAGATGTACATACATACATAAAAAGAAAAGTACATAGATGTACATACGTACATAGAGACATATATAGACATACATAAATACATTAGTACATAGATGTACATACATACATAAAAAGAAAAGTACATAGATGTACATACGTACATAAAGACATATATAGACATACATAGATACATTAGTACATAGAGGTACATACATACATCGAGAGAGAGAGACATACATAGAGGGAAATATAAACATAGAGGCATTCATACATAGAGAGAAAAATACTATAAAATTTAACATCAATAGTGCTTTTATTTAGATTGTGACTACAATTTTATTTAATATAATTTTATCAACAATGTGTCTAAAATTTGTATACGACATTACACAATTTAATACGTTTTCTTACAATTCATTATTTATTGCAGAGACAAATATCTAAAAAATATTTACGTTTACTTTTATGCAATAGGTGTGCGCACGGGTCGTGCATTATGTGTGTATGCAAGACCTGCCGTCCGAAATATTAGTGCTGTGCTCTTATTAACTAATAATAATTTGTAGTGTCTACTCCATTAAAGTATAAATAATTTTCAAAAAAAAAAATCTTAACTTGAGCGATGCGTTTATTCGTATCTATCGGTATTGAATTCATGTCATATGATAAATAAAAAAGTTTACTTTTTCAGTAATTTACCGACTGAACAGTAATTTTGTCGACTAATATGGTCCAAAAAGTTTTTTACTACATCAAACTTCGAAAAAAGGCAAGAAAAAAAAAAGATCTTCACTACCGAATATTTGCTATCTTGTTTAATTACACACCTCGCCACAGGACGGCCATAGTAATAATAAGAAAATTAAAATATTTAATTTATATAAATGAAAATAAATTATTTACAATATTATTTAATTAGCTCTTAATCGTGGATACTTATATTTTATAAACAGAATTTCTTTCAAATGTCAATAATTTGATAAAAATACATTCTAATAAAAATTCTTTTACGTTTCATTGACACATTTATACGATTCCGTTTGTATTTTATGACATAGCATTAAAACATAAAATAAACTACAAGCCGTAGTTACGTCATATGGAATTTATTTTTACAAAAAATATGAAATTTAAATACAGAAGTATTTAAAAATTACGTAAGAGTCAAATAAATTTAAAATTTATATTATTGAGCGATGATCCTGAATAATTTTTAGTCAAAGTTTATGAATCACAAACTTTTGTAAGAATTATCTAATATTCACCTACATTAACGATAATACCAATCGTATTGACATATATAAATCAATAATGCTTATATTCTGTGGATTTAAAATATATATATTTATATAATTATACATTTAGTCGTTTAAATTATTAATGTACAATTTTATAAAAAAAATTAGTTTCGTTTTACTAATATTTGTAGACAAATAGTTGTTACCTGAGCATCCTTCTTTCATATCATTGAATACTTATCTCATTATAATGCTGCTATACTCTACAAACAAGATATATATGAATAGGTGTATAAATAGAAGTATGTATGGGTTGGTCACATTGATAGTTATTAGAGTGTTATGACCATACCTCGATATTTACACTTTGATATGGACTTTTATATTTATTTTTTCAGTTTATTAGAGATGACCCAAAAGCCAGAGTTCAACCGTTATTTATTATTCGTAACAATTATAAGATATTAATTAATTAATTACTACGTGTCGGTTTGAAAATTTCAAACACGAACGAACGGCTACTGAAAAGAAAAATGGATTTATTATAACATATTGACTAAAGGTCTATTCCCCCATTGCCCCGGGCCGGGCGTCCGTGCCAGATTACCGGGATTCTCTCTCCTGGACGCGTGTTCAACCCGGAACGGACGTGTCCGGACAAGTTCCATCCGGATGGTAAACGGATTGGGTGACGACATGTGGTGGTGGCGGTCTCCGGATGGGAGTATTCATATTTCGCCACTGTTGAAAAGTCATCACCATCGATAATATTAAGGACAAAACATTTTATTTACACGGACGGGACACGGGGGTAGTATAAATATATACCTGACCGGGCCAACACGGACATGCCAAAAACTGACACGGTCCCGGTCCGGAATAGACTTTAAAACTTCTCTACGCATCACACGACATAACGGTGTTAGGCACTTAACAATATTAATTAATACGATGTCGGTGTAATTTTGTTTTTACCGTTCGTCCGACCGAGACAAGGTTGAGCATAGTTAAGCGTTATTACATTGATAATATATAACTACGACAATTTGACGAATTGAAGACATTTATAACGTAAATACCATTTAAAATTCGGTAGAATTTTAAAAACTCCATACATTCTGTAATTTTATCCATTATTATTGTGTTCTAAATACGAATAATAGAAAAAATAAAAAATCGTTCCACGGGCACAAAATAATCGGTGAAAAATACAGTCGAACGACAGAACGATCGTCCGGTAACGTTATCAATAACGTCATCGTCACTTTGGCCGCACCGTATTCGCACCAATTCGCCGCTTATCTATTTCCTTATCAGTCACGACTTTGTGTTGACTTTTTTTTTCCGCTCGCTATTATTAACAATTTCCGTTTTGTACGTCGCTCGTGCAGTGAAAATCCGGCGAAAATTTTTCAAAACCGTCGCGATTTCGGACGTCTTGTCGTCTCCCAAAGCCGTTGTTGGCGATTCGGCAATACTATATTTAGCTCACGTGTGACCGAAGTCTCAGCATTCCGTGGGGGTGACGGAGGGGATCCGTTGTCCAACGTCTTGCGTTCAAGATCCATTAGAAATGATCGCTTTCGATATCAGACGATTAATGTCTCAAGTAAGCGATCGTTATTATTAATTTCCGTAAATGTACGTTGATTATTACAAAACATTCGATTTCGTCAACGAACGTTGTCGCCTTAATAAATAGTCTTATGACGATTTTATTGAAAACAATATTTCGGTACAGTAATATTTCAGTGTACTCGTTCTTGGGTCTGTTTGTCGTCTATGAAAGTTGTCGGTCTCTACCAAAACGTTTTTTGTTTTTTTTTTTTGGCATGTTTTCGGCCCTTGCTCAATTATATCGGCTTTTTAAACCGGTCACGTATTAGTTTCTGTTTGCTGTTGCAAGCACCGAAATATAATTACTAACTGTAGTAACTGTTCGAAACTGTAATTAAACAATGTGTTATCTTGATATTGCATCCTGTGAGTACATATTTAATTTATTTCACTAATCCAAGAATTATTTGAAAATAAAAAATAAATATTTTTTCAAACACTATTGTAGCAATAATACTTTTCAAAGGTTTTACTTTTTTTCCACAACACTGTCACATCTATACACTCGTAGTAAAAACAAACCCTCAAGTTAAACATCACAGCATAGATATAATTATATTTATCGGTAAAATGTAAGTTCTTTATTACATCTTAAATTTGGTTGTTTAGGTTGATGTCACAATAAAATAAATTTTTTTTTTAAGCTCTATTAGTCTTAATCAAAATCAGACACACTATTACAATTTTATTAGGTTCTGTTATTATTTTTAAAAAAAAAAATTATTGTTTACAAATTAACTGTCTTTGTGTTTTTGAAATGTAGTTATATAACTAGAATTATGAATGCAAGTACAAATATATGATATATTTTATTATTATTATTATTATTATTATTCATTTGAGTACAGATATTTCTTTGGCTTTAACTAATAATATAGTTGATTTTATTTAAATTATATTATTATTTACTATTAAATGCAAGTTTTTTTTTCTGACATTTTAACTATAAATATATAAATACATTCTTTCCTTCCTGCCTCACGTTGGTTTTCAAGCAACTTTTTATAACAGTTAGACGCACGCCACCCTTCTTCACCGTATATCGTATACTTTGAGTGTCGTATGTTTATCTGTAATATTGTTTGATTTGATATATTGCTATTTCTCATTATACTGTAAATATTTAAACTGATTGTCTTGGTTCTTTCTCTAATGACTCATACCTGGTACATAATTATCGCTTATAAAACCGTTAATTAATTAAATTAATTATGTTAATAATATTCATCATTAAGCAATTTTAATTCCAAATGTTCTTTTATTATTTGTAGATAAGTGATTTTTAACAAATATTCCCATTCAGATAATATGTACCTTGATACTCAGGTCAATTATTTTAATTAAAGTTAATTAAGGTGGTTTGAATTACTGGCACATCACATACATTGTTCGTATGCCATTTCTAAAAATATTTCTGATAATTAAAATTTTTTTTTCAATAAAATTAATTGTATATTTTTATTTAATATTTATTTAAAATAATATAAGTAATTATTTGTTTGCTGTTGATATGATATCAGCGAATCCCATACTATATAATAACCACATATATTATATTTATATAATATATAATACGTATTTACAGATAACACAATTTTTTTTTAATATAATATATTATAATGTATACAGATATTTGCCCTTGTGATATTAATGACCATTGATAGGTTATCTTCAATAAGCAAACAATTTCCCACATATTTTTAATTAAATGTTAGAACATTTTGAACTAATACAAATTATATTAATAAATTTAAAAAAGAAAACATTACATGCGTATGAGAAATAAAGTGATTTAACGTGGATACATAATATGTAATGTATAACAAAATTATAATATAATACAATTAATGGTAGTTTCATAAATCTTAATTTAGTTTAGCATTATCTATTGCACAAGTTAGCTAGCAATTATATTAAAGAACACCTACTAAAAGTTAACAATAGAAATAATACGTATTTACTCTTTAATTTACCAAATAATTTTTTTTTTTTTTTAGTACCCGTTCAATTTAATATTTTAAGTATTTATTTATTATCAACTAAAAATGTTGTGTTTTAGGACAGATCAATAATATGACTTTAACGAATATATTATGATGGTTGAAGAAGAATGTACAAATATTAATAAACCTACAAAAATGCAAGCTGTGGCCCTCAGAACATCAAGAGCAATGTCGAATGAGGATTGTTCAACCAGACAAAAATCTGATGTTAGTAAAGCATCGCGTAAAGCTAAACGTGTACGGTTCCTTGTTAATGGGGATCGATTTTGTAAAGGTAATTTCTAAATTCACCAAAAATTATTATTTGTACTTTATTTTATATTAGCTCAATTTATTTTCAATAATTCGGCAATACTTACAAAATCAACAGGTATCTTGTTTGGTAAGAAAGACCCAATAATACTCCTCTGGTTTCTTACAACTTCCGGCCACTTCAGAATGGAGTTCTTTAAATTTTTTTTAATTACATTATATAGGTGTTTTAGATTTTATTTGTACATCTGTTGTAAAGTTTTTTACTTAAGTACTACTACTATTATTATTAATGTTACTTTTTGAACCTTATTTATGGTACCAATACAATTTTTTTTCTTTTACTTAAAACAGTGTTGTATTTGTGTAGTTATTTATAAATAAATAATACTTGCATTTATTATTTATAATAAATAAATTTTTATATTATATGTATTATTTACTGGATATATTTAATATATCTGTTTTGTTTCAGGTGTTGTGGTTGCAGTTACCCATGAACGATATCGTTCATTTGACAGCTTGTTAGCTGAATTATCAAACACGCTATCTGAGAATAAACACTTACCCAGTGGTGTACGAACATTATTTTCTACTGACGGTCATAAAATATCTCAATTAGAAGATCTCGAAGATGGCAAATTTTACATTTGTTCTGGTGGCAATAATGCCATAAAAAAACTTGATTATGCAGCTTTAAACAATGTCAAGCCATCTCGGTCTTTAACCAAACTGCAATCTACCAACAATGTTTTAAGCAGTCCGAGTAAACAATTGCACCTTAATATTAGACCTAAAATTATATTTGTTGTCAGAAGTGGTACCAGACCGAGGAAAATTATCAGAATGTTATTGAACAAACGCAATTCTCCTTCATTTGAACATGTTCTGACACTGATCACTGAATCTATAAAATTAGACACAGGTGCTGTGCGTAAAGTATATTTGTCATCAGGATGTCAAATAATGCAACTAGAACAATTCTTCGAACCAGATGATTTATTTTTTGCCTATGGTTCTGAGCGGGTGTCTCAGGATGATTTAAAATTAGACTTCGAAGAAATGAAAATTGTACAGTCCCATAAACGCGGACTGAGGAAGCCCGCCAATGAATTGAAAAATGGCACACACTGTATGGACGAAAGTGGGAGACGAGTACCTCAATTACCAAAGACCACCAAAGCCAATAGGAGTATGACTAGTTCTATACCTAGCAAAGTCTTAAACAGGTACATAATTTATTAGTTACATACTATATTTAAAAATTCTAAAACTGAGTTCTTTTAACTGAATTTATGTTCATGACCAGGGCTCGAGACTTCTAGCATTTGCATATTTATTTATAGCATGTAAAATAATAGCAGAGTAAGCTACAAATCCATTTCATACTAAAATTAATGCAGCTTTAAACGTTTTTAGTGCATATTTTAGGGTTTTTGTATTTTTTCTGCTATTTTTATAAGTATTATGCTATTTTTTGCATATAATTTGTTAATCTGAAAAAAATTAAGTAGTTTTGTGGTTTGTACTTAGTGAGCAGCAAGTGTTGCTTAAAATTCATATTTAACAAAAGTAAAATGTAAAAACGTATAAAGCCGCATTTACATTAAGACTGTTCAGTGTGGACGCCAATTCGGCCTAAAAACTGTTTCGTTCGTTTGTTCACTTTTGTAATGTAAACGAGGCTTTACACGCGTAATATATCGATAAACCAAATTTATCGACACTACGCCGCCACTATCCAAGTGATTTATATTTTACTATCTACATATAGATAAACATATTCCAGCAATATGGGAGATATCATGTTTATTGTGTCTCGTATCTTAATTGTTTCTCTGAAGAACACGTAGTGTAGAGTGTAAAGTATAGAGTGTAGTATTTAGTAAGTCTTGGTACATCGACTAGTGAATTTGATCGTTTGCGTTCTTGTAACTGTGCGTGTTATTTTAACTTGTGTTGTATTCTTTTGCTCTTTGATTTTTATAAACATTTTTAAATCATGCCTAAAGAAAAAATATAGTTGATATAGAACGTTCATTCTCAACGTACAAAACATTTCTGGCCAATAATAGAAGATTGTTTAAATTTGAAAATATTCATAAACACATAATAATACAATGCAATTTTCAAGGTATAATCTAAAATTTATAATTTATAAATTATTATATTTACTTATTTTCTGATTCATTGAATTTTACCAATTATGTTTACAGAATAATAAAGTCATACAATGTACAATGGTCGACGAAAAAAAACACTCGGGAATATTTTTTAGAATTAGATTATATATAAGTAAATATTTTAATAATTAAAATTAATCAAAATAAATTTTTTTATTGAGCATATTATAGTGCATATTTTACCATTTTTTAAGGCATATTATACCGCATATTTCATGGTTTTTTAGTGCTAGAAGTCTCGAGCCCTGTTCATGACGCACCGGTTATGTTGTATTGTATTATTATACAATATGTATAAATAGTATTAGTTATATGTTATTATTAGTTATTAATAATATTATGTGTTTTGTTTTAATTTTTTATTGTACAGGTATACTATTGGTGATCGACTTGGTGATGGTAATTTTGCTGTAGTCTATCGATGTTTTGACAAACGAATCAATTCGGAATTTGCGTTGAAAGTGATTAAAAAAATTGAAGCACCTCAAATGAGTCAAATGATTGAAAATGAACTGTCAATACTGAAATCTATTAACCATCCAAATATTATAAATTTAATATCCGATCTAGTGACTCCCACCGATGTGTACCTCATCACAGAACTTGTTGGTGGTGGAGACCTATTTGAAGCCATTGCCAGAAGCACGGACTTTTCTGAACGCGATATTCGATTAATGACAAAACATTTGGCATCTGCTTTAGCGTATCTTCATGGAATGGACATTGTACATAGGGATGTGAAACCGGAAAATCTCCTAGTCGAGTTTGATATTAATGGCCATGTATTACATTTGAAACTTGCTGATTTTGGCCTATCTCAAAAAGTCAATGAACCTCTGTACATGGTGTGTGGTACCCCCACGTATGTAGCACCTGAAATTCTTACGCAGGAAGGTTACGGTGTGAAAATTGACATTTGGGCTGCCGGAGTGATACTATACATACTTCTATGTGGTTTTCCACCATTTGTTAGTGAAAACAACAGCCAAGAAGAACTGTTTGATGACATACTCAGTGGTACATACGGTTTTCCAGAACCATACTGGGATAATGTGTCTGAAGAAGCAAAAGACTTGGTTTGCTCAATGTTACAGTCTAATCCCAGTTTAAGATTTTCTGCCGAAGATGTTCTCGATCATCCATGGTGTGACGATTATGATTTATGATGAATAAACTTCCAATTAATTTTGTATTTGCTGCCATTAATCCGTGCACAATATTTTATTGGCTCATAAATGTATTATTATTCCATAATTAGACACGTATCAGTTCTGATATATGAATTATTTTTTTTTTATTAATTACTTTTTTTTGTGATTTAGTACTTTAATAATAAGTTATTTTAAGGTAATGTATTTATTTAGATATTTGTTCAACTATTTATGTTTATTAATTTATAGTCTGTGAAGCCAAAATAATTATTAGACTCCTTCCTATTTGGTATTACAATATTAAAAACGAAAGTGATACTATTATATTTATTATTATTTTTATTACAATTTTTTTTTTTTTTAAATAAATTAAGTATTCAAAATTTTTATAGTTTGTTCTGTAAATATGTTTTGTTTGACATATACGTTTAAAATTTGATTTGTAATCTTTATTAGATTTTCTGTGGTCACGTTTTTGGCTCATTACCATTTGAAATTGCACGCTAGTTTATGATTCAAAAAATAATAATCTAAAAACTGTAGATGTTAATAATAGATTATTTTGATACGCGTTAATTACTAGGTAATTTGAACTATTTTTAAATGAATAGACTCTCTTTCTTAATATTTAGTTTAAATGTTCAATATTATATGAACAAATAATGATGAAGAAAGTCTGTACTTTGGGAATAATTTCCTTTGATGTCATCGGGTACAATCATCAATCTTGAATAACATGCAGATTCAGAATAGGTACACGCGTAATGTCTTCCAAAGTTGTAACATTCTGGAACGCTCTTCAAACTACTGGAGTCCAATAAATTTTGTAAAAAAATATATATATGTATATATCAAAATGTATTATATGCTTTATTCCTTACTAGTGTTGAGATTAGGTAATGCAAAAATTAACTAAATAAAGATAAATGGTAAAAACCAAATTTGTAAAGATAAAAATGTATATAAAAATCTAGATATAAAATAAACGAAAATTTCTTGTAATTTATCTGTATCGTTAACATATTTTTTGCCAGTTCTAACTATCAGTATTTGTAATCGTAACTACATACACAGGCTTATTAAGAAAACGACTTATAGAGCCAGACAAGTTACTTTTTATTTTATTAAACTAGTTTGAGTTAGACCATCTACTATTGAAAAAATAAAATTGTGACTTCATTTAGTTTAGAGTTTATTGAAAATAAAGTAGAAAATTTAAGTTATCAATTAAAAAGTTGCGTTATTCAAGCAAAATAGGTACCATTTAACATGAACTGTGCGTATTATTAAATTGTCATATATCTATAAACGTCGTTCTTATCACACAATAATAATAAATGACGAGGAAAACGTAGGTAGGTACGAAAAAATTAGAATATTTTGATTATACGAGTACGATATAATATATTTTTATTATATAATAAAAAAATTATTAACTATTCCACGAGTAACTTTTGTGATTTTGAATAACAAATTGTTATTCAAAATCAAAAGTTATTAACAACTCGGTTAAGTTTGCACGTTAGGTAGTATTTTAAGACGTGTACCCTACTATAGAGTATGTATAGTATAGAGTATATAACCACTCAACTAAAACAGTAAAAAATTATTATTATTAAAAAAAAAAAAAGTAACGACTTTGTATATCTAATCTATTGGAATATTAGTATATAATAGCCGTAATAATCAATGAGTGTAGGTTTATCGATATAATTACCTATCGAAGCACGTCTACTTGCGATATTTGTAATCGAAAATCCATCTGCGGATCCATCGTTTTATGATTTTTCTGGCTCGGATCACGGACAACGTGTCGTTAGGATGAGACGCCCTCAAGTCTAAGTGATGCGCACCGTCCGGGATTAATAACGCTCGGACGGTTGACGAAACGCTCTTCAACACTCCGCCGCTAGACCACGGGTCCAACAGGCCGTTGCTGTAACACATAAAAAAAAAAAGTAAACGAACGAATTGTATATAAAATATGATTCTATAGTTAGGTTACGTATAGTTATTGAAATCATGCAGTTTGCGGCAATACACGACGTTATAGTGTGTTAAAAACATGGTCTACATTTCTTTGTAATATAATCGAACAGTAAATAATGAATTTCTCCTAAAAAGATCTTATTAAATATTAGGTCATGTTGCGGGCTGTATAGTGTGGTTAAAAAAACGTTCATTTTCTTTCGTTCTAAACTTATTTTATCTCTACGTCCGCAAAATAATGTCGAATTCCGCACACCTAAATACAATGTTGGACGCGGCTTTGAGATTTTTGCCGCCGTACTGTTTTTCCACTGTGTCCGCTGTCGGTTTGACGTCGTACGTCTCGTCGCAGTACTGCGCGTATTCTTCGAAATCCCACGGGTACGGTTCGAACAAATCGTCTTCGCCGCCGTTCGTACAAAACGGCATTACCATTTCCGTGCACGCCTACCTCGCGAATTCAATGGATTTCGCACGCGAATTGTGCGAATCGCGATCGGTGGTTAAAAAAACGAAAAAAAATCCATTAAATTTTCGGACGAGAAATGAAAAAAAAAAATTAATTTTACCGCCGTTCAAACGCTCTCACCTGATAATTCCATCCGGTCATCATTCCGTCCGAGTACGCGGACGAAACGTTCAGACACTCAGCCGATCCGGTATAATTAAAATAAACGCTCAATCCGCGAAACACAGATATCAGCAAAGTCTCGTCGTCTTCCTTGTGATCCGTCATCGACTTGCACACTTCCTACGCATATTATACCGTGTGTATGTATTGTATGTCTCGAATTAAAAAATTTTTATTTACATTCTCTGATTTGGATAAAAATTAATTTAAAAAAACTGTGTTTATAATACAATCGCTTAACTATAACGGCGTCGCGATTACGTAGACTCTAAAAGAGAGTCTACTCTACAGTCTACGTAGACAACGTTTGACAAAGTCGAATTTTGATTTTTGTTTTGACGGCTGTTGGAAATTTGTTGTGTAATGCTATTCATTGTTGTATTCACAGGATGTAAATGGTAATTCACTGGAAAACTGTACGATTTATATTAAATGTCACACGGCTCACATAATATACTGCGTAGAGTTCTCTTTATATGAACAAGGAGCGAAGCAAATTTTGAGAAAAAAATCCTAATGAAATTTAAACCGGAAAAATATTTTAAGTTTAAATTGAAATTTCGATTGAAAAGTTTTTGAAAATCGATGATTTTATGAAAATCTATTTTTATTTGTATTTATTCTTTTAATATATATATTAAATATATACTCGTATATATATATATGTATACCTATTATATATTATATACACACAGAAAAAAACACGTTTTACATTTTAATAGAACAATTATTGTATTTTATTTATAAACGTGTTTTAGAAAAACTTGGCACGTACCTTGATAGGATTCGCCGGCAAAGGAGCCAAAAAATTTGTTTCGTACGGATAATTGACCATGGCCAATGCTACGTAAACGTCGGTGGCCCAAAATTTCAGTTGTGTCACGTTTTTAGCGCTCTTTAACGGCGAACATAATTTCCAATTTTCTGTCAACCACTTTCTTCCCGACTCTGTATTTCGATTTCATCAATACATATTTTGTAAACATATATAAACATTCCAATTTTTATAATAATAAAAATATCCTTATACATCAACTCGACTAAATAAATTTGTTATTTAATTTATTGAATCAGATACCGTTATATAGTAAAGACATTTGTGAAAAAGTTATTCAATAATTTATTTTTTCGTGCAAAACTGAGTAAATTAAAAATAATGTATGTAGCTCCTGACAGGAAAACCAAAAATAAACAATATTTTTAATGATAATATAATATTCACGAAATTTCTTGTTTTATGTATATATAAATGATTGTCGAAATTAATTTTACATATTTTATTGTACGTAATTAAAAATTTACAAGTCAGAGATAGGTATATAGAGTAAGAAAAGTAACTTTTACAATGTAACCTAATTATAACTGCAGTAATATCTGGTTTTAACTTATGCTTTTTAATTATATAAAAACAATTTTTTTTTTTTTTGTAACAAATCCTATAACTAAATCCAGATAATTTCATCATTCAACTTTTATAATATACAATAATAATAATAATAATAGAAATGTTGTATTATCCAAGCCATTACATTAATGCGACTACGAATACTTGATATAGTGTTATATATTAAGAGATATTCAATATTAATATTTCAACTCAATATTATTAAGAGTGCAATTAATATATCATATAATACACCTTACCGGTTTCTGTGACGTTATCGATGGCTTTCCACGATGTTGAAATAGTTTTCGCACATTCGTCGCTAGTTTTTTTGTAAACCGACGATGTGACTTTGTAAAAATCGTTGCACGGCGTCATTCCGGTAAATTGCCATATCGGTGCCGACGAAGCTATCGCTCTAGAATTTAAGTTTTTCATAAAAATGAAAAAAAAAATACTGAAGGAAGATGATATAAACTCTAAAACTGCCAAGTTTCGATAACATTATTGTAATTACACGTGACAGTGTCCGTTATACTCTTACCCCTCGACGGTGGCGGGATACTTCATGCGGAACCAAGCGGCCAACATGCCGCCGTACGAGCCGCCGAAAGCGATTACCGGGTTGGGCCTCGTGACACTGCCGGTCGCCAGTGCAGAGCGTCGCCACCGCAACTGTTCGATCACGTCGACGAAGTCAGCGATCGCTTGTTGCGAAGTCAAGTGACCCAGTCGAAGTTTATCCGCAAACGACTCCGTCCCGTATGGCAACGATCCGCCGTAGTAACGGTGCTCAGCGAACACTATTAACGCTTTGAACTCTCTCGATATTTCCCACATAAAACCCTTTATATAATATGTATATTGTATTTTTATTACATTTACTCGTTAAATATTAGCCGTGTCTCGGGAATGGTTCCGTAAATTATTATGCAGAAACACGCGGTGTTAAATAATATATTGTGTACCTACCTACTTAAAATCTTCAAAAATAATCCACGTCCCCTTGAACTATTATACGTAATTTCGCTATATTTCATCAGCACAAAAATATAATTGGACGGTATCGGTGGCGTATATATGAGGAGGGTGCAAGAGGTTTCCATTAAACCCCCCAAAAAAAATTATCCTCGCTATTTCTAACACGGCAACTTATTACTATAATATTGTAATACAAAGTTCAGAATAAACGGTATTAAAACTGCGAGTTATAATTTAATAATATACAAGAAATATTTTGGTTTTTGTTTTTATACTCGGTTGTGTGGAGAATGCGACAAAATTGTGTGCGAGAAAGTTCCTTTGAACCACCCGACGCGCGCATGAATTTTTTTTTTAATTTCTCAAAATGTAACACACGAAAGACGCTCTACGTACGCTCTCGTATTATGTATAACGTGAAAACGTATATTTTATGATAAAATCGTAAATACAAACTCACCGTGTTTTCGGAAAATTCTTCGATAGGGCCTTCGTTACCGGTATAAAAAAATATCGGACCTTTATCGAAATCCCAATACGTGTCGTTCACGAGATATTTCAGTTCGAACGTATCGTTAGTGGTAAAACTAAAATGATCGACCTATAGTGAAAAAAAAAATAAAACCTATCTGTATTATATGGCGTATGTAAATTTCACTCCAGTTTTAAAATATGCTCTTCGTAGTTCGCGAAATTTTGGTGAAAAATCGATTGATTATTATTAGTACGATTTACAAACAATTATAATAATAATAATAATAATAATAATAATAAATATTAAATTTGCTAAAAATTAAAATTAAAAAAAAAATTTTTTTTATTTTTTATTCGAAATATACAATCTGTTCCTTTAGGAACAATAAGAATATGTGATAATAGAAAAAATATTTACATGATTATTTGATGAGAGGAGTCACCCAGTGGTAACACTACCCTTACTTGATGAATTTTTTTTTCTTTTCTTTTTTTATTTTTCTTTCTTTTTTTTTTTTCTAGTGTATATTGTTATTTTTTAAATTAATCATTAATCGTTGAGAAGATTACGACACCATTTCCTTCTGAGCCTCCTGGGGGGGTTCCCAGGAATTGTGAGAGTGGCAAGGTTTGAAATAAGGGGGTTAGTATGAGAAGGAAGTTTGGAGTGGAATCGTTTGTAAAAAGTTACTGCTTCTTCATGGACTGTTTTAATTTTTAGATCGGTGTGTAAAGTTAGGTTTGAGATATAAGGAGGAGAATTTGTAATTTTACGAAGGAAGTTATTTTGGAAAGTTTGAATTTTATTAGTGTTAGATTTTTTGGCATTGCCCCAAAGCTGAAGACCATAGGTCCACATCGGCTTAAACAAGGATTTATAAATTAAGAGTTTAGTATTTAATGGAGTGTGGTTGTTGTTGGAAATTAGAATTTTGAGGATGCGGAGTCGAGCATTTAAGGCAAGCCTTTTAATTTTAATGTGGTGTGACCAAGTGAGTCGACGATCAATTGTCAGACCTAAGTATTTAGCCGATTGAGAGGAAGGGATTTGAATATTGTCTAAAGATACCATATGACAAGGAGGAATACGAAGAGTGAAGGTTGTATGTAGTGATTTGGATTGGTTAACTTTGATACGCCATTTTTTATACCAAACAGCCATGAGATCAAGGTGAAGTTGAAGATTAAGGGAAGCTATGTGAGGATTATCATGGATAGAAATAATAGCTTTGTCGTCGACAAACTCTGCAACAGTTGTGTTCGGAGAGGTGGGTTGATCGGCAGCGTAGATGTTGTATAATAGAGGAGAAAGGATGCCCCCCTGTGGAACACCTGCACTAATCTTTGCTATGCCAGAAAAGGATGTACCAACTCTGACCTGAAAGTAACGATCCGTGAGGTAGGATTTGATTAACAAGTAATAGGTTGGATGAAGTATGGGCTTGATTTTATATAGCAGTCCCTCATGTCATACCCTACCGAAAGCTTGAAATATATCCAAGAAAACGCAGGAGCAATAACTTTTTTTTTCAAGAGAGAATGAGATAGTATCAACTAGTCTGTGTAGTTGATGTATTGAGGAATGAGCGGTACGAAAACCAAATTGGGTATTTGGTAATATGGAACTGGAAGAAATGTATGGAAGGATTCTTTTGAGAATTAATCTTTCAAGAATTTTGCTAAAGAAGGGGAGGAGACTAATTGGTCGGTAGGAGGAGGATATGTCAGGAGGCTTATTAGGTTTTGGAACTAGAATTGTTACAGAGAATTTCCAAAGCATAGGAAAATATGACAATCTTAGACACGCATTATATATCGTAGTGAGAAGAACAATGGCTCTTTTGGGGAGGGACCTGGCCACTTCTGCAGTTATCAGGTCAAACCCCGGAGATTTTTTGAGGCTGTATTTTTGTATTGTAAATTTAACGTTGCCGGGAGAGAAATGCTTAACTGCGGGAGAGATAGGAAGGGGGATATCAAGAAAACGATTTACTAAGTCAGTATGTAGAGGTATTTGTATATCCGTGTAAGGCGTGAAAGTTTCAGTTAGGTGTTTTTTAAAAAGTTCGGCTTTTTCAGCATCAGTAGATACAAGTCTGCCATCGGGATTTATTATGGAAACTAGCGGAGGTTTGTATTTTAGTAAACTTTTTGTAGCTGACCAGAGACTGCCATTATTGGGTGATAATTTAGAGGGTTTGTTTTCAAAAGATTGATTTTTATGTTTTATAAGTATTTTTTTGAGCGAGTTAGATAGATTGTTGTAAATACGTTTGTGGGATGGAAGACGTGAACGCTGGTAAAGGGCCCTTGCTCTACGCTTATTGGATATAAGGATACGAATATGTTCGGGAACTGAGGGAGCAATGTTTGGATACTGTATATTTGTAGGACCAGAAGCCCATGCTGCAGATTGAATTACATTTGTTAGGTTGTTTATAGCTACATCAATTTCTTGAAGGGATTTAAGACTAATTTTGAGATTTATGTTTTGATCCACTAAGTCATGAAATTTAAGCCTATCAGTTGAATGGAGAAAGAGTTTTGGTAAAGAAGGTCGGATTGGAGGACAGACACTGACAGTCAGGAGTACTGCAGAATGATCCGAGCAAGGTTCTAAGAGATTTGTAGCCGCGCAGAATAAGTTACGAGGTGTGTTGGATACGAATATGTCAAGTATGCCCGGTTTTTTGCGTAAGGAGGTGGGCCAATATGTTGGTCCGGGGGGCGCGAGGATTGTATAGCCCTTAAGATTTATGAAATTGTTGAGAACCATACCTCTTGGGTTGTTTGCACGACAGCCCCAGCTGAGGTACTTGGCATTAAAGTCGCCACCTATTATAAAGTTTTGACTAAAAGTGCTAAAGTAATCTATATAGTTTTGAATATTAATATTATGTCTTGGAGGGGAATATATTGCTGCTTTGTTATTGGTATATTGTTGAGGTGAAGTAAGAAAGCACAAGACTGTAAATGAGGTTGACAAAAATTTGGAAGAGATTGAAATGTCAAGGAAGATTTAATATAAATTGCGACACCACCATGAGCAGAGTTATTTGAGTGATTTGTTTTTAGGAGTTGATAACCAAGTATAGGGATATGAGAGTATATTGTAAAATGTGTTTCAGATATCAAGGCAATGTCGATACGCTTCTCCTGAAGTACTAACTGGAGTTCGTTTGAGTGATTTTTAAGACCATTTGAATTGAATAGAAGGATAAGAAGGGAATTGCTTGTGTATGAAGATATTAATTTTTATCTAGAAGTTTTGAGATAACTTGGGTGAGTAGGGCAATTAGTGGATTTATTAGTAATTTGAACTCATCAAGGAACTTGTTTATATCTGATACAGGAGAAGGGATTATGTTGTTTGGGTGAGAACCGGAGGTAGCTTGAGCGTAGGTTAGGGACGAGTCTGATGGATGTGTAGGAGGGATTTCCACTGGATGACTAACCTGTACATTTTTCTTATGACTATAATTATCCGACAGAAGATTACTCTTTTTAGGTTTGTTGCGATGTTGTAGCTCCTTGTAAACAGAGCAGCCTTTATAGTTTGAGGGATGGTCACCGGAGCAGAGGGCACATTTTGGAGGAGCATCCCGTGGATTTGGACAGGTTGATGAAGCGTGGAGTGCACCACAGCGGACACAGCGAGCTGGATAACCGCAGTACGATTTAGTATGACCATACTCCTGGCAATTTATACACTGGCTTATAGTTTTTGATTTATATGGTTCTTCCACTTTTATTTTGGTATGGATTAGAGATGTCAGCTTAAAAATGTCATTGGAGTGAATTGTTGGTTCAAGGTTCACGAAAAATAGCGGTAGTGGGTGTTTATTGATTTTGTGTAGTACACTTGTTACTTGACGGACTTCATATAAGCGCAACTCAAGCTCTGATTTGATAAGTTCTGTGGATGTGGACGGATGGAGATTCCGAATGACCACCCGTGTTGGTTTGTCTCCTTTAAGCTGATACGTGTGGTATTCAGCTTTTTGTTCCTTGAGGAAATGGATCAGCTTTCTATAGGAAGCTGGGTTAGTTGTCATAATTTTTAGGCGGTCAGTTGAGGATTTGCAGGAGAAATTATCTACTCCGATTTGTTCAACAAGTTCTGAACAGAGATCAGTAAAACAGATTACACCTTTTACAAAAATTGGTGGCGGGAGAGTTGATTTGATTCTGACATTGATGTTCTTCTCTGGATTTGACTCATGAGAAAACGATGAAGTAGATTTAGTTGGAGCGGTGGGCTCTGGTTCTTCTTGAGAGAGCAATTTGAAACGATTAGACGTAAGGAATAATTTTTTGTTGTGTTGTGTTATTGGAGAATTTTGATCGGAAGAAGAAGAAGAGAGGTTTCTTTTATTTGAATTTTTTTTTTGTCGGTGCTGGGTCCAATTTTCTAACGAAAAACCCTCCATGGTAACGTCTTGATTACCGACTGAGCGATTGGTGTCGGCAGAAGTTGAGACTTTGTTTAGGCGAGCAGGCTGTAGTTTGTTAAGGTCATTAGTTTTAGCGACAGCTAAATTTGCGTTTGTTGTATTTTTGGATGCCGATTGCGGCATAATTAATTGCGATAAAGACAAAGACGAAGACGAAGTCGCTGCCGCCGTAGCGGCTGCGATAAAACAGCACACGTGAGTTAACGTAGATATAACGAATACGTAGGTAAACGACGACAAAATTATTAATTTTGTTATTTATATCAACTATGAGAACTATTATAGAACTAGGTAATTTTTACATTACGTAGTCTGTGTTAATTTAATGCAGACGTTTTAAGTATAATTAGGTATAAATTGATACATAAGACCAAAAAAAAAAAACGGAATAACACCGGACGGAGCGCAAGCAGTGTGCGCGACAAATGCCGAACGCGAACTAAAAAAAAAAAAAAAAAAAAAAAAAAAAATTAAAGAATATAATGATCCACTATATTGATACTAACATTGATATACCAGTCTCCCGAATTATTAAAAATAAATCATAATTACATTGATTTAAAAAAATAATAATAATGTGAGAGTTGACATTTGCAACACAATATTTTGAATTTGCTATTAAAAAATGACTTGTTTTATTGAAAACGATAATAAAATATCAATGATATTACCGAATCCATTGTTAATATCAATATAATATCGTTATTGCACTGAAAACACTAATAACTATCGTACCACAACAGTATATTACAGGTTTGATGTAAAAACAAAGTACGTTCGGAAACGTATTCCTTAGGTTCTAATACCGAGGTGGGGGGGAAATGATTTTTTTATAAACGTAAATTTGAGATATGTCTATAAGACGTATTTGATCATTGTACCGGATAAAAATGAAAAGTTTTTTCAATACAAATAGTATAGAGTTATTCAAAATGATTCAAATAGTTATGTAATCGTTAAATATAAAATTTATTGTATCAAATTATAGAGAGTTATCTCGAGTTTTAGAATTAATTTTCATTAATTCATTATTTTGAAATTATCGCCGATGGCTTGGTTTCCGCAATTATTATACGACATAAAGCTCTTATTGTGCGTTGCGATTTTCAGAATATGATTCGGTGTAACGCGATTTTCGTCGTCGTTACCGGATCGATACACCGCGATTGCTTAGAGCATACGTTAGGTATATACAATAATTTGATGATACAAAGTATTTTTGTGCAAAAGAAAAAGTGCAGGCCGACTCACGTATCTGCGAGGATAATGCGTGGAAGGAATTAGAGCGAGTTTTAAACGTAGTCCGTGTTGTAAATCAACCGCCAACAGCGTAAATCGAAAACTGGAAATCCTCCGAAAAACTGTTCAGTGTGTTTTTGAAACGACATTCAATATTATGAAACCATGCACAGGTGGCAACGGGTTACAGGTTTCAAAGCCCAATGACAAATATTGAAACTACTCGATTTTAGTAACACTACTCCCTAACCGTGTTGGTTGGTCGCTGCAATGAGCTTAATGACTTGACGCTTTGCAGCTGGCTTCCAGGATCATCGGATCTCACAGCATAATGTGATTATTCCTTTTGGATTTAAGTTAATGATACCCGTGTACGTACAACCATTATCATCAACCGCCTATGTGAATTGAAAAATCGAATTACAACAACGGTGGAGTCAATTACAAAAGATATGCTGCAACAAGTATGAAAAGAATTTTTTACTAGCGACTAGCCAGTAATTCAAAATACTGATTAGTATAATATATTATATATTAATGTAAACCTAATAATTGAAAAAATATAAACGCTTGAAATCGGACAAATCATTTTGAATAACCTTGTAGGTATTTCATTCACTATACTGGATGAATTTGCAAGTTATCGCATTAATCGATTTATTTCAATGTTTTCATATGAAACATATGTATACGATTTTTCGACAATTTAGACGTATCTGTAGGTTATTGTACAACGATGCCAATTATTACGTTTATAAGTTAATGTGAATATAAGTAATAGTTCAACGGATATCAGTACGTTTTTCTGTGATATAAAATGTACTACTTACCGGTACTTTAATATAATTAGTTAAGTAATTATAATAACTACAGCGTGCGGCGTGGACAATCGACATGAGCAGCAGTTGCGGCAGTGAACGCACAGAAATAAACATTTTCGATTATTCAATTTTTATTATTATACGAGTATAGAGAAAACGAGAGCACGATTTGTTATCACTTTCAAACTGCAAGACGCGAACAACACAATCGATTTTTTATCTTGACAGTCGCGGTTTGTACCTTATGAGATCCGAAATATTTTATGTGTATCAATAACGTTCGAACGATTTTATTTTTATTTTTATCGCCCGATAAGATTACTATTACTAAAGTGTGTAAAATATATACAGAGAAAAACACTTGAGAAAATGCGTAACGAACCGAATATATAAACATAATATAATATAATGTTCAATCAATAAAGTGTTAAAACTTAACGTGAATTCAACAATTATAATAACACACGCTTTGCCGTGTTATACGCAAATATACGCGGACGTAATTTTCGCATATGAAAAATTCTCTCTAATTTGAATAAGATATTTTATCCTGCGTTACGTGATGAATGTTCATGCCGGTTAGGTTAAAAAAATAGCATTATTTTTATTTTTTAGATTCTAAGTAAAACGAGGAAACAATTGGTTTTTGCATTATTATTTATTTTCATAACTTTTTTCTGGGTACTAATTGTCGATTGGAAGGAGTGTTTCGGACATTACCGCACACTTACCCGTTTTTCGGTAGTAACATTTATTGGGGTGGTATTTTGAGGAGGTTATTCTTCGATTTTCTCAAATGCTTTTCAACGGAATCCAAAATATCCTGAGTTAAAATGGGAAGGAAAACGATAATTTGAAAGAAGAAATGTGGCATATTACAAATATATTTATAATTAAAAATACAAATATTTGGCACAGGCAACGCCGGGTGGTCCAGCTAGTTCATTATAAATATGCATAATATTATGATTAAATTGATGTATATAAATTTTTTAATTTTTTTGAAATCGAATAAATCACTATTTAAACACTGTATACGAGTATATACATTATAGTGTTTTAACATATATTATTGATCTACGTATTAAATACTATCTACTGTACCTCGATTAAAAATTTAAAATAACGTTTAAGTTTTTGTAATTTAACACTAAAAAAGTTTTGACTAACTTGAACAGGTACGCGTATAACAATATAAGTGTAGTGGCCGTATAGAGAAAAATAGCACA
Organism: Chaetogeoica ovagalla; assembly: GCA_032441825.1. NCBI lineage: Eukaryota > Metazoa > Arthropoda > Insecta > Hemiptera > Aphididae > Chaetogeoica > Chaetogeoica ovagalla. The sequence goes on along the minus strand of CM063732.1, from coordinate 12,098,647 downwards.
GGACTGCAACAAAAAAATCCTACGCAATTTTACTCACTAAAACCAGAAAAAAAGGAAAAATATTCCACCATATCAATTTTTTTTTTTTTGCAAAACTCATATTTTTATCCTACATTAAATTACATTTTATCCTACATTAATGAGTCAGAAATTTGGCAATCAGAAACTCAACAAGTATACCAACAATTAAGGAAAATATTTTCAACAATCTCACGAACAAACTAAACCACTCACAGCACAAGAATCTAGCTGATATAATTAATAGACCTTCACCAAAATAGAGAAAAAACGGCCACTCAGCATCAAGTAAACGTAATCATACCATGGACATACATAAAATCACAACTATCTAAAACTAATAACCTCCACTAAGAAATTTTTGACAAACATCATATTCCCTGAAAGAAGCTAAAAAACTTGGAACAAAAGACCAATCGACTCCAGTACTACTACGGAACGCTGAGACAGCGACAGAGGAGGTGCATTGCATCGTAATGGTGAAGAAGATCTAAGATTTTTTTTTCAATATCCGGTATAAACGTATGAACAATTCTATTCGTGTACAATTACTTTTGTGTTAATACTGTAAATTACTTTTGGAAAAAGACGACTCGTGTAAAATTCCAATAAAACAAATTTAATTATTGGCCATGGTAAAAAAAAGATTACATGCATGAATAAGAATGCAATATATCGTAAGATCATCCTTTCGCTGTGACACATCGATGTGAGAGATTCTGAATAATTCATTTCAAGATGATAGGAAAAATGTTGCACAAGAAATAAAAATATACACACGAGTGAATAATCGTTGACGGCGTGTCTAAAGCGAGAATAGAATTTACAGTGTTTAAAATAAATTGGCCTGACCGGCATTTCATTATAAATGTATGAAGTCGTAATGATTTGGATTGATGATTATCGGTTTATGTGCCAAACCGGTTTCCAAGGAAGGCGTCTTCTGTACTGTGCGTATATGTATTCATTTAGATTTTAGGTGCATGACAATTATTCGTACATTCTTGTTATGTTACAATTCATCAAAAAAATGTCACCGATTACGTTATAGTTTTTTTAATTTTTCATATTTTTTTGTGTGAAAAATCAATACTAAACTCTTAAATTAAAAAAATAGAATTCTATTTTTTTGTCAGGATTTACATAAATAAATATAACATATATATATATATATATATATATATATATATATATATATATATATTATGAATACTTATATTTCATTTAAAATACATTTTAATCATATAAGAAATTATATAGATGAAAAATATCCAGGAAAAAATGTATCGGTGGGAAAGGAAAGGGTGGTTGTATAAGTGTTACATAAAAACATTTAAGACGTGTGTTCTTAATTTGTGAAATATTCAAAATATATAATATTAAAGGGAATATGGTCATAAGAGTAACCGGGAAATTAAAAGTTATTGATAAAGAAAAAGATACGATTAACTTATTCATTGTACATTTGTCATCACATGTCAGCTACGTTATTTATTGCATAACGATGGTTTCTGATAATTTTTTATCCAATATTTGAACCAATATTTATACAATTCTCTTGCTTTGACCACCGATTTTGGATCTTTGACGTTGGATGCTCTAAAATCCAGATGATGCGCCGCATCGCTCATTATCACTGCGTGTACCGTCCTCGAAATGTTCTGCAATAGGCCACCGCTCGACCACGGGTCCAATAACCCGTTACTAAAATCAACGCAATGATATAATATAATTGTAGAAGGCGTATCAATAACGCGCATATAATATTACAAAGTCCACATTACGATTCAAGTTTAATTAAATGTAAATCCAATTATTACCTCGACCACACTTAATTTTAAATGAAATTTAAAGTGTTTTAGTTATTTTCTTAAATTTGTTTACATAACTAACATCTCTACATAATCATTAAACTATCGTTCAGAAATATTAAGAAATTTATGAAATTGGTCGTATCTCGTACTGTTACGTTACTATTTATACCAATAGGAGCAGGTTATTACCTAATTAAAACAAATTAATTTTTTTTTATATATAACTGTGAAATCTTGAAATGATAAAATGTGGAAACAAGACTACATAAAATATGCAATTTCATATTTTACATTAAATTACTTGTTGGTGGTTTTTCACTACAAATCAAAATTAATTCTTAAATTACCAAGCGAATTACGAGTGACGAGTAAAAAATGCGGTGGAGTATCCGCGGTTTGGTTTTATACTTTACGTACGTCTTTTTTTTTGTCAATGTATTTTACCCTTCAAAAATATATTAAACGCAATGTAAAATATTGTTAATGACTTTACGCAATCACCTGAATATTATATTGGAGACAGCTTTTAAATTTTTACCACCATACGTTTTCTCGATAATATCTACACTGAGATAAACACCGTAAGTTTTAAAACAATCTTCATCTACTTTTGTGAAATTCCACGGGGATTTTTCGAAAATGTCATTAATTCCGTATGAACATATTGGCATAATCATTTCAGTACAACTCTAAAACACGAATAATTACATAATCAAAAAATATTTTTTTCGTATAAAATCACAAGATTATACTTGAAAATTCCATCCTTGATCGCCGAGTGTAGGAGCAGATAAGGAGAAAATGTCTAAACATTTCGATGAGCCCGTGTAATTAAAGTAGACATTCAAACCATTGAAAACTGAGCTCAATAGTGTATAATAATTTTCCTTGTGATTCGTCATCGAATTATAAATCTCCTAAATCATTCATAAAAATCTAACACGCTTATATCAATTAATATAAATACGAGTATATATTATGTTAACAATTTGAACTTAATTACGCACCTATATAATTAAATTAATAACAATGATCTTGTCCTACATTTTAGAAATTAGAAGTTACCTTGCCTGCTTTGCTTTGGATATTATTTCTCTGCTCCAAGCTGATGCTTTTATCGGAGGGAAAGAGTTGTTTGATTGGATTTTTCAGAGTATGTTACTGTGTTGAAGGATTAGAATATGATAGGGATCTTTACGATTCGTTTTTTAATGAACGGTTTAGTGGAGATAACTTTGATGTGTGAATAATTGGAATTGGAGACTGCTATTTTTAGTATGTGGTATGATCTTTCTATTTCAGTGCGGAGAATGTTGGTGTTGGTAAAGTTTCTTATGGAGTGATTTAAGATTGACCAAGGTTGACCTGAAGTAGAGCGGAGGGATTATGACTGGAATTGTTCGAGTTTGAACCAGGAAGTTTTGGAGAAGTTTGTTGCTCAAATTGGTCCTGCGTAAGTTAGAACTGGTCGGATGTAGGGTTTGTAAATGTAAATTTTTATGTGCATAGACAGTTTGCTTTTATGGTTGATAATGGGCTATAGGTTGTGTTTAATGTATTTTTGCCTTGATGGTGTTGGTAATGTGTTTAGAGAAGTTGAGTTTTCTATCGATAAGAATACCCAGATATTAGATATCAGATTAAGACCATTTTAGTGTCTTACTTTTGATATTGATATTTTATGTTGGGAAAGTGGATCAGTTAGAGAATAGAATGACTGAAGTTTTGGATGGATTTGTAGTGATTTTCCAATTGTGAAACCATGGCTGTTGCGTTGAACAGCGTATCGTCTACAAGTAAAGCTGTTTTGCTTTGGTTGTGTTGGGGCATGTCGTTGATGTATATGGAGAAAAGTTCAGGTAATAGACAAGAGCTTGTGGAACTCCTGCTTTGACTATTTTGGCCGAATGTAGGGTGACCAGGGTTCGGTGGCTTGTTGGTATGGTAGGAATGAATTTTTGGAAGTTTAAACGATCGGTTATTGTGGAGGTGAATTTCATTAAATAGCAAGATTTCGATTTTGTGTTCTTGAACGAAGTTTAGTAGCTCAAAACTCATCCGAGTAACGCTTGGCAGTTCCAGAAGAGAACGCGTGTGCTATTCAATTTAGTTTATTAGTAGAGAGAAAATGGAGAGTAACGTTACAAAGCTTCTTTGACCTGGACCCCACCGGAGAAAAAATTTTTAACCAGACCGGACAGCTAGAGGATAATAGTTTTGATGTTTGGGCAGGAGTTTTTTGTATTATTGTTGGAGAGTTTGGACGCATAAGTGTTTTGGATATTTGACATGGTATCATTTGAGTCTTGAATCTAGGTGATGTTAGGATGTGGTGTTATGTTAGGTCCAAGAACAGTTGGGAAGAGTAGATTGGGTCTTGCAGAACGTCGATTGGCGATGATCGCTAGTAACATAGGACTTATTTTGTAATTTACCGTGTAGTTAGCAATAAGTACATGTCGGTTCTTCTTCGCGAGTTTTGAGATATTCTCTGGTTAGGTGAGAACCAGAACATTTGACGCATCTAAGGATATATCCGCAAAAGCGGTTTGAGTGGCCAAACCGTGAATATGCGAAGCATTGGGCTGTACTGACAGATTTTTAGCTTTCAACTCTGACTGATATGTAAAAGAGAGAATAAAGATTGAAAATATTTGTATTTATAGGATTCGCCAACCGAGTGACCATATGTATGGGGAGTTTCTTGGTAGAGTTTCCAAACTGCCTGAGCATTTTTCAGTTAAAGAAGCTTGAGAATTGGGTTCACAACGATGGGGACGTTCGCTTTCTTCCGTGAGTACTTTGATTCTATTTGGTCTTACGCTGCTGTTTGATAGGGAGCTGTTTCGCTTCTGTTTCTTCGACATTTTGGTTGATTGCAGTGATAGCCCTGATGTACGAGTCGTGCGTATTATACGTTGGCTTTGAGTGGTTTGGCGGACGGACACTCTCTATCCGGAGCGAGTGACGGTAAGCGTGGCCACTGACGTAACGGGGACATGCTGCGGGTTTAACGGTGTGGAGAAGGAAAAACGAAGAATGACTGAGCAGGCGTGAAAGGTTGGTAGGTACACGTTGCGGCGGTATGGCTGAACTAGGCCACGACAACGTGGACCTCGAGGAGGTAGTCCTGAGAAGGACTGTTTTAAAAGGATTGGGATGATGTTACTTTGTATGTGTTCGACGTGTGTTCCGACGAAAATCAGATCGTTGAATGTAATGTAAAGTAGTAATTATATATATGAATATAAATATATAGTAGGTAGCAACATAATACAATTAGTATATGTATATAATCCATAATGTAATATATATTATATACATATACTAATTGTATTATGTTGCTACCTATTTATTTACTTATGTATTATATAATACATAAGTAAATAAATACATATTACATTATGGATTATATACATATACTACGAGTAATTGTATTATGTTGCTATTTACCTACTTATTTTAAAAAGTTTTTTGATTTTTTTAGTAGTTACCTTGTTTGTATTTCAAAACAAATTAGATGAAAAATTATTTTTTAAATAGTTTATAAACTATTTAATATATATTTTATTGCTCATATTCGAATAGAAGTTGTAAATGCAACACTTTATTAATAGTTTGTATAGTCCTGTATGAATATAGAAGACAATTTTGGTCTTACAAGATATTTGTTTTACTTTTATTACGTATTTATATTATATATTAATTAAAACATTTACTGTTATCTTATTCTGGAGACCAAGTCAAATGACGCCGATATAAAAATTACTAACATAGCAATTTTTTTTAAATATATTTACAAAATATCTTCACACCAGTTTATGAATATAAAATGTATCTTTAAAAAAAAATATACCTGCGTTATGTTGCCTACACTAGTTTTTATGTTATGGAATAAACCAAATATCAGATTATTCGTAATATCTAAGCAATTGGAATGGACTAGCCACGTTTGATGGGCTGAGGAAAATGTAATCCGAAATGTTCAAAAGAGAAAACGAACAAATAAAAACTAAAAGAAAGACCACGCCAACAATGACTAGACAGAGTGAGAAAGGATATTTCAGAAATCGATAAATTGGTACAAATGGAGAATTCGATGGACAGCAGGATATGCAGAAGTTTAGTGTAAGCGTGAAAAAAGCGTTAATGGTCTGTATAGAATAAAAAAAAATTGAATACATTGTAAAGTAAAATGTAATTCCCAAAAACGTAAGTCATATTAAAAAATTCTCCCATAATACTTACGTAACAATTTAGAATACATATACTGTACGCTAAAGGATGTGCTTCTTACAGGTGACCCCAAAAACTCGCACCCTGTTTACACGTGTTATACCGGTAGTGGGTAATACGATAAAAAACCTTATGACAACAAATACAACCTTATGATGACAACAAATACATTACATAAAAATTACTACAGTTACCCTCGACGATTGTTGATGAACAGTCCCGTTTCTCACTCGTCGCACGACCACGAGAAAAAACGATTCCTGAAAAAGCAACTCAGGGACGTCTCCGAAAAGGCTACGCGCAACGAAAACCCACGCAAATTCACCCGGTCGTCACACCGTGGTCGCTCATCACACACTCTCAACGTCTTCAAGACTATATGCGGTCGCCGCGGTCGTCCGTTATTGCACTCGGACTATTCAAAACTTCCGCCAATATCGAACATATATATATATATATATATATATATGAATTATTAAAATAAATTATTTAGAATTTGAAATTGTTATTCATTTTCTTCTTGGCGCTTAAAATTAAAAATAAAATATGTTATATAAGAAATGTAAAGAGGCTGTATATTTTCTTTAATAGCGTTTACCTAATCATAAAATCAAAAGATATGTCATATTTTTAGATTGTAAAAATCTTAGAAAAGAAATCAAAATGAAAATATTTATAAAAATAAGAATTTTAAATACTCTTATATAAATAAATTTTTAATAAAATAATTAAAATTGTAATACTATAATATGATTACTATATTTTACTTACCTTTCATTTGAAATATTTTAATCATAAAAATGGATAATATCCGGTTCCACCGGAAGTAAAGGGAATGATATCATCCTCTATTCCACGTATAAGTATTATATACAATTTTTTTTTAAAAATGATTAATTAGTTTGTCAATATTAAAAAGTATGATTTTAAAGTAGATTTAACACTTGCGGGTTTATAATTTTTTTTCGCAATTTTTGCACCATAGATAGAATGCAGATTGCACCTATGTATTATGAATATATAATCATAATTTATAATCCTCCTAAAAAATTCTACGAACAGTTCTATCTACACAAAAATAACAGTCTACCAATTTAGTTATGAAAGTATTCTATTCGACAGGTTGACGTTTATCATTTTTGCGATCATAATAATAATATCCATCGGAAAACTTAAAAATATAAGATTAACCTAGTCATTGTAGACTATCAAATAGTCAGTTGGATCACTTGTTGTCTGACGAAAGTGTCGATGGGATCTCGCGAAGAATGTTTCTGGTAATGAGATATCCATTTCTTGATCCAATTCTTATAGAACTTTCTGGCCTTAACCACTGATTCAGGATCTTTGACGTTGGATGCTCTCAGATCCAGATGATGCGCCGATTCTGGTATTATCACTGCGCGTACCGTCCTCGAAATGTTTTGTAATACGCCACCGCTCGACCACGGGTCCAATAATCCGTTACTGCAATCCACGCAAAGGTATTATAATATAATTATAAAAAGCGTATCAATAACGCGCATGTAATGGATACGAAATCCATATTAGGATTCAAGTTTAAATAAATGTAAATAATAAAAATCCGGTTATTACCTCGACCATAATTAATTTTAAATGAAATTTAAAGTGTTCGTGTTATTTTTTAAAATTTGTTTACATAAATAACACGTCTACATAACTATTAAGTTATCGTTCTGAAACGTTAAAAAATTTATGATATTGTATCATTACGGTACTATTTATATAAATAGGAGCCCAATATTACCTAATTGGAACAAATTTAATTTTTTTTTAATATAATTTGAAAATCATGAAACGACAAATTTGGAAAAATTTAACAAGACTACAACAAAAATGCAATTCCATACTCCACGTTAAATTATTTAATGTGGTTTTTCACGACAAATCAGGATTAATTTTCGATTTACCACCGCTATATAAAAAGTATAAGTGACTTACAGAAAGAAACACAATTATGTACAAAGTAGTAGAGAAAAAGTTGCGGTAGAGTATTTGTGATTTGAGTTTTATATTCTATGTACGAGTACGTCTTTTTTTTTAAAAAATATGTTTTAATTTCTAATTACAGTTAGTCTTTCAATAATATATTAACACAATGTAAGATATTGTTAATAACTTTACCTGAATATTATATTGGAGGCAGCGTTTAAATTTTTACCACCATACGTTTTCTTGATGAAATCTACACTGGGATGAACACCGTAAGTTTTAAAACAATTTTCATCTACTTCTGTGAAATTCCACGGGGATTTTTCGAAAATGTCTTTAATTCCGTTTGAACACATTGGCATAACCATTTCGGTACAACTCTAAAACACGAATTATTAAATAAACAAAAAATGTTTTTTTCGTATAGAATCATATTATACTTGAAAATTCCATCCTTGATCGCCGAGTGTAGGAGCAGATGAGGAGGAAATGTCTAAACATTTCGATGAGCCCGTGTAATTAAAGTAGACGTTCAACCCTGTGAAAACTGAACTCAATAGAGTAAAGTCGTCTTCTTTGTGATTCCTCAGCGATTTACAGAGTTCCTAAATTAAATTATTTATGATACGTGTATACATATGTGTCGTTATTAAATTGTAACAACACATTTATACGCAATATATTATTTTTTGTGCCAAACGAACTTCACTTAATTTTCTATGATACCGAGGTAACGGAAACGCAATGTTCAGTGAAATTTGTATAAAACTAATATTATATGCTAATCTATTAACGTGTTTACCTTAACTGGATTGCCTGGTAATGGCATTAAGAAATTCGCAGGGTATGGGTAATTAATCATTGCCAAATTTACGTAAAGTCCAGCTACCCAATCTTTTAATTTCGAAACGTCATCGTCGTTTGTTAACTGCGAACACATTTTCCATTTTCTGGATAACCACGACTTTCCATCAGCTAAATAAAAAAAAACACGAATCGTTTAGCAGTCATTTTTAGATGAAAACATAAATATAACGAAATGACACTATCCGGTCCTTTAATCGTGTACGACGTTCGGGTTGAGCATAACGTTCATTACAAATAGATATCTCATACATTTATAGTTAAGACGGTTACTCATTAATAAGTGAAATAACAAGTTATTTTATTATATATACAATAACTAGTTACAACATTTTAATGAAAAATAAAACGGGTTTGCAGGATAAACTGATATCACTCCAGTGTAACAATTAGACTGTATAAAGTCATAATTTTCTTAATAGAAAAAAATGAGACTTTTTACAAGTCGCATTAGAATTCGATTCACGATCAAACATAAAATATAATAATGCCGGTAAGATAATTCTAAAAAACTAGAATTATATAAAATTAATTTTTTTGCTTTAAATTTAATTCATGGAATCATGTATAAAATAATTACACTGCAGTTTCCGAAAACGGGATTGTGAAAAATTTTGACCGAGGAAATCTAGTTTAATAAACGAAACAGTATACATGAACATAATAGTACCAGTTTTCGTAACATTGTTTATAGCTCCCCAAGACGCTCGAATTGTCAACCCGCATTCGGTACTCGTATCCATGTAAACCGAAGAAGTGACCCTGTAAAATGCATTGCACGGTGTCATCCCCGTAAACTGCCAGATGGGCGCAGATGACGCTATAGCTCTGCAATAATAATATTATATTTAAATTGTTTTCCATATTCTGTATAAGTCAATATTCAATTTTTTTTTTTTAACACTTTTTTGACATGAACATGTCTTGTGGCTAATGGTCGTTCCGAAAATTCCAACTCTAATACTGATTCCTCCCGGTATATTTATTGTAACAGATTAAAAAAAAACCAACCCTTCGACGATGGCCGGATACTTCATCCGGAACCAGGCGGCCAACATTCCACCGTACGAACCGCCGAAAGCCACCACCAGATTCGAACCGGACTCGATCCCGTCCATAATCGACGTGTCGTTGTAAATGTTGACGGCTTCGTTCAGCTGCTTTCGCGTTCCCAATCCTTTGTGCTTCAAATACGTCAAAAGGTCCGCGTAGTCGGCGAGCGCCTGCTCCGAAGTCAAGTAGCCCAATCGCTGTTTGTCGTCGTACGATTTCGCTCCGTACGGCATCGACTCGCCGTAGTAACGGTGCTCGGCGAACACGAGCAAAGCCCCGAATTCTTCGGCTATGTCCCACATGAAACCCTTCGGATTTTTAACAACGATATCAGTGACGGTTTTTAAGGGGCGATGACCCTGTGCGTTTTTTTTTATATATAATATGTAATAGCGTAAGTCGTCTTCACTATATCACAAAACCCAAAAAGATTTGTTTAATTGTGCACGACAAATTTATGCATAATTTGTTTCATTTGTTTGTGTTTTCGTTAGGTTAGTGGAGCCATGCCCAATTCTGTAATTTGAAGTGTACACTTGTGGCAAGGAGACTGACATTTTAAATCCACCCCACGCCCCTTGAAGTTGTGTGTGTGTGTGTATTAAACGAATCAAAAAGAGATTGAACAAATTTGTCAAAATACTCAAGTGTTCTATGTTATGCGCGAAAATCACACGCTTCCTTTAAAAGAATCGATGTACAAAAAAAATGTCAACCATTCACCTGGTCCGTTCGACTCACCGTATTTTCACAAAACGTTTCAATCGCTCCTTCGTTGCCGGCATAGAAAAATATCGGTCCGGTTTTCGGCTTCCAATACGTGTCGTTTATGAGGTATTTCATACGGAACGTATCGTTATTCGTATAGCTGAAATGGTCGACCTGATAGAAAGGAAACAAACACAATTAAAATTGTAGAAACCACTGTGTTGTGACTTTCTCAAATTACTTTGAGACGTTCCGATACTTCCCGGTCGGAAAGCTTAGTGGCGCATACCATTTTTCTCGTTAGGGCCGCTAACCGATGGTGAGGCCATTGAAGGTGATATGGGTGAATTTTTTTCTTTTATTTTATTTGTAAGGCCGGTACAGTGTTTATTTATTTTTTTCTTTCTGCTCGTTTCCCTTATACGATTTTTTTATATATATATATTATGTTATTTTATATTTATTTTTTTTTTTTTTTTTGTTTTATAATATATATGGTAATTGTTGTCCCCGTCCACGAGCGAGGGACAACCCTTCAGAGATTATTGTCGAAACCGTTAACAAAAATAAAATTATAATTGTTGTCCCCATCCACGAGCGTGGGACACCCCTCCGGAAGTTATTAATAAAAAATTAAATTATTATTATCAATATTATTTTTTTTTTGTGAATTTTATTTTTTTAGAGTAGTGATACTCACAAGGGTTTTTCTTTGTATTAAAATAAATAGTTTTTTTTTATATATATATATTCATGGTATTTAGTTTTATTTATTATATATATATATATATATATATACCTGATATACCATATGAGTCTGTTTTTATCTATATGTCTATGTGAAAATCCAGTGATGTGTGTGCCTCAATGGCCTCACCATCGGTTGGCGGCCCTAACGAGAAAAATGGTATGCGCCACCGAGCTTTCCGACCAGGAAGTAGCGAAACGTCTCAACTTTGAAACGTAATAAAAGTATACATCATTTCCTTTATCTATACATAACATATTTACTATAATATATATATTCAAAATACGAAGCGTGAAGTGTGTCTATGGCTTCATTCCTGTATACTTTTCTATTTCAATGGCTTCTTATCAAGTACCTATATTGAAATGTTTTTATTTTTATAAAAAAAAATGTATCTAAATTCCATAGCAAGAATTTATATATATATTTTTCAAAATTATAACTATTTTCAGACGAAAAAAAAATGAAAATACATAGTATAAAAATGGGTAATCGGAATTATAATCCCGGAATAATAATCGCCAAATATTTTAAACGGCTATAACTCGATTTATGACCATAATCTAAACATCAAAATTAATTTAAAAATGTATCCATGTGAATCCGGTATCAAAAATGAAAACGGCTATTTTACATAACACATAATAATATTTTTGTTAACCGTTACTGCGGTAATGTTGATTGTTGGTTATCGTATTATCTACCGTCAGAAAAAAAACTAACTCAAATTAAATGTTGTGAATTCAGAATTAGTGTACGTTTGTTTATATTCTTGCGATTTATTACTCGTAATAATTTATCAAGGATTACTAATGCCACTAACTAGCACTGTTAGTTCAATCAATTAACACAGATTATATTTGTATTAATATTTTTTTTTCTTCAAAGGATACGAACCACAGAGCAATAAACGTGACCGATGGGGGGGGGTTGATCCCCCATGTAGTATATTATAACATCGTATAGGCGTGTATTCTCTTTTCCGTAATTATTTTTCAATATGACCACTGTATTTGTTACTACGCATTATACCCACATACAAGTTAGGTGAGGCTAAAATTTATGTCGACAAAAAGTATACTTAAGATTAAAATTTCGTCCATATAATATAATATAATATTGTTAAGGATTTGTAATTCGTTTACACGAGACAAATGCTTGTGTAGTGTACGTAATAAATAAATAATAGAATAATAATATACAAGTAGGTACCTACATACGATGCGTCGAAAAAAAAAAAATTACTTTTATCATTTTTAATTATTATTTTAACATTTATATGTTAAAAATTATTCCGATATTTTTAACTTGTGTTAAAATACATATATAAATAAATATAAATATAAATTATATATATATATATATAAATAATATATATAAATTAAGAGTAATATTCAAATCGATTTTATAACTATCATTATAATGAAACTACATTTTTAAATATTTGACCCCTCGCGTTATACGCTATCAACATTTCGTATCCATCATCTGACTAATTAAAATATTTTCCGGCTCCTATTATATTATATTATAATACATTATATTATATTATATTATATTATATTATATTATATTATATTATTTTATATTATATTATATTATAATACACTACCACTGGTGAAAACATAAATGGGGTAATTAAATATCAGTTTTACCCCGAGCCGACGACAATAATTCGTTTGGGTTAAAACAATTTTAACGATTATTATTCGTGAATTTATCTTCCATCACAATTGTCGTCCGCTTATTATGTATCGTAAAATTAGAAGAAAAAAAAATCCAACACGTTCAGAATACAACGATTATAATATTTCGAGTTTTAGCTCAGCGCGTTAATTAATATTAATTATTTAAAATATCATTAAAATACCGAATTTGGATTTTTTTTTTTTAAACGCGCAATGGTAATAAATGTAGAAATCCTTTTCTTGAGCCGCGACAAAATACATTATCTACGAGCTTGGTGCGGGACAAGAACGTCTAGAGAAATATTATTCACCGATATAATATTATTATCATCTCGTTCATTTATGACTAAGTGTTTGAAATTACCTTGAAATACGCGCGCGACGCGTTTAAAATAATATTGTTCAAATTACTATATATATATATATATTCATTATACATATATATATGAATAGGAAATTTTTATTAATAATCATTCGATAACACTAAATACAGTTCGTTGTGTACATCTATGTACTAAATATATACGTATAGGTATTATGATCTCATCGAATATTATTATTATTATTATTATTATTTATTAAATATTGAGAAATGCTCGTAAAACAACGTTAACGTTTCTTCGTTTTCATAAACGCGCAATAAAACGGATAATTTTTTTTCTTCTACCGACTTCATCGCAGTGGCGTAACCAGCGGTTAGGTTCTAAGGAGGAGGGCGATAGGTGAATTACCCCCACCCTTAAATTTGATATTTTTTTAATTTAACATATTTCTAACTTAACGGCACCGACTCGTAAGTTAATCCAATTATGTTATGATTACGCTCCATTGTCGCCCCCTCCCTTTGAATATAATATATAAGGCTGGAATTAGTGCTCAATTGACGATCGACGCACAGTACAGTACATGATCGAGTTTTTAGTGCTTAGCTGAAGACAAACTCGGTCGGTCGTGTGAAATGTAAAGTAAACATGTAAATATAAATAAACCAGTAAACGTGTAAAATAAAAGAGTAAACATGTCAACGAATGCAAAACGAAAAAAGTTAAATTCTTACGTTCGTTTCATTTTATTGAAACACGCGAAATAATATTATTATTAGTAATAATAATTGAAAATTACGTGCAGAATTTCTCCCAGGGCATTTCTCCTGGTACATATATATTGATACTAGGTTACCACACCGCACGTTTATGCATTATTTATAATCATCATGCGATTAGAAAATATTGTACAATAAATGTTTTGGGAAACACTTTAAAATTATTATTTTAAAACTATTTCATCAAAAAATATATCCAAAACATTTCTATAATATTTAAAAAGAAAAATTTAATAAAATATTTTGGAAATGTAAGGTTTTTTAACTATTGTATAGGGAGATACATACATATTGATATGCATAGAGACACACGAATAGATATATACATAAAGATACATATATACATAGAAAGAGACATACAAAGAGAGGCACACACACACACAGTGCGAGACACATAGTGAGAGAGACATAGTAAGAGTTGGGTTTCTGCCACGTCTTCTATGTTGTTTCATTTTTGTGACTACTTTTTTTTGCCGTTTAATTGTTATTTTGTTTACGTTCCGTGCACGTTGTTTTTTGTTTTGCTATTTTTGCATTTCATCCCGGTACAATAGATAAGTTATTATTCGTCAATGTGAATATTACATTGGCATCTTGAGGATTGGTTACATTTTTGCCCCCCTCCCCTTGAACACTATGTATAACCGCCACTCAGCGTAACACAAAAATTTCAGCCCCCCCCCCCCCGAAAAAATAAAATGTTCACAAATAAAAGGAATATTCATTACACACGGCGTACACATAACAATAATACTCAAACAATATTTAAACAAACGGATATAGCCTATTTGGCTTACCGGTACGGTGAAATAGTCGGTCTTATACGCGGCGTGGTCGCCGGACGCACTGTGGGCCAAGTGCGACGCGCAGATCGCCGCCAAAAACAGGCATGACGACGCTGCTATGAACGATGGCGACATTACAAAATAATACGCCTGTGCTCGTGTTTTTTAGTGAAATAATTACCGGCGAGGTAAAAAAAATCGGCGCACTTGCACGAGTCACTTATACGTTTTCTTCCGAATCGTTAGCACGCGCGCGCGAGCAATGGCCGTGTACGGACGGACGGACGGTCGCGTTAATAGAATTGCTATTGAATGTTTTATTCAATCGGACCGAAATCATCTTGCCGCCGCCGGTCAAAGATTGTTGTAGTAATTATAGCAGCCGTAGTAGTAGTAGTAGTAGTAGTAGTAGTCAGTGGCGTATTTAGGATTTTGTCAAGGGGGGGGATATATATTGGAAAATATTTTATTGACCTGAAAAGTAATTAATAGTAATTAAAAGTAATAAATGTAATTACAACTAATAACGCTCAAGGGGGGGATGTATCCCCCATATACCCCCCTCCCCGTAAATACGCCACTGGTTAGTAGTAGTGAATAATATAAAGAAATAAATATTGTTATCGGCAGTGGCGTATTTACGGGGGGGGGGGTTCCCGGGTCTCGACCCCCCCCAGAAAAAAATTTAAAAAGTCATAAATAACTTGGTATGTTGGTACCGAGAAAGAGAATATTAATTTTATATTATGAGTTTTTAATGTTTCTATTATAAAAAAAAAATATATACAATATTTGTATAAATAATTTGGGTTTAACTTTTGGTTATTTTTGTCGTTTATCTTTTTTATTATAAAAAACTATTAATTTGTATTAATAAATCATAATAGTAGTGAAATATACATAATATAATTATTACATCATAACTCATATGTGTTTTTTTTATATTATAAATTTATAGGTACTTAATATTTAAACCCCCCCCCCCACAAAAAGTTTGAAAATACGCCACTGGTTATCGGACACACGGGGAGAGAAAAAAAAAGCGTTTATCGGTAATAAACAACATGTCTAATAGCATTGATTATAGAATACACTATTATTGTGTATTCTATAATCAATGCTAATAGTAATTAATAATCGAACGCCACAGCTGCTTCGTTCGCACTTTGGCACATAATGTATTTAACGTAAACGATGATAACACGATGCGCGTTAGGTTAGGTTACTCATCTCGTTATAACACTATTAGTGTGTTATACTAAAGCCATTTCTGTAGTAATAGTTCAAAGGAATTATTCGAGAAACGACATTTTGAATATTTCTTCTAATTCGTATAAATTAAAAAATAATGGAGTGACCACAAAATAAAAAAAAACCCCAATTCGGACACACTGTCTTACCACCATACAATCAGATCCAATTATTGTACGCACGAATTACAAAACGAATCATTTTCCGACTCCAGCGCAGCAATTATTTTATTTTTTAAATAAAAACTTGTTTACATTCGATTGTTTTTCGTACACTTCAATAACGAAAATACAATTATTCACAGATTATCTCAAACAAAAATCATAGGTACAAGCCGAAAATAAATTTCTATTATACCTATATAATATTTAACACAATTTGGTAAATTGAAACAAAAAAATATAATCATCTTGGAAACGAAATCAAAATAATAACGGTTATAAAAAAAAAAGGAATAATAATAATCGTAAACACATGATAACTTTTATTATATATATATATATATATATATATATATAATGTAAATATATTTTTATAATACTTTTATTGTAAATAAAAATTAACAATTTATAAAATATATGACACCGTTGGACAACTTACAATATTTTTATAATATAATATTTGAATAATATAATATCGCTAAGGTGAAAAAAAAATTATAATAATCAATGGTATTTAAATGTATAACACTGTCGTCTTTGTCGCCAGTTTATATAATAAGTCTGATTAGTTGAAAAAAAAAACAAAGACAATTTTTTGCCCGCCATATAATTATTACTTTATAGCATTATATTTATGAAAAATATATATATATATAAATCTATGTATAAAGGTAAAAGTGAAATAAATAAATAAATGGTCGATTTGGTGTGACGAGTTTGCTAAATAGAGGGACAAGCAAATAAATTCAGAAAAATGGACGTAGTGTGTGTTTAATTTCGTCTTGTGCAAAATCAGTCGATTAGCTTTTTTTTTTAAGCACAACCATTTAAAAAAAAAAACAAAAAACAATATCAAATCAATTTTATATGTACACGATAGAAATGTAAACTAAAATTAATTTAAAAATAAATTAGTAAAAAAAAGGAAATAAAAATATTTATGTATACTATATAATTGTTACAAAATTATAATTATGTATACAAAATAAAATGTTATCGACTAACATATAACAATATGGCGGTAAAATGATTTATCCACGATTATTAAATAATAATAATAATATTGATGTGTATGTGATGAAAGACAAATATAATTAATGTGTATATGCAGAGGCACCGATATCTTTTGAACCCTGGGATAAAACATTTTTATAGATATGCCCCAGGATGTTAAAAAATATCAACAACTTTATAATATTACGTTTAATTTCATTAAATATAAATATTTTCTTTATACTGTCAGGCAACTGCTTTCATAGACATCAGCCAACCCATCATTTAATTCCTATTGACACTCGTGTTCGGTGTCATCGTGTGTATGACTAAATTAATTTATATATATATAAGGAGAGATGAAGGAAATACATTTTTTTCAATATACAATGTGAGTCTTAAAAAATGAGTTTGTGGATGATTTACATAACCAATTAACAATAACATTTTGGCTAGTATTTTTTTTTTTAATAATACACATTATCTTACTGCAAATAATTACTACAGTATAGCCAGTGAAACATACCTAAAGTGATGATTTTTTTTTAATTTACACAAACAATCTTTGCGCCGAAAATAATTTTTAAATCCTTACTTGTAAATGCTACAAAATATTAGAACACTTAAGTTAAAATAAATTCCAATTATGATAACAATTAATGTTATAGTATGTAAGTAAAAAAAATAAAAATTCAAGTCGCTTTCATAAATGCAAAATTATTGATTATATAAAATGTTCACTTTTCATACTATATAACATAATTGTGAGTAGGTAGTATTTTGTTGGTTTTAATGGTCAATCAAGAGTAACCATAAGGAATATTTAAAAACGTATGTAAAAAAAAAATATATATATATAAAAAACCATTTAAAAATTATAATAGCAAACATATAAGATATCACGAAGAATAAGAAAATAAGTGTTACCCAATGAAATTTAGAATTTGTATCAACAATTTTTTCTTCTGGTTTCATATAAATTTGTATTTTGTATTTTGAATATTGCATGGCAGTAGTGGGCGTATAACTTAATTATCAATCGTCTTTGGTTAGAAATTCTATTGTCGTCAATCACGGTAAGTGTTTAAAACCAAAATTTAATTCCAAATTTTAAAAATAATTATATTTTATAAATATATACACATTTAAAAAGAAATAATAATAATAATAATAATAATAATACTTGAATGAAATAATATTTTAGAAGATTATGAACAATATTGAATTTTGAGGACTAGAAAATTAAAAATAAATAATAACTGTAAAAAAAAGAAGAAATTTCACAATGAAGAAATGTAAAAGGAATATATCAAATCGAGATTATCATTTAGACATACACTCGCACACTGGAATGGATTTTATAGATACGGGTTCATTAAATGTAATTGGTAATTACAATTAAATGTAACCACAATATGGAATGCATAATTGCTCTTAATAAATGTTATATATAAAGAAACTGGCAAGGGTCCTAAGTACTTGTTTGATTGTTTTTGTTAATATTAATAATAATTTCTAATGGAAATAACATTCAATTTACATCAAACTCTCGTTACAAGTTCCATGATCCTTTGAATTTCCTTCTCCATCTCCATTCGCTTTTCCGTCTCAATGTCCAATTTTGTTGACAGTTTGTTGATTAAACTACTTTGTAGTTGAATAGTAGACTCCAATTGTTTTACCTAATAAGCAGACACACAATATATTTAAAACATAAATCACAAAAAAAATTGTTTTTAAATAAAATTGTTTACTTTTTCACTTAGCACCGTTATCAAATTTTTCTCTACTAATGATGTGGACAGACTTAAGTCGGTTGATCCAAGTGCAACAGGACTGGTTGGTGTGCTGACTGTGACCGATTCAGGCGTAGTTAATGGAGGCACATAACCGGGAGGTTTAAAGACGACACCGCCTACGCCCACTGAAGTCAATCCCGATTTGGATGTGACTGTAGTTGTTTCTGAACTTTCTGATGTTATGGTGGTAGTAGATGGACTAATCATTACTCGTGTTCTACCGCCTCCTAAATAATAAAAATAATAATACAAAATATATATAAATGTTGATAAACATTCTTTAATAGAATTCTCAGATTTATATGATACACTATAGTTTTCAATGTTATATTTATTACACAAGCATTCTTTTAAAAATAAAATCTTTTTATAAAACTGTTCCAAACATTTATAATAGATACAAAATTACCAAGTATAAAAAAGATCAAAATATTAAAAGTAAAATAGCATATTATTTTTATCACAAAACTAATGTCTTTTCATTTGGATATCCGTTAGATTTTTTAAAAATAATATACAATATTTAATTATATATATATATATATATATATATATATATATATATATACACACCTATTACTGAATTAGTAGTAGTTGATTTTTTTGCTTGGTTCATCTTTAATTCTAGAACCCATGGGGCTTTTTCCTTGTCTACTCCGGGTATACCATTAATTGGTGGAGAATCTAAAGTAAGATCATCTTCACTGGGTACGTTGAATGCTACAGAAGGCGGTCTTCTTTTGGGTGCTTTAGCTCGGGATGCTGTCGGATGACTAAGCATGGCAGTCCTCTCTATTTGATCAAAATCAGGACTCTTGGATTCAGAAGCATCGTGCTGAGCAAAACAAATATTACGCACAATTAGTTAGATATACTATAGACTATAGAGTATGCTATATGAAAAAAAAACAAATTAGGTATATACGTTTGTCAATACTAATGATGAAGGAGATGATTCCGGAACAGATGATGGTGTTACGTGATACGAAGATTTACTCATACATGAACCATCCAGTGAATCAGACGGTTTCTTCATGGAGCCAACGGACTCAGAACGTTTTACAGCTATTGAGCCGTATTGTTTAGAATCGCTCATTTCTGCTGATGTTTGTTTTAGTTTGTCAGCAGAATTTTGTTCAGCGTTCAACATTGATTTAATGCCACTGAGAGTTTTGGATATGGAAGACGATGTAGACATACTTTTAACAGTTGGTGGTTTTTTGGTAGTTGGCGGTGGTAGTGCTGGTTTTTTGTTCACTGTTGGTCCCAAAGATTTATTTTCCATTTGGCTCTGAAAGACCTTGCGCAGAGAAGCCGTTGTGCCACTACGTGGACTACTGGCAGACTTTTCAGATTTAGTTGTCAACTGAAAAAATAACAAAAAACACATGTACCCAATAATATATTGATAAAAATTAAAAAATAACCTCATCTTGGTTTATTAATTGAACAAAATTGTCAGGAAACACGCCTAGTTTTCCTTTGAGTTCTCCTTTCCACCAGCCTTTATCTTCTACATCACGTGATAAAATTGTAACAATATCGCCTTCAACTAATGTCAGTTCATCACTATTAACTGCTTCGTATGGGAAGAGTGCAACACAAACTTCTTTAACTGTTTCAAATTAAAAAAAATTTAAATTTAAAATATATGAATGTGCTGGTAAACATTTAAATTGTTTACAGACATATTTTCTTTTAATATTTTCATCACTTAATGTAGTCATTCAGAAACGTGTGTCAATTGGATAATAATTGTTGTTAGTAATTAATTAATAATTAGTAATAATTAATTAGTACCCATACAATTTTATTGACTTTTACAGTGTATGCAAGTTAATAAAATTGTTCAATTGTTTAATTAATGTTTAAGTACATATGTACATATTAAAACCTTTTTGTTAAAATAAATAATTTGCCATAATTATAAAAAAAAGAATAAACTAAATAATAAAATAATCATTCATATACATATACACAGAATACGTAATAAAATGTGCATTTAGAATTTAAATTATATTAGGTATACTTACACTGGAATATAAAAAACAAATTTGTTTGACAGATTTCATTATTAAACAATGAAGTTGATCATTTTCGGAAAGTTAATATATATATATTAGGATGGTTCACGTTTATATAGGCTAAAAAAAATTTTGAGAAATTTAAAATGAGTACCCCCCATTTTTTTGAGTGATAAGAAATAATAATTCTGCGAAAATTTGGACTTGATATCTCAACCCCTTCCCGTGCCGCAATAGGGTTAAATTATGGCCCAAAGGGATTTTTTTCAGTTTTTTTAAATTATTTCAAAAACTAAAACTTTTACAAAAAAAATGTTAAATCATAAATTATAGAGAAATATACTGTCTACAAAAAGTGTTATTATACAAATTTTATTTAATCCATTATTTCATATGGAAAAACTAATATATACTTGCTCAAGACTAGTATAATGAAATATTTTGTTTATACGTATACGTACCTATTCTCAAATATATGTATTTTTAAACCAAAAAGATTGTGACTTTTAAAGGTGTTTTGAAATAAATTATTGTACGTTTGAATTTGATAGCAATGTATATTTCACAAACAGTACTATACTCTATGTCATATTTTATTTTTAACTCCAAATTATTGCGATAACGATTTTATCTGTTATTACTTTATCGTCAAACCAGAATTAAGGTTATTAAGTATAACGTAGTCACTAGTCATTCCAGTCATGTGTGTAACACTAGTTTTGTGATATTCAATATTCATATTTTTGTATTTTGCGTAATTGTTTTTAATATGTCTAAACGAAAAATGTATTTAATAGAATCGGTTATAAATCAAATTACGGGTAGCAAATTACCATCAATTAAAGACTGTTTGAGTGTACTATTTTTTAATCTGAAGTTAGTTAAATTAAATTTAAACGAAAGCGCCGCACTTGTTATTGACGAGTGTTTAATTTATTGGAGAAAAGCAAGAATAAAAATATTATATAACATAATAAAACTTTTCAGGTTGTTCAAGAATACAGAAAAATATACCCATCATTTAGCCGACAATGCCTATCAAATGTAGAATAAAAATGTGTTAAATATTTTAGAATAAAAGTAAAAAAAAAATTTTCAGTGTCTAAAAACATTTTTTATATTAGTTTTTCTATATGAAATAATGGATTAAATAAAATTTGTATAATAACATTTTTTGTAGACGGTATATTTCTTTATAATTTAACATTTTTTTTGTAAAAGTTTTAGTTTTTGAAATAATTTAAAAAAACTGAAAAACCCTTTGGGCAATAATTTAACCCTATTGCGGCACGGGAAGGGATTGAGTTATCAAATCCAAATTTTCGCAGAATTATTATTTCTTACCACTCAATAAAATTGGGGGGTACTCATTTCAAAGTTTTTAAATCAGTATTTTTGGACCATTTTATAATATAAAGAACAAATAACAGAATTCTTGTGGAATTTTTTTTTTGAAACGGATGAAACGAACATGGATATAAAGTTGATTACGGAATAAAAGGAATATTATTCTAAAATAATGCAATTTATATGAATACAAATTATGCCAATGAAATTTATCTTTTAAATGAATGACAGATAAGTAGTATCAAATTTTATTGCTTTAATCAACTTATATGTATGTAATGACTATACTGTTTATCGATTAAATAGTATATTCTAACAATCATTATTATTTATCAATTAGTGATAAAATGTTAAATTAAACTTTTATCTTTTGATTTTAACAGTTTCATTCAAAACTATGATGTTTTAAATTCATAAGTTTACCTGGTTTTGGAGGTAGAACTGGAGCATTAGCATCTGTATTATCCACAATTTTGGTCAATTCCATAACTGGAATAGGCTTTTCTAAATAATATAGAAATATATTTATTAAAATTTGAAATGTCAACAGACTTAAATTGTTGATATTTAAAAAAAATAATAATGAAAATTACCTTTTTTAATACTTTCTTCTTTTTTTAGAGATCCAATAGAAGTTTTAGAGTCACTTCTACTGACAATCTTAGAATCGGATATTTCAGTGACGTAGTTGGATGGAAACACACCGATCTAAAATAAAAATAAAAACTGTACATCTCTAAAATATTCGAGTAAGAATTAATTAACAATGGGACTATTAATTTAATAATAGCAAAAACCATTAATATCAAAGTATTTAAAAAGATAATTTTTTCTTTTTGTCAATTATAAGGTTATTAAAAGATAGTGTTTGTCCCCTCTTCTAAATGTTTACATAAAAATGTTTTTAAAATAATTCTACAATTTGACTAAAATAATGTTCTCGTCATAAAAAAAGTAATATGTATTTTTAATCATATTACATTCAATTTATTAGTAGTTTGCAATTCAATATTGTAGTAAAAATAATAAAAACTCCACCAATATATGAAAAGAGTGAATTTATTATGTATACTTTCGAAAATAAACGTTATTTGTTTATATAGTGTAAAATCAGTTATTATAATAATTAATAACTACAACACCAACCATACAAACAATAAAATCAAATTATATCATTTATTGATAGGCTATATTTCAGAAATAACCAAAATATACTTTATCAATAATATTATAAAACTTCAAAATATACAAATGTAAAGTGTATGGTTTGAATTCATTGAGTTCAAATTCTGAATTGGCAATATTTATGTATCAAAACTGTTACATGTCGTAAACTCGTAATTTTTATATATTTTATGGTTAAATTGTAATTTATATGAATTAATAAATATTTTAAATACATAACACTCTTTAAAAAATATACTTTTGAGAGATATAATTTTCAATAGTTTGTGAGGTAACACACAGGTAAAGGAAAACTGATAAATATCTTATAGGTACTCGTGGTGATAGACAAAATATAGTATTCAGAATATAATAACCGTAATAATTTTCTAAGACTTTAAACAGTCATTTCTCTAAAAAAATTTATTTGTTTCCTACATTTTATTACGTCTCGTTTAACACTGGTATGTTTATATTTGATAAAATAATTGTCCTAATCTTTATTTTAGCAGATAAATAAGTTTTGATAATATTTTCAGTAGTCTAAAAAAACACACATACTTATGTCTACAACAAATTATTATCTTTAATAGTATGGGATTAAAGCTGTTGTTATTGTGGAAACGACAGAATATAAATTTGGTCGTAATAACAATATTATCATACCAAATGTGTAAACCAGTGGCAGATTTACGAGGGGGTCCAGGGGTCTGGACTTTTCCCAGGTGCCGGTATATATTTATAATATATAATATATTAATAATATAAAATATAAAAATAATACCTTTGAAATATATATTATTTTTCAGGACCCCCTTCCCCAGAAAAATGTTTAAAATCCGTCACTGGTGTAAACGTACAATGAACAACATCAAAACTTCAAATATTTTTTTATTTTATTAACGACAAAACGCTATTAACAAACAAAGAACGAGGTAGGCGATAAAAAATACAACTGAAATTAATGTATTAACAAGAGGACCGTAAATACTAATATTATTTTGAGTTTCCATAATAATGGAGATAATTAAATGTAAAGAAAGTTAAGAACAAAAATGACATTCTCACATATTATATAATTTATACGATAGATTTGTGACAGGCAAATGATTTTTATAACTAAAATTGTATCTATCCACCTTGTAGTGTATGATATAAACGTGAAGAGTGAGGCTGTTTTTATACATTTAATCTCGTCATTGAATTAATAACAATTAAAAGAAAAACAAAAATTATTCAAAACAACATTTGACGTTTTAATTCAATAACAATGTCGTGCGTTAATGGTGGATACTCACTTCATTTTTAAGCTCTCCTTTCCACCAACCTTCTTCGACTTCACCAAGCACTTCGATTATATCGTCGATGTTCAATTCCAATTCGTCTCTGTTGGCCGGCTTGTAACTGAACAGCACTTTGCACTTCCTTGGGTTTTCTAGGCAGGGAACATTACTCATGAAAAAACCCGCATTATTATTGTTACAAAATAAACGACTTACTCTTTCTCAAAACGACACTACCCGAAGTGTGAAGAATCTTTTGAAATAAAAACAAAAAAAATTATAAATAGTAAGTGGTTACTTATAATTTATGAAGAGAATGTACAAGAGTACCTTGACAAAGTTATCGGGAAACATTCCTTTCTTGCCGTCTTTGTACCCTTCCATCCATCCGTCGGGCATGGGTTTGACGTCGGTGATCACGTCGCCTTTCTTCAACGTCAACTCGTCCGGCTCTCGGGCCGCGTAGTCGAACTGGGCCACGGCTTCTGCACGTGCAAACACACAAAAACACAAGTGATCCGATTGCGACAAACGAAACGACGTCGGGAAAAAGCGTACAATATAATATAACAATTGTTTTTCAAAAACGTGTCGGACCAGTTAATACCGGGTATTACGAGTAATAATAGGTGGCACACGTTACTTACCCATCGTTCGCGGTCGACGGCTGTTGTACGACGCGACGGCCGACGGTATTTTTCATCTATCCGAAACGCCACAGCAGCAACAACAACTGCGGCGGTTGCGGTGGCGGCAACAGCAGCGGCGGCGCCGACGACGACGGCACGTCATGTCCAGCAACGACGACGAGTCCCGCTCGCGAATTATTGTCAGAAAAAAAAAAAATTAACGTATTGCGAATACCTGTCCCCCGCGGACTTTGTGTGTGCGTGCGCGCGTGTTCTGCTACGACGATGACATCATCGTGTATTCGTAAATAATACGATTTTTTAATATAAATTACAAATTTCCGTACAAAAAAAAAACACGATGAGGTGGGATGAGGGGAAAGACGATTTCCACGTATTTTAACGCGTTATTATTATTTTTTTTATCACCACGTCTAATCACGGCGTGCGTAGCGTGTTATCGCCCGGCGGCGGTGGTAATAATGTGACGAAAAAAACCAAAAACCAAAAAAAAAAACACCACTACATGACGGGGACGCCTTTTCGGTTAGAACGGGAAAATCGCGTGCCACGTATATTTTTACATTTATAACGGATGACTTTCGGTAACGGCGTGACGACCAAGCGGTTTAGAAAATAATTATTGTCGTCAACAACAGTTTCGTGATCGAACCGCGACACGCCAACAGCAACAGACGCGACCGACTGCCCGTCGTGTTCCACACGAAGCCCGTCGAGTGTCGACGCGGTAAAGTCGTAATTCTCGATTCGTCGTTTTTTACGGCGTACACGTAATCTACCGATATTTTTATTCATTCCATTACAATAATTTTTATTATTGTAATAGTTAGTGGGTCGTGCGACGACGTGTAGCCACATGGAGGACGCGAATTTTTCCCGTCTCCCCCGACGCCGACGGCACCGTTTTCTCCACGATAACGGTAAAAATTAGTGGTAACGATTTTATACGTGTTTTTAAAATACACGTGTACACGAAGTTCGTGTATTTTAAATACACGTGTATTTGATTCGTGTATTTTAAATACACGTGTAATTGATTCGTGTATTTTAAATACACGTGTAATTGATTCGTGTATTTTAAATACACGTATAATTGGTTCGTGTAATTAATATTCCATGAATAAAAATTATATTTATTAAAAAATATTACGCTTCATAATTTATTAGTATTTATAACTATTTATTCAGTACTAACAATAATAATAACATTTGAAACAATATTGTGACAAGAAAATATATGACAAGAAAACTCGTTGTTATCATCTTCATCGCATAAATTGCAGTACGCTTTATTTTCAATACGTTTAGCATACTGCCAAACCCAACTTTTTCCACGCATTGACATTTTAGTATTTTACCAATATACAATATAACAGACATGTATCCGTGGATCGTGCAAACGAACAACAAGTAGAATAAATTTGTATAATCCGAAAAAGCAATACAATTTAATTTAATTTGAACGCGGCACGTGGTACCGATTTAACTTTATCTTATCGAAAACTCCGAAAACGCCGAAAAGGTCTTTTTATCTGTAATTTTGTATTTTTAATTGTATTCTTATCTAATATATAAAATTCTCGTGTCACAGTTTTCGTTGGCATACTCCTCCGAAACGGCTTGACCGATTTTGATGAAATTTTTTGTGCTTATCCGGTATCTATGAGAATCGGCCAACATCTATTTTTCATCCCCCTAAATGTTAGGGGTAGTCCACCCCTAAATTTTTTTTTTTATTTTTTAGACAATATTTTTAATTTCTATTTTTTATGATACAACATACAAAAATACATACAATCCTTAATTTTCACCCTTCTATGATCAACCCTTATTTTTTAATAGCCATTTTAGTAATTTAATCATTTTTCCTCTCCGGTCGAAAACTGATCAATCGTCATTTAATTAGTTATCCCCGCCAGATGTCTACAGGTGTCACTTCTGACCCAGTAAACAGCACGGAGTAGGGATGAGAACGAAGCCGGTCTCCTTTCTTTCTCACTCCCTACACAGTTGTCGGCCACAATAATGATGTTTATGCATCAAGTGTAGTAGTAACGTTGACAATTATTATTTTATTATTATTTACACGTGTACTTAAATAACACGAACTTGTACACGTGTAATAAATAATAATACACGTGTATTAAAAATACACGTATAATTTTAGTTACACGAACTAATACACGTATATCAAAACTACACGAACTACACGTGTAATTTCATACACGTGTAATAGGGACCACTAGTAAAAATCGTCCGTCGGCCGTCGCGGGCGGAACGCGTTTCGTCCGTCCGGCTCACCGGTCGGTTATACTTTCGTTATAATAACCCGTGCAGTGTCGCAAAAGGGAATAGTTGACGAAACGTTCGTCTCGAACGAAGAAGACTATAAAATTGTTTTTTTGTATTTTTATACATTTCACCGACTGTACCCACCGCATAATTTGTTATAAAACAATCATTAAAAAAAATAAAATATATACTGTGATCGCAACGTTTCCTTAATCTCGATCTATTAAGGATGATTCACACTGAACCGACACTCACAGACCGGCACCGGACCGCACAGACCCGTACCGAACCGACAAATTATTAATCAATAATAAATTAATGTGCTAATTT
This sequence comes from Chaetogeoica ovagalla, assembly GCA_032441825.1. Lineage (NCBI taxonomy): Eukaryota > Metazoa > Arthropoda > Insecta > Hemiptera > Aphididae > Chaetogeoica > Chaetogeoica ovagalla. The sequence continues at coordinate 12,070,384 of CM063732.1, read as the reverse complement.
ACATCTAACATAACCGGCACCGCGCAGACACTAACCGGACCGCGCCGCACCGACAAACATTGTATGAAAGAATGTTTTGTCGGTGCCTGTCCGTGTCGGTGGGATATGAACGCGATAACGACGTTATTTTTCTTTATGATATCTATAATTAAATTTATAAACATTATAATATTATACCCAACAATATTAAATTTTGATACGTTTTTAGTACGTTCAAAATACAAGGTACGTGTTGTACAGGCTTGTTGTGTGGTGTAGTTGGTTAGCAAATCTACAACTATATTTTAATTAAAATGGACAATGAAATTTTAATTGAGCTAGTAAGAGCTAGAAATTGTTTATATGATCTCAGTCACAAAAAGTATAGTGACTATTCTTTTAAGGAATCTTTATGGAAGGAAATAGGACATGAAATGAATCTACCAGGTTAGTGTCACGACTATTACTAAAGTTAAATTATTTATTAATTTAAAGTAATATATCACATAGTATACTCGTTTAAAAAAAAATTATTATTAGATATATAATTTGTATAATTTTATAATGGAAAAACTCAACTCTAAAATAGTTAAATTACGATCATTAAAATACATTATTCCCATGGCAGCTGTCCGATAGGTGAACAAATAAAATCTTTAACTTTTTCTCTAATTTCAAATGCTTCTCGAGGAGCACTTCCTCCTTGTTTTGAAATCGATGTTATATTATTATAAGCTGTATTTATTGATGACGATGTTGGTAATTGAATACTATTTCCATGTTGTTTTATAAAGTTATGAAGAATACATGTAGTCATGATAATTTTATCGGCATTTTGTGGTAATATTTTTATTCTTCTTGAATAAATACGAAATTTTTGTGTAAGTTGTCCAAATGTATCTTCCACTACTTTCCTGGCTCTAGATAGTCGGTCATTAAATTTTTTTTTAGTATCATCTGCATACATTTGAGGACCCGGGTATGGTCTTAATAAGTATGTCTTTAGAGGAAATGCTTCGTCGCCAATAATTGTAAATGGTAATTTTTCAATAGTTCCCGGTAGTGGTTTTCCATCTGGAATATTAAGTTTTTTTTGTTCAAGTGCTTTTCCCAAATTGGAATTTGAAAAAATACCTCCGTCACTGTTTTTACCGTACGCTCCAATATCTACAGCAATAAATCTATACTGTGCATCAACTAATGCCATTAAAACTATGGAAAATGTTTTTTTATAATTATAGTACATAGATCCGCTATTGGGAGGTGCTTCTATAACAACATGTTTTCCATCTAAAGCTCCTATACAATTTGGGAAATTCCAAATATCCCAAAAATCATTAGCTATCTGCTCCCAATTTTCTTTTTTTGGTTGTGGTATGTATTGTCTTGTTAAATTTTTTATGATTGCTGTGCACACTTCTATAACAATTGAATGTACTGTAGAATGACCCAATCGAAAACTAAAAGCAATAGTTTGGTAGGAATCTCCAGTTGCTAAAAATCTATAAAAAGAATCAATTAAAAAAATTGTATTGGTTTTAATTAAATTTGTAATAAAAGTTTAAAAAAATGATTATTTTTGTAGCACAAGAATGTAAAAAAGCATGGGCAAATTTAAGAGATGCTTATAGAAGAGCTATCAAAAAAAATGCTACAGTGTCGGGTCAAAAAACTAAATATTTAAAAAAATGGAAATATGAATTGGAGATGAATTTTTTGAAACCATATATGAAGGAAAGGGAAACAGTATCCTCAGTTGAAGCTCAAAGTGACGTGGAGAAAAATAGTTCCGGTACAGAAGACGATGAAACTTTTTCTGAAAATGAAACTAATCAATCTAACAACATCGACATGGAGAGTATTTCTTCACCTGATGAAAATATTATACATAGTACACTACCGGCACCATCTCAAACATTTTGTGTACCTCAACCTAAGAAAATTATGACTCCGAAAAAAAGGAAAAAAACAGGACGCTGTACCACATCAGAATCCGCGTCCTCGCATTTGATGAAATACATTATTGAAAAAGAAAAAGAAGAAGAAGTTAAGTCAAATAACAAAACAGAAATTGATGTGATTGATAAGTTTTTTCAAAGTATGAGTTTGACAGTGAAACAATTTTCTTCATATCATCAGCATTTAGCTAAAACTAGAGTTTTTTCCGTAATATCCGAGTTGGAACTAGAACATTTAAAATCACAACAATTGCATCAACAACAAAACATGTCAGGATTTCAATCAATACCTCAATCCACACAAGCTTATACTCTTAGTCCAATAGAACACCCCTCAGATTCAGATACATCAACATCTATAGGCAACTTTTTTCAAACATTTACACAGAATTAAAATGTCTTATAATTTAAAAAAAATTGTAATTATATATTCATTATCATTATTATTTAAATTTTAATTGCACTTTATTCTTACAATTGTTAATAAATATTGTAGTAATATTATATTTTTCTTTTTTTACATTATATTAGTAGACGAAAATAGTAATAATAATATATTAATAATTATATACTTTCTTACCTCAAACATACAGCCAATTTCTGTTTAGCCGGTATAGCTTCTCTAAAGTGCGTATTCTGTTTAGTTATGTCATTTGAAATTTGTGTTAGAAGTATATTGAACTGATAAGAACACATTCTAAAATAAATAAAGAATTTTTCTTCGTGATCTTCGAGAGATCCACATAAACTATAAAATTCGCCCTCTATTTTTCTCCGTTTTAAAATGTCATGCACCCAAATACGTTTTTTAATTTTTAGTGGTTTTTGTTCTTCTTCGTCTAAGGCTATTGTCATCATGGCTAAATGTTTGGTGGACAAGTGCTTAAACATGGTTTTAAAATTAATATTACGCGTCGCACGATTCGTTGCACTACGTGTAGTTTACTTAACTGTGCGTATAAATAAATTACTTTTCATTTATGACGGTCTGTGTCTGTCGGTGCAAAACGGTACTATGTGAATACTCCCTAAAATGTCGGTTCGGTACGGGTCTGTGCGGTCCGGTGCCGGTCTGTGAGTGTCGGTTCAGTGTGAATCATCCTTTATTCTTTACTATATTGATCTCATCGTCTCTTCTATACGTCTTGCAAGCCAACTACATATATTGAATAATTCGATAAAACAGTATACAAAACAAATTGAACATTATATACTGGCGAATAATTGAACGGATATATATATATATATATATATATAGAAGGACAAATATTAATATTATTAATATTTATTTTTTTGTTTCTGTTTGAAAACGGTAAAGAGTGAAACTGATGAGTCTTTTCTGATCGTCCTTCAGTCATCGGCGTGTTCCGTTTAGAAATATTAAAAGAACGTTTTTTTTTTTTGTTTTTTTTCTAAGTATCTATTTCGTTCGTCCTGTTCATATTTCAAGCACTGATCATAAAGAAAACGAAACGTATAATATGTGTATTGTCGAAAAACGCCAAGTACGAGTATATAAGATATAAAAATATACCTGTGATTAATGTAAGTAAACCGAAAATGTGAAAAAAAAAAGATGTTTACATAATATTTTTGCGTACATTTTTCTTTTATACAGAAACGCGAGTGATGCGATCCGCCAAAATTTTTTTCGTACCTCCAAAGTAATATTTAATGAAAAATGAAAAATAATAAATAAATTTCACTGAAATTAATAATACGAGATTAAATAAGCAGGTATTAGCTATAGATAATATACATATATTTATAATAATAAAAACGAATTTTATCTCGTTCGTATTTTTTTTCTTTTATGACCGTCATATATTAATTTGAACGTAAAAAAAAGTGAACTAAAATAAGATCGGACCGCATGGTTTCGTGAAGTACTCGAATATTAAGTATATTCTAACGCTTATAATAAAATATATTCTATGAACATATAAACATTTTTCGAAAAGAATTCCGATTGGGGTACGCATTCTATAAATAATTTGTTCTCCCTTGATCATTATCGAATTTCTAATATTATATTGAACATTCTTAAAAACGTGCGTATATTTAATTTGAAAAAAAATTTAATAATTCGCGGCTTTTATTTTTTTTTAAATATTTATTTATTTTACAATTTACGCCAAACGGCTATTTATATAATAACAATGTATAAATAATGTAAGTAATATAAGTAATACAAGTATGCATAAATATAAACACATAGATTAAATATACAATATTTGGGCGACATAGGCAAAAACTAAGTATTGTTAAGGAGACGAAGCATTTTGTGTAAGGGATTGTTATGACCATAGGAAGTACGGTGTGAAGGGACATGAAAGAGAGCATGATTTCTTGTTGGATAAGCAGGAACACGAAAGGATATTGACGACAAAAGATCTGGGGCGTCAACTGAGCCGTTTAATAGCGCATTGATGAAAGAAAGGTCAGCGTCAATTCGTCTGGAAGTTAAAGTAGGAATGTTAAGTGCAAAACGAACGATGGAGTAGTTCGTGGAGAGAGTGAGAGATTCTTAGGACGTATGCCGCATAAGAGAGAAACCGTTTTGAACCGCTAAATTCGGAGCTGATCACATGTTAAATATGGGTGCCACACACACACACACACACACATATATATATATATTATGTTAAATTATTTTATATATTAATTAATTTATTATATTATATTAAATATGGGTGCCAAATATATATTAAAAAAAAAAATAAGGTAACGAACCCCGGATGTCCTAGACGTCCTTTGATAATTACTTATAAGTTTTGTCGATTCGTTTCCGTTGCAGAGGCTGGCATATAAAAAATACCTTTATTGAATACACGTTCATCATACACTATATATTGAAATGTGTATTTATACGCATCTATAGGTATTATAATTATTGTACATTTATATAGCGTAGGAGATGTACAGCGTTATACCTGTTCGTTATATTTGTACGTGTTTTTTACGCATTCTTTTTCTTTCTATTTTGTGTTAGCCCTCGGGGCTGGAAACGAGCCGGAACGCTCTTTATATGGCTGACGTTCCTCCGTCTCGAGTCGACTTCCGGACGGCGACGCCTCGACCTTTTACCGCGTGTTTACCACTGTATATTATTATTATTATTAAGTAATATTAATTAATATTTACTACTAGAAATGTCGAGTTTTTATCATTTTTTTTTTTTTTTTGTAATTTAAATTTTCGGTAAAAAATGGTACACCGCATACACGTTAATAAAGACGTTTTCGTAATGGTGCATAGGAAAATTTCGCTTTAAATGAACTTTATTATCCTTGTCGCACACGAAATATTGTTCGATTCCGTGCAGTGCTCGCGGATCCGCGGATAAATCGTCAAAGTTATACGGTGGAAATATTGGTTTAATTCTCCTACGAAATTCCATCGCATTCGAATTCCATATATTTTCTATCGAGGCCACATTAAATTTTGTCTATACCGATAAAATTTATAAATTCGAAAACGGCGTTTCTCTTGTGACACTTGAAAATCGCAGTATTCCGTCGAGTACATGTGTTATATATATAAAGAAAAAATTGATATCGAAAGTTTCTAATATATTAATTGACCTTTTATTTTTTTTCCTCTAGAGCGTTACTAGTGAATAAAAAATATAATAATATGTAAGCACGTTAATCAATACTTTTGTATATTTTAAAAATGTATATAGTATTTACTGCAGCGTATAGCTCGTGTAGGTGTGTCTCTTCAATATATATATATATATATATATATATATATATATATATATATATATATATATGTATATATACACACACGTACAGATACACGCTATAATAATTATTAAACAAACACTTGATCGAATTTCATGTTGTTTAGAAAAATCAATAAAATATATCGCGTTAACACAATATATCGCGTTTCATTTTTCGTATATAATATTTAGTCGTAGTAATTTGTGTGTTGTAAATTTTTTTTTCAAATATTATTAATGAATAAACATTTTTTTTTTTTATTTATTTAATATTTCTTGGTCTTATATCAATCTAAATTTTAGAACACCTCGAGGTTTATTTTCGTTTTAAATCGTAAAACGAAACGTTGTTTTTGAATAATTATTATAATAAAGCAACCGCGCACAAAAAATACGATATAATGTTTATACGAACAAATGGAATTTCATACATTTTTTTTTTCTTTTTTTCCGTGACTTGACACAACACAAACACATTATAATTTCTCGGATATATACGAACGAGTGAAATAATTAATTCAGATATGCAGCTGGTTGTTTATTTAATGAGTTTTTTTATTTTAAAAAGTAGTTTTCAAAAGCGTAAAAAGAAAAATTGCACGAAACAATGATGTCAACACGCCTCCCCGATTTTTATGAAATCAAATTTCGTTTTTTTTTTCGTTTTATAAGTAATCTCAAAAATATTAACACTTGATACTTTTACGACGCACGTCGTAGACATTTTTGTACAATTACTACTTTAGACATGTATTGTATTGATTATTTAGTCACGAAAAAGACCTTAATACTTATAATGGTTTTTATTAAATCGGGCAAATATGTATGAAAATAGCACTCTAAATTTGCAAAATATTAAATGTGATGGAAAAGTATATAGTTTCTGATTTCACAGGAGGAAAAAAATGCGTTTCGTTTAGATTGTTCTATAATAGGTTAATAATGAAGAAAAAAATATAATAATAATATTACGCGAATTCTACAAGTTTCGAGCACTAAATTTTTTATGATATTTCCTCGTAAATAACCAGCCTCGAGTACAAATATTGTACGCGGATTGTGTACACACATTGTGTGTATGTAAAAATTTTAAATACGAGTAATTGTGTTGTGTTTGCGTATATTTATTCGTATTTCAACCGCGTGTACCCTTCTGTGTATACACACACACACACACATGACACACTCACACATTGCACACATTAGGTCAATTGAATTAACCTTGACCACTTATCATCGCAATATATAAATAACAGCAACAGCAAAAGACTTTTCATAATATTTAATACTTAATAATATTTTAATATTAAATATTATTATACGCGTATAGATAACGCGTAGTACAGAATATTAAACGCACTATTGTAGAGGAAACGAAATCAGTGGGCCTAAAAACAAACCAAGAAAAGATACAAGCGATGGAATATCATAACTTTCAAATGAACACGATACGTGTAGAAGTCGGAGAATATGTTTTCGGAAATATCAAGCGTTTCAAATGCCTGCAGGAACGACTATTATCACCAACGACAATGATTGGAGTTTTTAAGTTACAAGTCGTATACAGAAAGCAGATATTATATTCGCTTTGCGTAAGTGTTATAAATCGAAATTATTTTCGAGAAGTAAGACCATAGTGAGACCTACAGTTAGCTGCAGATGCGAAAGTGTGACTGGTAAATTTGCGACTAGGGGAAAACTACTGTAAAAATAATAGGTACGCTAAGAAAGGCACGTGGAATTGGATAAATGGCGCAGAAGAAAAATGCTGTGGAGTTGAGAGAAATTCCGATCATTATTAATTATAGCTATATTAAAGGCTAAAGCGGGCTGTAGCGGTTTGGGCATGCCATGCGAAGATCAGAAACAGCGAGCATAAGAGCAGCATTTGAATGGCAATACATGGCACAAAGGTCTAGAGGAAGACCAACGAAGTGATGGATAGATGGAGTATGGAAAGATTTAGAAAAGTTGGCCCAGTTGGGAAGATGGGTTCAAGGATCGAAACGATTGGATAAAAGTGACGGCGCTGAATAAAATTCTTATAGGACTATAAAGTCAAAGAAAGTAAAGAAGAAAATATATTATATGCTCACAGGTAAAATATGGACGTTTATAAGGTAAGACAACTAATTTAAAAAAAAAAAATTGTTTTATTAGCTGCTATCGCGAAATATAGAAATTCATATATAATAAGAGTGATATTAGCAAAACATTTTTTTAGGTATTCCGTTTAAATAAAGAAAAAAAAGTAAATTGTGTATAATTATATGAGTGATAATTACGCGATATATGTGTATTGTATACAATATATATACACAGAACATAAACGCGTATACACCAAATGATGACCATCAACCATAGTTAATAAGTCAATACAGTTAACTTATTAACTTAACTATAGTTAATTTGGTATAATGTTAACTTATTAAACCGTAATGTACTCGTATTATATTAATATCATAGTATTAGTCTAAATTTTTCTAATCACTCTCCACGCGTAGCTTAAAAAGATATTATAACTCATTTTACATTTTTATTTTTTATCCTGTAAGTAGAAGAGTATTTATTACATCATAATCACAAATACATCTGATCACGGTGAATATTCGTTAATCGTTAATCAAACTTTTATAATTAACGAAACAACTTTTATAAAATAAGTATTCGAATAGATTATTATATATTTTAAACACATGTTTTTGAAAGATTTTTTTCGGTAGAATTATTTAAATGTTTTTTTTTTTATAAAATATAATTTATTCTTTTTTTTTATAATACGTATTTTCGACGGAGTTTCTAACATTGTCGTCCGGTTTTTAAATCGATCGACAATTTTTTTCGACTAATGCATATTTTTTTCTTTTTGTATAACTAATTGTTTCTATCATTACTCACAATTTCAGCGTGATTATAGTTTTTATGTATTATATTGCCAAATTTTAAATCCGCCCCGAATTCGAGAAACATTAAACGTCTTCGCGTATCCGACGAACGGTTGTAGTAATATACAGCTATCGCATCTATTGGTTATATATATATATATATATGATATCGACTACAACACGTCATGTTTAACCTACACGTGCGAAATTCGAACTGCAATTATTATTCGTGTGATATACAGAGAAATTCAAAAGTCTTGGTGCGTTGTAGAAAATTATATTTTAATAATTTACGAACGAAACTACAAGGGTTAGGATGACGAAATTTAAAATGTTTGTAAAAATATTTGAATACGACGTATGTTACGCGAGTGTAACGGGGGGGGGGGGCAGTGGCGTATTTAGGATTTTGTTGCCCTGGGTACACATTTTTTTTTATGCCCTCTTTCTCTTACGGTTTTTTATACTGGCAATTTTTATACCCATAAAAAAAACTTACAATACATGCGATATGGAAATAGTATTATGAAGTATAAAAATCTATCGAGTGCCCTAGAATGTTGAATATCGTAGATACCCATGATAACAAAATAATTAAAGCAAATTGTAAAATTATAAAATTTATTTTCTAATCTACTTACAAAATAGTGAACAAAATGTTAATAAATGAAAAAAAATAGTGAAGAAATTAATATAATATAAATACATATAAAATAGCTGTGCTGATATTAATAGAAAGTTTTGTTGAAATTTATTTGCTTAAAAAAAAAAACTAACCACCATTTTTATTTTATTTTTCTTACCGCTTAAATCATTCTAAATCTGTTTATATATAAAAAAAACTCTCAGTTAATTTTCTGCCCCCAAAAAAGTGCTGCCCGGGACAATTGCCCTTCTTGGCCCCCCCTAAATACGCCACTGGGGGGGGGGCGGTATTTCACAACAAATCGAGTGCAGATAATCACGCGAAATATTTTTATTTAACTGCTTTCGCATACTGATTATTGGTATTATTTATACACATAAAAGTACTTATCGTATTTTGGCAGGCAAATTATTCGACAAATGATCGGTTGAACTAATATTGTGGTAAACACAGCGAGTACACTTTTCTATTTGTCTTTGGAACGCATTAGTAATATAGTGTGTGTGTGTGTGTGTGTCAACTTTGATTAAAAAATATATTGCGAGAACTATAATATAGGCGACAAGTGGTGAGTCTTAGTTGCAACTTCAAAAAAATAAGACGAAGGAAGTATATTATTTAAAGTAATTAAATGTTTGAAATTTTAATACGCCACTGTTTCTGTGTTTTCTTTTTTTTTTAAACGCGAATTTTTTTTTTTTTAATATTCAAATCAGAAATTTTGAATCGTCCTGTATACGCACGTAGTCATCATATGTTTGGCAGAAAATCCGTGTGTGCTCGTGACGGATGAATCATAGCCGCAAGAATTCGAATATTAAATATTTTCTCGTTGTATAGCGTTACGCCCATGTGTCTTGAAAGTTTATAGATATTATACGCGTTGTGTGTGTGTATATATTGTGATTAGGGGTATTATTATAAATATATTATATAGAAGATTTCTGGTGTTTTGCATAAATCCACACCTACGTAGACAGTCCTGTACATATGTATATTTTTGTATGATGATTTGTATATTTGTGCATAATATAGACATAATTTAATATGTTTTACTCGTATGTACAATATAATTTGTTGAATAGTATGGATTGTTTAGGCATTCTGTTATATAAAATCCGTTGTACCGCTTAAAAAAAGTGCGTTTCTGATTCTCGAAATATAATAATTTTCATTTTTTTTTTTTATATTTAAGCGTATTGTACTTAGAAAAAACCGGTTATTTTACTGCTTCCCTCCTCAAACTGTACGTGCGATAGGAGATAGAAAAAGAAGATATATATATATAAAATGAAATGTTTCGCCGCTTCGCGTGTAATATATACAACATACTGGAATCATCGTCACATCGATTAACCGCGGTACAAAATTATGAGCATACCGCGCGTTACGCGATGCCTTTTACTCATCTACGTTTACGCACTACATTATTACCAGTTATACTAAACGCGCCAAAGTCATTCCCGCATGAATAAAATATAATATTACATATTATAATTAGCGTAGACGCGAACGATTTGTTTGTATTTACTATTAACACTTATATAGTGCGAATATTGTGAGAATAAAATTGCACAAAAAGAATTGTTTAGAAATTTTCCTCGCCAGCGTAGTAATAGTAATAGTAGTAACTAGTAGTAGTAGAATATTGTATTATAAATAACTACTATTATGTATAAATAACTACTATCGTGTATAAAATATATTATAAATCGATGACCGCTTCAAAGCCCGGCGAGTGTCGATTTTTAAACATTCTCGGGAGAGAAAAAACAAAATTTTGTAAATAAAAGTGAAAAAAAAACAAAGTTATTTCTCTGTATATTTTAGGTATTCGCGAAAATCTTACCGTTATAAAAATTCGTTATATGCGTTATGTAAGTAGATTTAAATAAATTAAAACTTTACTTATTTTATATATATATATATATATATATATATATATGAAACTCGGAAGCAATTAAAAAAATCCCAAAAGATTTCGGAACAAGAACACATTATGAGTGAAAAAAAAATATCGGGGACGCCACTCACCTAGTTGCTTATTAATATTTAATTGATAAGTTAAAATTTTTAGTTAATAAGTAATGTTGATTATTAATAATAATGTTGATAAAACCGTGTGTATTAGTAATATTAATAAAACGTTTTTTTTTGTGCATATACTCATTGCACACGACGACTTGTATCGGACGGTATGGCTGGCAAAAAGCCACACACGGCCGAATCGAATAATATACGAGGAAATAAATGTCAAACGATTTCGTCCGCTCGTTTTTATTATTTTATTATATAATATATACGTGTGTAAGTTATATACGTATGTAATATTTACAGACATAGTTTTGAACGAAAATAATGAAAGGTCTATTTCTCTATAGGTCACAATGTCATGTAGTACATTATATATAATATACACTTATGTGAAATGTTTAACACGTCATTATTATACGTTTTCAAGAGTGACGTAAATCTTTTTCTTTTCTTTTTTGTTTTTGCTTACATATTACTACAACGTGGGAACGACGTCGTAAAAATATTATGTTGTATACGAGAGTTTAACTGATCGTGTACGGACAAATGTCACGCGCTGAACATAATGTTGTTCGCCGTTTAGTACTTTATTTTTTATTTTTTATTTTATGACGAATTATTGTGTTTAACGATTAAATGGTACACGAAGTGGGAGCACGAAATTTAAATAAAAAAAACGGCGAAATGCCGTTTTGTTTTAAATGTCCGTCACACACGACGAAAATAATTTGCGTATTATTATGTTATTATATTGAAATACACGCGTATACACGGGCTTAACGCACCTATTACACTCGACTTTCCTTTCGATTTTTTTTTTCTTATAGTACAATTTAAAGGATTTTACTTTTCCATAATTTCATCAGATGGAAATTTATATATTTTTTTTTCGCGAAACAATATGTACCCATATAAGAAAGGAAATGTATTGGCGTTTTAAACTTTTTAAGTATAAAATCGATTCCTACGCAAAAGAAGACGTTAAAACTCTATTAATTTTAATAGATTAATCGGCTATCTACTTTTAAATCGTGTTTTATTAGTAGTGTACATTAACTGTTAGTTCATCTAAGGTGGGTTAGGTACCCGATTTGATATTCGTATGGATTTTATGTTAAGTGTGAATTGTAATCAAAACAGTGACTCGCAATACGCATAATATTTTGTAAACAGTCAATATAAATGAATTTCGAAAGTCTCATAAGTGAAGACAGCGAGGTAAGTGATTTTTTTTTTTGGTAATATTGTTTGTTATTATTTTATTTTTCTTCCTAATGATTCTCGTTCTCATGACCCCGGAACTTTCCTTCCGTTAACAGGAGAAGTAGCGTTAATAACCGTTAAAAAACAATTTTAATACATTTTAATTTAATTTATTTATTCAAGTAATTTTTATTTTCGCACACTAAAATAATTTCAACTGTATTTCACATATGTTTTTTTGTGTTATTACAATTTTCCGCATTTTAAATATGTAACAAACCGAACAAAATAATAATTATATTTTTTACCACTTACTTTTCATTAACACTCCCCGTATTCACAAGAAATAAATCCAAATTCGTTCATAGTTTCGGCGTGGGGAGATGATGATTTTCTATAAAATACATGTGCGTATAAGTAGTAAACAAATAATATTTGGTCTTATTTCGTTCATGCAAATCAAGTATTAAATATTGTTTATACCTATTTTTGATTACTATAAAATGTCATATTATTTAAAGATTAAGAAGAAAACGACACATTTCAAAATGAACAAACTAATAAGACAAACAACACGCGTATGGATTATTATTATTATTATTGTTATTATTATTATTATTATTATTATTATTATTATTATTATTATTATTATTATTATTATTATTGTTATTATTATTATTATTATCATCATCACATTATTTAAGTATCAGTCATAAGATACTGTTCTAAATCTGTATATACAAAGTTTTGGAAACTATTTCAGTAAATTCTTCTTCTGCGGAACATTTTTCAAAGTTTCCTTGCTGATTCATTTACTAATTAAATACGCATATCTTAGTATGTAACCTTTAATCATAAATCTTTATATATACTTTTACTTACTTTGCGCCTTAATGTTTTAGGATTTTATTTGTGCATTTTATTTCAGAATAATAAATGTTTCAAAGTATTTATATACGCTCAGGAGGAATTCTTTTTTTAGAGACCTTAGTATATTTCAAAAACATTAAAAAAATATTTTAGAAAAATTATTACATTTAGAAATATGAGATATTTTATAATTACACAATATTAAAATCAAATAAATCATTAATGATTTTCAAGTTAAGTAGAATAAAAAAAGTGTATATTCTGCAATTGACCGAGAACGTTTGGAAAGTCTAATGTTTTTTTAATTGTGAAGGGAATTGAAAATTTATCATGAAGAAACCATAAATCATCTTTAACATATCAGAAGATGTGTTAAAAAAATATCATTGTTTTTTCAAATAATAGCAAAAGAAAGAAATAAAAATAATTTTTTTCGAGTACAAAAAAAATTTCAATTTTTGTTTTGATGAGACCGGGTTAGTTGGTAGGTCCTAAGTATAAAAAAAATTCTCATGCCTCAATATTTCTCAAAGTTCACCACGCCACTGCAGTGTGTATGTGTATTTATAATAAATAATTTTAATACTTCACTTAATTATATTTTTGGTACTTATAACATTATAAATTTTTAAGCGGTCTAGAAATGTCCACAAATCGAAAATATATACAATATACGCGATGCCTTATACGTATAAAAATAGTTTAAAACAAAAAAAAATATAATAATACAGATAATAAAACACATAACATTTGAAAAAATAAAAAGGCACGCGCGATAGTAAAAATTTTTTTATTTTTTTTCATAAAAAAGACTAGCGTTTTTTTTCCATATAACATATTTATGTTTATATAAAATAATAATAAAACATATTAAAACAAAATGAAATACATATTATCGTACATAAAATATGTGTTTTGTACACGTCGATATTCTTGATTTATATAAATTATAAAAATAATAATAATATCTAATATTATACAAAAATAAAGAAGAAAGAGATTCGTCGCGAATACATAGCGCGTAGATTAGATATATCGAATAATATATATATTATAATTTATACAATATGTTGTTCTAATAGAGATATACACACGTGTATAACAGCGATCTCAATATTTTCGAATCCGTATTTCAGTATGTAATTTTATCACTACACACTTTCATTTCGACAAAACGAAAACGTATATTCTATTTATAAATATATTTTTTTCCCAATAAAATTTACATTTTGAAATTGCTTTTGAACGATGTACGATGTATGACATTTACAAAAACGTCTCATTCCTTTCCCCTCTTTATTTGAAAAATGCGTCTCCTAGATATATTAGTGTTTATATGTATTTTAGACCCGTCTCTATCAAAATGTAGTTTTTCGCTGGGAACGTTTGGGAACTAGATTAATTCAATTTTTTCCACTTAAACATGCTGTAATTTACGAATAAACGCGTTTACACAAAAACCATAAAAAAAATCGTGTATATTATATATTAATTATATGATATTAACGTGCCAAGGTATTATCATGAAATTCGATCGTAATTAAATATTTTAAAAGCGAGTATAAACATCATGTCTGCAAACAAATTGTAAGTCAATATGAATATTTGTTAGAAAAGACAAAAAAATCGTGTAAATAAAAGAAACGATTTGTCAGATTTTCAATGAATCAAGAGAATTCCAAACGAATTAGATACAAATAATATAAAATCGTTGTAATTAAAAAAAAAAAATTTAAAAATAAAATATTTAAATAAAAATATATATAAAATAAATATATATATATATATCATACATTTTGATATATATATATATATCAAAATGTATAATTAAATATACAATAAAAGCCAAAGAGTATTAAATAAAATAAAAGAAGGTTGTTGTATAAATTATTTTATTACTACCGGTTTCGACAAAAAGTCATCCTCAGGTAAAATTACAAAAATACAACAATAGAAGAATATAACAAATGAAATTGATTGAGCAAAAATATTTAAAATATTTAACTAACTACTGTTTCGTACAATATTGCACCGTCAACTTCTCATAGTGTACTATAATACCTGTATATTATTTCATAATAATAAATAATAATAAATCACATTCCGCCTCGAATATATCAACACAACGCGATTCAGTAGGAAAATATTTTCACTAGTATCTACGTCTGAGTAATACAATATTATTAAAGGAGATCGGGAAACGGTGTATTTTTTTTTTTTTTTTTGTACCATTTCATGCCAAAAAGATAGTAAAAAAGATTCGAACTCGTAATAGGTAGCCTTTTTTTTTTGTAACGTGTATCGGTGAAAATGGATTTTCGATATTCTAATTAAAAAAACATTGATCAATAATCATTTGCAACATTCTAGATCACAGGCTGATGCATTCATATATATTTTGTCGTCGGAATCGAGTTGTATTCGTTCCGAGTCCACAATTGTGTTTCTCCGCGAACACTCCAGTGATTTGTCTATTTAAATTTCAGCGCAAATTTAAGTTGAACCACGGGGGGTTGAGAGAGGAAATAAACATAAATAAAAGTAACGGAAAAAATCCGTGAATCACAGTCGCTCGCCGCTGATGCACGTGGTGATGTTGTAGTACGCGTTGTCCGGGAACCGGTCCAGCTGTATGTAATCGGTCTCGTCGACGAGCAGTTTGTCCAGCAATCCGATGAGCTCGGCGAAATCGGGCCGTTCGTCCGGATCCTTGTCCCAGCAGTAGAACATGATGTTGTACACCTCGCGCCGGCAGTGCTGCGGCTTGTCCAGCCGGTACCCGTCGCGGATGCGTTTCATGACGTCCGCCGCGGCCATGCCCGGGTACGGGGTCGAGCCGAGCGTCACGATCTCCCACATGAGTACGCCGAACGACCACGCGTCCGACTTGGCCGAGTACATGTTGTCGAACAGCGATTCGGGTGCCATCCACCGGATGGGCAGACGGCCCTCGGACTTGCGCTCGTACACCCGGCTGGAGGCCACGTCCCGCGCGAATCCAAAATCCGATATCTTGCACACCCGTTCCTCCGTCACCAGGATGTTTCGGGCCGCCAGGTCACGATGAATTATCTGCAATAATTGTAAATATATATTAACCATTGGTGTCGGGTGGGAGCGATGCAAGCGAATCGTGGCGTGTAGCTTTTTCGCCTAGGGTCAAAACAGTGGCGGTTATAAGGGGGGAGGGGAGTGATAGGTGGACCGCCCCTCCTTGAGTTTGATATTTTTAAATTTAGCATATTTCTGATTTAACAGTATCGACTCGTATTTTGGTCCAATTATGTTATGATTATGATTATGCTCCATTTTCGCCCTTTCCCTTTGAATATAATATATAAGGCTGGAATTAATGCTCAATCGACGATCAGCGCGTACAATACGTGATCGGCCGTGATCGAGTCTTTAGTGCTTAGCTGACGACAAACACGGTCGGTCGTGTAAAATATAAACGAGTAAACGTGTAAATGCAGATAAACCAGTAAACGTTAAATAAAATATAGTGAACGTGTAAAATAAAAGAGTAAACGTATCAACGAATGCACAACAAAAAAGATAAATCCTTACGTTCATATCATTTTATTGATAGACGCGAAATAATAATATTATTATTAATAATAAATAAAAATTGCGCACAGAATTTTTCCCAGAGTGTTTCTCCGAGCCCATATTACCTTGCGTTTTAGTTTATCGTCTCGGAAATGACGGAGATAACTTGCGATATAAATTAAAATTATTATTGTGATTATTAACAGGTGCTATAGTAGAAATACATGCACATAGATTAGGTTAGATTAGGTTATTATTCACTATAAATATGGCGCAGTGTGTCAATTAAACAGAACTTCAAATAAAGCGTGTTCATTCCGGTAACACTGATATATATATATATATATATATATATATATATATATATATATATATATATATGATATAATAATGGTATTAGGTTCACCAAACCGCACGTTTATACATTATTTATAATAATCACGCGATTAGAAAATATTCGACAATAAATGTTTTGAAAACATTATAAAAATATGGTCCTGACAATATTATTTCAATACATACCTTCACGGTATTATACTAAAAATAGTAATAAAATATTGTAAAATAAATGTTTTGGAAACAATTTAAAATTATTATGTTAAAACTATTTCATCAAAAATATATTCAAAATATTTCTATAATATTTAAAAAGAAATATTTAATAGAAAAATTTAATAAAGTATTTTGAAAATGTTAAGATTTTTTAACTGTAGTATGGAGAGACACACATATAGAGAGAGGCACATATAGAGCGAGAATGCGAGACACATTGAGAGAGAGACACACACACACACATACAGAATGAGATACACACATATAGAGCGAGACACATTTTTATCGTCGTGAAAGAAATATGACGTTTTGTGAAAATTATTATTTTTCGATAGTTTCTTTTTGTAGCACAAAAAAAAAAAATTAACGAGAAAATCGATAAATTAACTACCTATGTGTGTTTTAATTGCGACGCTTAAACATATTATTCAAAACGAAATATTAATAATGTAAACCGCCGCGTAGGAACTATTTTTCACACGGAGGAGCAAAAATGTAGAGGGTGAAACTATCATTTCTAAAACTCATCATTCTCCTTTCTCATTAACTGCGTGCATTGGAAGGACTCAATCCCCCCTTTTTTGTTTATTATTTTAGTATATAAAATATTTTTATTTTTATGATTAATAAATAATTTTATTGAAAATTGATTTAAAATATTTGTTTTTGTTGTTTTATCACAGAACTGTGGTTTTATCTACATTTAAAGGGACAAAGTAATATGTTTTCCTCTCCATGTTTTAAACCGAAGGGGCGACTAGCCCCTCTTGCCTCTCCTGTTCCTACCCATTGAATGTAAACGAAAATATTTTTAACGCAATTAAACGTCCATCGTAAGATGCGATTTATTATTTTGTCGTTTTGCAAACGTACGTGTCTACGTATAATATTATGTTCGCGCACCACAATCGAAATATTTATCTCACGGTTGACAGAAATATATAAATACGTAATTACTAATAATTATTGTGTCGGATATAATTTTGAACATTGGGAAATTGTCGTGTAGAACACGTTGGAAGTTTTTTTATTTAATTCTTTCATAATTCAAATGCATGTTGAAATGTATGAAATATTATAAGTACGTTGAATTCCAAATCAAAAACTTAGTATCGGTCTGGTCGAAAGAAATTTCGATTCGTATCGCCTGCAACGAAACCGAGTAAAACCGAGTGACAAAAAAGTAGAAAGCTATGGAAACATGAACGTGTCTATATGACGATTACCGGAAAAATAGTAAAATAAATCGAGATTTGTTTACGGTTCGTTGTTGTTTTTTTTTTTACTCTTTTCGATTATAATGTTAATTTTCAGAAAACAGTGATAGTTAAATATGCGTAAAAAAAAAGCGTTTTTTTTATTTAGTTGATAAACGAAAATCGTTTATCGTATTCGTATTTTAATACGTGATCCAAAGACCATTTAAACTAGAGTAGAGTTAGTGCTAATTCAGTTACGCGTTGTATTTTTCAAATTTTAAGTAATGAATTAATATATATATATATATATATATATATATATATATATATATAAAGGGTGTTTAAATTAAGTTCAATTATAGGGAACTTTTTTTTTTATAAAATCATTTAAATGTAAATTCAATTAGGGAAAACTACCGGTATTTTTTTTCTTAATTGACTTTTAAGGTTTGAAATCAATAAAAAAAGAAAATCTTAACATTTATATAATTTATATTTCGCGCGTAGATTGTATCCGGTAAATTATTATTATCGATTGTATTGAAATATTATCGGGAACGCGTATACGATATTTGTGGAGAAAATTATAAAAATGTTTAATCTATTAACTCGCGTGTAACACACTTAACACACACAATAAGAATTGTATGAAAAAAACACGTATTGCATCGTGGCAGTCTCGTTGCGAGTTCATTGCACGTACCCCTTTAGACGACAAGAAGTCCATTCCTTTAGCGATCTGATAGCAGAACATAATGAGTTCGTGCGAAGTCAACGAACTCGGTCCGTGAGTGTTCGTGTAGTAGTTGACGCCGCGAGAATTCCGCAGAACGCTCTGAAGTTTGCCCAATTTCGCGTACTCCATGACGACGAACAACGGGTCTGTGACGGGAAAAAAAACTATTTTAATTTAACGCGGGCATCAGTCCGAGAACAAAGAACGGAGGAAGTATGAAGTGATCGCAATTATACGCATTACGCGGGTGCGTATAAATTAATAACTTATCGTGATGTATATATTATTATAGGAAATAACGTGGAAAAGACTTCGTGAGGCGTATAGACGTAATTATAGGATTCTTAGTACGCTCAAATTGACACTTTAAAATAATTTGAGCTCAAACTAACCCTAACCGTCAAAATTTGAGCCCTATTTTGGGACTATAGCGAGACGAGAAACCGGAGAGGATTGAATGGGGAGATTTTTGAGGAAAGAACGACAAGTACTTGCTGTCGGACGGGGATACGTTATGATGGGGCGGTAGTGAATAATTGTAACTTTTTAGTGCACAACGTACAGGGACATTGTCTGGAAACGGTACCAGTGGATTCCCGGAGGACGGCAACTTGACGTGGGGACTTTATGGAACAAAACGTTCTCGACGAATCGTATCGCTTAAAGCAACGCAATGAAATGCGTTTGTAGCTCCGTTCGGACACATTGGTTGAAACAGAAAACCAAAGCTCTTTTGATTATCATCTGAAGCATTTGAAGGATGTGTCTGCAGATACGCCCCTCAAATATCACAGATTAATAATTTCCTACGGGGCTATTACTTCCACTCCGCTCCTCCAACACTTATGAGATAGACGTAGAGAAAATATAATACGGAAACCGAGTGCAGACAAATCGTGTGCGTGCGTTTATTTACCTCTTTCCGAACAACATCCCAACAACTTCACGACGTGCGGATGTGGCTCCAACGATTTCATCACCTGTAGTTCCTGCACCAGGTCGAGTCGTTCGCGTTCGCCTGCGTTGTCCTTGAGCGTTTTGACTGCGACCACCATGTTGCCCTTGAACCCTGGAGATGAACAACATATCGCTATTATAAGTATTATTACATCTTGTCGTGACTTATAATACATTGGTATTCATTCTCGATTCGTTAAATTTTCGTGTGTATAAGTACCTAATTTATTATTTGCTGTAGTAGTTTAGAGTTTTTCTTATGCAATTTTCGGCACAAAATTTTGGTAATTTTTCGAAGTTTCGATATTTTAATAGAACATTAAAAAAAAAAAAAAAAAAATTGTGAAAATTTGAATAATTCATGTACTACTCATGACAAATTAATTGTTAACGTTATCGTCATTTTTGTCCCCGGTTTAATTTATAACGTTTGCATGTTGAAATTTAAATTTAATTTATTATTATTAATTCCAACGACAACTCGTGAAGTAAATTTTTATTTAGTTACTCGACGCATTATTCCTATATATATTTTTTTTCAAAAATTTACTTTTAAGTTATAAGTTATTTTAAATATTTACGCGGTATTTCTTAAACGAATTAATTTATTTACTTTTACTTTTTTGTTATATTTTGAGCATAAAAGTCTCTATAAAACGAGATTTAGCCATAATTAAGGGCCACGTCAAAAAAAAAAAAATAATATACAATATACGGAATCCGCGATTGGCTTATTTTAAGTCGTGAAATTTATTTGATACATTTTAATAGTGAAAATTTACTGTTCATTACGTTATATTATTTAAAACGAATGTAATCAAAGTGTTTTGGACGGCTAGTGAGATGCGAGGATATTTGGGATATCTGCGATTTATCGCTGAAATTGTATTTTTTAATTATTCTTACCCAGAATGTTGTACGCCTCGCACTTCCACACCTGACCGAAACTTCCTTCGCCCAGTATCGAACACACTCGAACATGGTGTCTAGGTATCTCCCACGGATCAACCTCTTTGATCGCCGACTCTTTGCCCGCGTACGGATCCGAGCCCCAGCTCTCGTATCTGGGAAAAGATCGCGGTCCGCTCCAATGGTGCATGACCATCGGGTCGTCCGATCTCGAACTGTTCATTTTGCCCTGATTGTATCGGGAGATCATAGCGTGTGAAAATTATATAAAAAACATAAAACGACCTAGTGGTTTTTCATATATATATATATACTAATTTTAATGTAGTTGGACGGAATAAATAAAAACATGTTTTGAACCGACTTAGAATAGTTTCGCTTAATATATACGTATACTTCCGTGTTTCTTATTCGATATACGAGTTTTACAACACTTAAAAAAATAGTGAATGCAGAAAATTCTTTAATAAAATGCGCAATATCATTTTACTGGTAAGTTTTGAATTAATTAACATAAAATTTCATAATCATTAATATTATTTTTAATTTCGAAAACTTTGGTAAAATTAAATTTGTCTTTTTACTTCAAAATTAAATCACGGTGACAAAATTTATCAAATAACTTTTATTTTTGATTTATGAAACGAACAAAACAAGTAAAAACAATACATCAAGTTTTCAAGTATGAACTTCTAAACTAAGACCGTCCGAGAAATTTTGAACGCATTGTCGTTAATTAGTTTAAAAATATTTTTTTTAAAAAAAACGTATGTAATAATATGTATTTATATTTTGAGTTCATCCCGTTTGTTTGTCATATATATATATATAATATTCTATAAATAATTATATTAAAAATTATTCGCAAAATATATATTCGAATAATGTAAAAAAATATTACAAAAGAATTTAAATATTTCTTCCATGTATCGAAAAAAAATTGTTTTTTGTATTTAAATCCCATATAAAGGTTAAATGAAAATAAAATATAATTTTTAGACCAAAATATTATGCACAGTGTAATGTAGACATTACATAAAGCGCGGATAATAATCAATATGTCCGTTTTCAAATTTTCTATATATTTTCTAATTTATATAAAAAAGTATTATCTGACAAATTATTAGTAAGATTAAAAAAATTAATATATATATTTTATTCAGAGTTTCTGCGACAGGATCGAGAAAAAGTATATTTCGAACACGAAATATTCGTGTATTCATTAAATATTGTTTCATTTAAATCGGGACCGGTAAAATATAAAATACGGTTTATACACTAATGTTTGGTACTCACGATGGAATTGACTTTTTTCGACTTGACTTTGGCGGAAAACAGTCTTTTGCGGAACAAGCAAGCCAGCACGCCGGCCGCGGTCAAGAATATGGTGGCCACCACAATGGGCACCAGAGCCCATACCAGGTTGTTCTGCGCGGGCTGCTGGGTAGTCACTGTGGGCGGGGTGAGCGCCGTTTCCGTCACGTTTCTCGTCTCGTCCGGTCGAGCCGCCGAGGCGGACGTCGATTCCGCGATGGCCGCGGACGTGGATTTCGCGGCGGTGGTGGCCACGGACGTCGAATCCGCGGCGACGGCAGTCACGCTGGAGGACGCCACTGTTGGCAACGCTGAGCTTTCGGCCGCTGGACTGGCCGCGGTGGCCGTCACGGCGGCGGCTGCTGCGATCGTCGTTTTCTGCACAGACGGCGTCGGCCGAGCCGTAGGAACTTTGTTTGCGAGGCCGAACGACGACTTGGACGGCTGCGTCATCCTGCCCGGTGGAGGAGGGACTTTTTGCGAAGGCGGGAAAATCGGGGTCGGAAAACCTGCAGACCCTCCGACGCCGTTGATCGGAATCGACGGGGGCATGGGCGGTCTGAGACTCGGCGGCCTTCTACCGCCGCCGCCGCTGCCGGGCCCTTCAATTTTCGCCCACACTTGCGTCTTGGACGTCAAGTGTCCGTCGTGGATTGTCACGTACAAGTATATGTCTTTGCCCTCCTGTAACGATAACGATTATTGTTAAGATGACTACAAAAAATTCAATTATTATTTATCATTTTCATTATTGATTTTAGCTTGTGTTCTAATAATTTCATTTATAACTCGTACTAATTTTTTTACGAAAGGTGACTATAGTGTGTGTGTGTGTGACAATGAATTAGTGCAATACAACTTAATTAGTACAGTATTGTAGTATGCGTTTATGCGTTATAGTAATAAGCAACGATCTTTTTATCAGCTGAACCACCTTAGTTGCTCGCCTCTTTTGTACATTTTTTACCATAGCTATGTCACGTTATCACTCTCCTTAATTCTATTTATCCACTTCTTCTTCCTCTTATTTTCCTCCTACGCATTCATTTCCACAACGCTTTTCACTACATTTCTCCTCATAAAACGTCCCAAACGTCTTCCACATTTTTTCCATAAGAGATGCATCTGCAACCTTACTCTACGTATTCGTTTGTTTTATTCTACACATCTATCTCTGAGCATTCTCATTTCCGCTACACTGGTTCTCTGTTCCGTTTTTCCGTCCATCGTTTAACATTCTAAATCGTACTCGATACTGTTTTATATAATAATCTACCTTTTAATCTTATCGACATCCTCTTGCCACACAAAACATCCGACGATTCTCTTAATTTTATCTGTCTTTTCGCACTTCATCCTATTTTTCATATCTTCCTCAGAATCATCATCATTTTTATACTGCCGATCATATAGGTATAAAAAATATCGCTATTTGAAATTCATATTATCGCTAACAATATTGTCAATAATATATGTCGGATATCCTAATATGAGAAATTTTCCCGAATCAACTAAACTGCGAATTGGAAATTTTGCTAATTTGGACAATTATTTTGATACGGACAATTAATTTAGTATACGCGGGACAATTTCTAGGAAAGCATTACAGTGTCGTCAAATATAATAGTCGCGCCCGGGTTAAAAAAAAGAAAAAAAAGGTGTTTACCACTCGATTACAAACTCATAATAAGTATTACGTATACATTCAAATATATTCATATTATATAACAATAATTACTTAGTATTTATATATTTCAAAGCGTGGTCGGTTGAGAGAGAAAACGACTTGGCATAAACGTATATGAATTTTAGCCCTGCGTTACAGATGTTATCCACACTATATAATATTTCTCTTCCCACATACAGCTGACGGCAAAGACGAAGATTTCACCGAACGTGATTCGTATCATTACAGGGACGTTTAAAAAAAAAAAATCGGCGTTTCTTGTTTTTTTTTTAGCGTTTTAAAATTTGTCGAACCGTTTAACACCGATAAAACGTAATTATCGAAATATTTAAACACGAACAAATCAAAGAATAAATTCAGACATACGTTTAATCGAAATATCTGTGTACGATATCAAAAATCGAATATAATTTAAACATGGCGTATTTTTTTTTTCTGATCGAGTCAAAAAAAATCTGCGCAATTCGAGTCTATTACCCCTCCTCACTACTCATTCGCTTAACATCGAGTAACTCTCCTATTTCGGAATATTAACACACACACACATACACAGTTAATTCGATTTCATCGAGGTCATTCGAATTTCGGAGAATTCAACAATGTAAATCCTAAGCCGTTTTATTAAAACGTTCAATTCGATCGACCTCGAAATGCCTATTGTCGTATTGATTTGAAATCGTTTTATTTTTTTTTTCGTTTCAAATTCTACGAGCGATTCGAGAAAAACCGAGACTTGAGTTAAACACAATACGTACACACACTTGTTGTTATGTGAACGTGCGCTTGGAACGTTCTACTTTCGGCTTTCGCGATTGTTTATAATAATATTATGTTACTGTAGACACAAGTCGAGTAGTATTTCGGTTGCGTTATATGATCGTAAAAAATTATTGCTATCGTATTAACAACAATGCGTTGTAACAATCCCGGTTAATCGTCACGAATGTTAAATAATTAATAGGTGTAAACTGTAAATATATATTTATTTAATTAACTACGAAATGCCGTTTTGTATTTCTAAATCAACCGGCCGCGTATTGCCGTTCTCGTATATTCATCAAAACGAACGCGACACGAGGTAGAGGGGACGAGTTGATTTTTGTTTTGCGGCTTTTTAAAACGCGTTTCTCTACACATTACGAACCGATTTCAAGCCGTGACATCTGTTTTACAATATTCATATGAAAAAAGTATTCGAATTCGTCTTTCATGCTATTCGACTTTCGACTCTCGAATAGGAATTGACGTAGTGACTTTCGGACAATCGTCTATCTGCGATATTCTTATAAGATTGTTAGTTTCTGATTCAACGGCTTCCACTTAGGATTCAATATTTACTTAAGACCACGAGGTTCAATAACGTACATATAAACGCGAGAGTACAAAAATAATATTGTAATTTACAACGCATTTATTTAGATGGAAGACCGGGAAAAGTCAATTTTTGGCTACACCCAACTAGTTTTTCGTCTTTTGAAACGGTTAATGACGAAATACATTTAAATTCGATTTTTTTATTTATAATAATTAAATCGCTAAAACACTAATTATAATTAATATTATCGCTTAATTACTACTCGATGATGACTGTTTTTTTTTTATCAAAACCGTCGTAATAAATAAACAAATCCGTTATAATAATTCGCCTATATATATATAAATTTTTTTTTTGATTTTTCATAGTATACTCGTTGTCCTCATTCTCACGTGTACATATATATATATATATGTGTGTGTGTGTGTGTGTGTGTATATATGTAGTTTTTTTTTAATTTACTATTAACGAGTATTAGTTTTTATTTTTTACTTCTTTAGTTATATATCCTTTTTCTTATTTAATTTTTTCGTTTTTACCATTTTATTGTATAATATCGAAATTCGACGAAACAATCCAGCTCATTATGTAAAACACACACACACACACACAACTCTTTGTCGACTTTTATTATAACAGTATCGACACGCGCACATCACAATAGACGATAATATTATATTGTACGCCGAACCGTTTTATAATACGACGGGTGTTCTCATTGTGAGTAGCGTATCTGAAATGCGTGCTCGTACACGAGTTTTTCATATGCGAGAGCGTATTGAAACTATACTAATTTTTTTTATTTTTAAATATGGTGTTGTTATTATTGCCCGAGTAAAAGACAACCGAGCGATCACACTGTTTATGTTATGGTGAATTCACGTTATACAACGACAGGGAACCGGTGTAATGTGTAATTTTATCTGTAGAGTTATTCCACGTTATATAATGGCGGAAAGAAATTTTTTAAACATGAACGTCAGGAATTTTTTTTTCGCACGTAAGTATTGAAAAATCGGTATACCGGCAGTATATAAATCGCTTGGTGAATTTATGGTGGTCCCAAAGGACAGTGTTCAGGAAATCAAAAACTATATGTGCAAATACCAACATTTTGCGATAATATCCGTGCGCTTTTGGTCGAAATTCTTTTTTTCTTTTTATGTGTCGTCATCCGGAGAATAAATAATAATAATAATAATAATAATAATAATAATAATAATAATAATAATAATAATAATAATAATAATAATAATAATAATAATAATAATAATAATAATAATAATAATAATAATAATAATAATAATACTAATAATAATAATATTCTATCGATTGACAAAATGCGGAAACGTTCGAACTTGAATTTCCTTTTCTACGTGCGATCTCGTTTTCAATAATTTCGCGTTTTAACAAACGGCCAATGTGCTTACTAAATCGATAACGTGAAATGTCCGTTAATGATTTACGAGTAGTACTGGCATAAATACAGACGACAAATCAAGTTTAGCTGAAACTGGTCATCGGGTACAAATATCCTATTGAATATTAATACAAAGAAAATTTTTATTTATTTTTTAAAATTGTTTCCTGAACAATTTTACTCTTTTGCCGTTAACGAATTTCGGTAAATAATTAACTATAATCAATATCGAATGTATTAGCAAACTCGACTCAATTAAACCGAAAAATTATTTTTATTTAATTTGTATACTATTTAATTTCCCCGTACGTTCTAAACAATTTTTTATTTCTTGTACAAAATAATTTTCATCTATTTTGTTGATTGAAACAAAAAAAAAATATTTGGCGAATTCGAATCTGACGCTAAAATTGAGTATTACTTTGAAATAAATCGCTTGCCCCACCCCCAAAAAAAACACAATTTTAATTCTAAATATTTAGAAAATTAAATTAAAAAAATTCGCCGTGAACACATTACCCACGTCATATGCGACGTTTTCCATTATCCCACATTCTCGCCTTATTATTATTATTATTATTATTTTTTTTTTTTTATCGGAAATTGACGTAAGCGTCCTCCACCTTACCTCCTTGACGAATAATAAAATATTCACATCTCGCAATAGCTGTTATCTATTCATTTTTTTAGTTTTGTCGTCCACGGTAAAATTATCGCACACTACCGTGGATTTGACGTGTCGAATCGTTAATAATAAATAGTCGTAATACACAAGCGCGCGTACATAACGGAGCACATGTTGCATTATGTATAGACACATTTTTTACCGTTATTATTCTTATACCGTACATATATATATATATATATATATATATATACATTGTGTTTCAGAATGATTTATTATATTTTGTTATTTCTCCGCAAAAAATGAAAATTTCCTTAAATCCCGTTTTTCTTTTTTCCTCTAAATTCATGTGACGAGTCTAACGACAAATTTATTTAGTGAGAAAAAAAAATTAGTATGTTTTTGTTTTATCAAATCACATTGTGTATGATAATACGGTCAGAATTTGACGAGTTTAGTTTTATTATTAAAAATGTGATGGGCCGAATTCCTACTGTTTTTGTAATCTTAGGGTTTTGTTTTTCATTTATCTACTAACATTGATATTTTTTGCCAACGCCTTTTTACCTTGTTCCACTCCCTTAACATTCCTCTTAACCCCCAGCACATACTTTCTTCTCAATCACCTTGTGCCATCACTACAACTATTGCTTTCATTTTAAATTCTGGGCTGCTTATATAGAGTCGCTCTGTAGTATATAACTGTCGACACTATTTGTTTAACAAAATTTCAATAAAAAGTATATAAAAAAAAAAAAACCATTGATATTTTCACCTGCGCCCGTTGTTTTCGTCACGTCTATATTTTCCAAGTAATAAGCATTTCGGTTTGAAAATATTGAAAATTTTCCCTCATGGATCATTTTATATATAGACCATATCTCGTATACGTACGTGTTTAATTTCCAATCGTCATTAATTTTTCTCATTTGAAAATGATTGTCTAATTAGTTAAGCGTAATATAGAAAATCGAGGAATGTTATAGTTTTAAAACCAAGAGTTCATTTCCAGTTATTTTTGTTGTTATCCGTAATAATAATAATAATAATAATACTAATAGAGAAATCGAATCTTTGTGAATTTCTGCTTTTCGGTAATAACGAAAAAAATTTATACCTTGTTCGTTAGAGACGTGTTGGTAGTGACTTTTCCGTTATTGTCGATGGTGAACGGTAAAGATTCCTCGTTCTCCTGGACGATGTTAAAACCGGTTGAGTGCTCCAGCCCGTACTGTAGGACCGTCTCATTGGTGACGTCGGACACGCGGACCCGGGCTACAACAGAGCCTACGGGAGCCGTGGAATCGATCATCCAATTTCTGTCCACCCATATGGTTGGCGGGCTTCCGGACAGTTCACAGAATCCTAGAACGGGGTGAAAGAAAAAAAATATTTCATAAGCAAAAGTCGTCAAATTTTGAACTCGTAAGATTTATTTGAGTCCGTTTCGTGACACAGATAGCATACGATCGAAGTGTCTCTGCCACAAGACAGACTCATGTAGCAATGAAAATAAAAAACGCATCACGTCCTTAATTAAAGGATTAGCGGCCGAGAGGGCGATATCGAGTAAAGAGAGAATTTTCACCGGAGCCCTGATTTCTGGATCAAAAGAAAATCTGAACAAATATAAGCATCTGTATCTTCATAGCGTGTAAAGAGTCGAGTCCACTGCGAATTTAAATAAATTCATTGACAAAATATGTTAACCATCGAAGTTAAAATGTTAAAAATTATTTTCTCAATATAGATTTAACTGTCTTTGACTAGTTGATTTCAACATTTTTTCGTAAAATCCACGCGATTTTTAACATTATTACTATAATAAATATAATTGTCATCGACTCGGCAAGCATAAAAGATTTCCGTTTCAAAACTTCTTTCTCCAGACAAGAATTTTTCTCCTCTCTTTCACTAGTTGGTTTAAAAATACAATACACTGGAACTCCGAATTTTTCAGCTTATCGATCTGGGTGAGATGTTAAAACCGACACGATCAATATAAGCGTACGATCCTTGCAGTATACAGGAGCCGGTTTTGAATTCTGATGGGGCTGAGGCTAATTGTGGAAAGGAACAAAACCGGACCAACTTAAGTGTCGAGTTATACTTATATGGAATTATACGGGTTCATCGTTGCAGAAGCAACGAATTTTGCAGTCGAAGTGCCTCGAACTTCGAGAATCGAGCGAGAAGAAGATGAAAGGTCTAGTAAAAAAAAAAATTCAATAATATGACGATCGACAACGCGTGATGACTTGACAGAAATGATAGAGAAGACTGACGAACTGTTTAATAATAATAATAATAATAATAATAATAATAATAATAATAATAAGTAATAATGTAATATTTATTTTCGTCGAAACAACATTTAATAATTATTAAAAGTTATATGTATATAATAATTTAATATAAATGTATAATTTAATATATATATATATGTATTTAATTTACATATTAAAAAGTCTATGGCATAGCACAGTCACAGATTGTCCACTAAGCACGAGGAGAGAGTAACTGAACTGATGTAATTAAAATAAAATAAAGTCAAACGACTAGAAAACAAATGTTATTGATATATTTTTTTTAATAATACCACTAATATATACATTACGATTTATACAAAATATTTGATAATATAGATATTGTTGTTCTCGAGTTCAAATACAAAAAAAATTACATCTGGATAGCTTAAATAGCGGCTAAAAACGACCTAATAAAAGGTAATGTAAAGATTCAATACGAATTCATGTCTTACATGGGATGTATTGTAAGTATAGGAGGTTATATACCGCAATATCACATAATATAATACTTTCATAAAATTAAAAAAAAAATCTTAAAAATTAAAATATGACCAACAAATTATTTCCGTAATTCGATCCGACAAAGTGGCCGAAAATGTTGAAAAAAAAGTGATGTTTCTTACTCACAAATACAAAAGAACCGCATAATTGTGGCACAAACGCGTAGAAATTATTTTAAAAAGAAAATAATACTTCACTCGGCGGTATATATTTACATTCCATGTCTATTCTTCGTGAGAACCAGTGCGTGTAATGTGTACACGATGGACAGGAGAGGAATTATGATCATGAAATATGATTACATTTGAAATCAATATCACGACGTGGAATTTCAATTTTTAATACGTTGGGAATGATGACGCGGCGTCATTTTCAAATTCAATTCCGTTATTTTGACGTACGGATGTAAAAAAAAAAATTTTTCTTTTTATTATAATTTTCTATAATATTGAATGGAAAAAAAACATGTTTTTGGAGCATTTCACGTGCCGTGTTATGTTCATAACGAGCTAGTCACTGGAATCCGATTAAATGCAGAATTCTTTTTTGTATATTTTATAAAATATTATTTAATTTTAACGAATATATCGAGACGAACTTTTATTTACTATATTTCGTTTTCGACTATTTGTCGTCAACATAGTTCAGTTTTATTACTTTTTACTATAGTAATCTTGTATTTACATGATAGAAATACGATGGACTTATCATATCCATCTTACGTAAAGACTTTTTTTAATCCCATTTTATATATATATATATACATATTTTGGTTAAGACAAATATAGACAAATATTCGAATCACTATCCGTTTCAATATAATATCATCTCTGTATAGGTAATTGTAATAATCAGTTAATATAGTGTTAAAAATGCGTGTTATTAATACATGTAATATGAATCAATAACATGAGATCAGTGAAGATTATATATATAAAACAGCGGTGCACTCAATATTGGTATATTTAGAAACTTCGTGGGAAAACTGAAATATTTTAGGACGAAAGATAAAAAATTGTACGGTCGTTACGGTAAACGAATACTGTGCGTATTATGAAAATAACTTGATTAACCAACACGTTTTATAAGTTATAACACATAGAAACAAGAACGTTTTACCATTATAATAATATACGTGTATATTTAATATGTCTTATTTTATGCTTTCTGATTGGGAAACGCGCGTACTCATAGTGCCAGTTTACTTTCACATATTACAGCCGGTGTTAATAATAATATTATATTCCGACTATTTTGTGCGAGTGTTTTCTCCGACTAGAATTTACAATTCACGCAACGTATTTATAAAAAAAGAAACACGTACACACACCGTTTGTATAATATTCGTCTACGTATGCTAGTCGGATAGTTCTGATCGAATGTAAACAAAAAAAATACATGTCGATTTTTTTTTACCAATACACTAAAGATTTTATAATTTTCATCGCGAATTAGCCTAACCTAACCGCTAAGATTTTAAACAATCTATTTACGATAACTCTATGAAGAAGTTTTTGAAATTATTATTAATAATAATAATAATAATAATAAAAAAAAAAAAAAAATATCACACTATACGTTTCCAATTCTCTCGAAAATGATGCCGATATTATTCGTTATCCGTTTCGGCCACTGTTTGTACGTTGTCAAAATGAAAATAAAGGAAACGGACTGTACGAATGCGATTTTTATTGAGTACACGATGTACATCGATTTACGTGTCGACCATTTGTATTATACGGCGATCGGTTAAGTAGAGAAAAATATAGACGGGAATTGGACGTACCACATGTTTTTTTCTCCTCTTTGATATTGTACAGAAAATAATTTTTTGATATGAACTGATAGGAGTATCGTGAAAATTAAAAATAACAGCGATAGTTTCTCAAATTAGTAATGTTCTAAAATGAAAAGTTGCACAAAAGTATTATTGACAGTACGGCCAACCGATTTTTTTTAACGATAATTATCTGTAAGTCGGAACTCGTACGTTTACGGTCAGAAAAGACTGCGAATATCAATCCACAAAACAGTAGCGGACTAGGCTACATAAATTAAAATTGTAATTTTTTATAATCTAAAATGTACAGTATTTTTCTATATTTAATAAATTTAACATTATACTATAAAATACGGGGTATTAATTTATTTTTACTTGTACATAAATAATAATAATAATGCTAATATGTGTTAAAAACAAAATAAAATGTTAAATATACATAATCGTTTGAGTTACAGTGATTTGGAAAGAGAAGAATTTCCATTTCTCCCTTTTCCGTTCCCCCTATGGTTTTGCTTTTAAGAATACGCTAAGATTGCGACCCCCGGCGGAAATTTTTAAACCATGACGCGCTTATTATTAATCCATTTGTGAGTATAATAATTACTTGACTGGTTTAAAAAAAAAAGAAAATCTAATGTCGATATAACAGGGGATGAAGATATTGAAATCATGAAAAAATGCGTAATGGGCGTAAAATAAATCGTGTGAAAAAAAAAAATTATATTTCTCTAAATGTGTTTGTAATGACGAAAAAATTCGTCCCGTGTGCATATAATAAATAGGAAATTCGATGACTATACAATCCATTGTCTCGTTCCGCGTTATTATTACTTTAGTCCGATATATGAGCGCAATTTTTATATATACTCGTATATATATAAATATTTTTTTTTCATACGGACAAAATACGTTAATTGTAACGCTCGCGACACGTGATGTATTAACGTTAATGTAATGGGTTCCATACAGATAAATTACATAAAAGAAACAAAAAAAAAATTCCTAAACTGTCGTAGCGTACTATGTCATAACGTAGCAAGTATACACATCGGTGAGAAAATGTTCACCGTATAACTTGGAGAGAACAATGTCTTATTAATATTATTGTTATTATTATTATTATTATTATTATTATTATTATTATTATTATTATTATTATTATTATTAGATTCCACGTTTCGAATCGGAAACTAAGTGAATGACGTGCAATGAGTATACTTTGCTCTGCAAACACATACACACACACACGAATTTTTTTTTTTAATACGTCGACTAGTACAACTACACGTATTCGTTTGACCGGAAATAAGAGAATCAATGGATCTCGAGAGTCGAAGAAAGCTATTTCGATTCGACATTAAATGTTGCCGAGAAACGCGATTTTCACAATTTTTATAACCGAAAAAAAATTTCCTAAGGCAACATGTAAATTTCAACCGAATCACTGGGAACTTAACGAATACCTTATGTATACAACACATAAATATGCGTATATCAAATAGAATTTATATTTATTACGATTTTGTACGAATATAGAGTTCTTTCCGCGTTTGCAGTCTAATTGACGCGTGCGCAATGTGGAAAATTATAAGAGATACGGCGAGTTTGTATTCTATTTAACTTGTATACGAGAAGAAAAATTGGGTGTTAACAGAATTTCAGCCGAATTATCGCTGAAGAGTACGTTTCCTTTTTTTTAAAGTTAAATTTAGTAAAATATAAAAAAAAACATTATAATAGATCACTTTTTAACGCGTCTTAAACAATACATTTTTTTCCTCTACATTAATTAAAGATATCAACAACACACGCTTGCAGGTTTCGGATCTCTGCAGTTTGGCGTTACGACGCATTCCCATACGATTAAATAATTATATTTTCACGCTTTTATCGTTCATTGTACACGACTACACACGCGGTATTCGCTGGTTTTCTTTTTCGTTGTTGATGAACGGCGTAAAAATAGACGCTTGTATCAAATGGAACGACCGCGGTATTTTCTTACACACCGAATGGGCCGTGCGTTTCCAAAAAAAAAAAATTGCGTTATTATAATGTAACCGATGATTACTGGTCGTAAATATATCTGTAACTATTCATATAACATTATATACAGTGTCGTGCCTTGACGTTCGAATTCGTTCATGTTCATGCACATTATTATTATTATTATTATTATTATTATTATTATTATTATTATTATTATTATTATTATTATTATTATTATTATTATTATTATTATTATTATTATTATTATTATTATTATTATTATTATTATTATTATTATTATTATTATTATTATTATTATTATTATTATTATTATTATTATTATTATTATTATTATTATTATTATTATTATTATTATTATTATTATTATTATTATTATTATTATTATTATTATTATTATTATTATTATTATTATTATTATTATTATTATTATTATTATTATTATTATTATTATTATTATTATTATTATTATTATTATTATTATTATTATTATTATTATTATTATTATTATTATTATTATTATTATTTATTATTATTATTATTATTATTATTATTATTATTATTATTATTATTATTATTATTATTATTATTATTATTATTATTATTATTATTATTATTATTATTATTATTATTATTATTATTATTATTATTATTATTATTATTATTATTATTATTATTATTATTATTATTATTATTATTATGGACTGACGGTCAACAGCATCGTTTAATATATTATTTGAAACTGGAAATCGTATGAGTGTTGCGACCATCATCACAGATAAATCTGAAAACGGGTTTATAAACGAGAATATTCCATTGTTTTTTAACGCGCGTGTAATCATATTATTATATTTGCGGAAAATTAAAATAACACCTCTCAAAACGTTCAATCGTGATTAAACTTAATAAATACATAATCACATACTGTCGTGAAACAAATATATTTTGAATATTATTATTTACTGTCGTTGATATATATATAAGTTCGTTATAAATTGTTCCTTCTTATAAATAATCTGAAAATAAATGTTGAAACGTTCGCCTTCTTCTTCAGATTTTAGAGGTCATTGAGATTGACGGTTGCGAAACAAACTTCCTTCCTGAGTTTCTCGTTTTTTTTTTTTGACCGATCCACCTGTTTCCGTATATTCCTATCGTTCTCTTTTTTTTTATTTTTGTTTTTTTGGGAGAACGTCCAGTTTAGGACGTTATTTTTTTAATAATTACGCGATAATATTTTTTTTTCTACACTCGAAGAATATTAATAGAACATTTCTATTAAACAATTATTTGTTACGATTTTGAAACGATTCAAATTATATTGTTGCGGCGAAACGTTGAAAAAGAAATCGTTACACCGATCGTTCGGATCGGGTAACGGACAAGGATAAATGGATTATGTTTTTTATTTTTATATACATACACATAATATCGGAAACGAGAAAATAGCGTCGAATCATTATAAACTGGTAGAAGAACACGACCCGTGGTTTTATAGGTTAGGTTTACAATGGCGCGGAGTGATTTGTTCACATTTGTAAAGTGCACAGCGTCATAAAATACCTGATTACAAAAGTGTTTTAAATACCGAAAACGACAAATATTTTTTTTTGTGATTATACACTTTCGCTAAATTAATTAAACTACCGGGAAACCGACGAATGTTGCTGAGAAAATCAAATGCTCATAATAAATGCCGAATTTTCGTTTTATTACAAATATACGTTTTCGTATATTTAAAATATATTTTTTAAGTAAACGTTTAAAAAAAAAAAAAATGTTTTCTTTGTAAAAGCCATACGTAGTACTTACAATTATTATTGTAATAACGGAACGCATTATACACAATTCGAATTAAATTTAATAAAAAAAAACAAAAATTTAACGTGGTCGATACTGAAAAATTACTTGAAATACTATAAAAATATATTTGACGTTTTTAACATAAAAAGTATTCGAATAATTTAAAAAATGAAGTTATATACGTATTATTATCTCGGTCTCGTTACGCTTTCGAGTACAATAAAATTAATTCCATGGTCGGAATTTCTTCGTCGGCCACCGCACCACGTATTGAAATATTTCGACTATTCGGTGGCGTGTTCAATCTTTTTGTAACTATCAAAATGATAAAAAGAATAAGAACCAGAACACACGTCTTGTATACTTTGGGCAGTCACTAATGACGTATTTAGAATTTACCAAATTATCTCGCCGTCCCGAAATGTTGAGTATACAAATTATTTCCCGTACAATCATAGGAGAATGCGCGTAACGCGTAGATTTTTCAAAATATAATTTTTAAGCATAAACATCAGTTTTGTAATTTTTATAATCCTGTGGTGGAAAATAATCGTAAAAAAAAAGAAAACTAAAACCATTACCGAGTATTCATGATAGAATATTGTTGTATGGCTTCGATATAATAATGTACGTATGTTTTAATAATTTTAAAACTTTGATTGATTTTTAATTGAGATTAAAGTCTATTGTTTCAGGTCGTTCCTTTTGAAATTTAACGTTTAAACGCTTAATAATTAACAATAAAACATGTGACTTATGATTTTTGAAATATTTCGGCTTCATTGAATTATCTACTTGGCGATGTTATAGCTTCGCGTTATTCTTTTGCATTTTAAATAAATGATATAGATCTTTACATCTGACAAACGTTTCTGATTTGTAGTAGTTTATTATACGATACATAACGATATCTTTAAAAAAATACAAAAATTCTCTTAAGTTTTTATATATTCTTACAGGAAATTTTTTAATAACTTTCCGGTTAGTTTTAATTACATAAATAAAAATTTTAAATTGGAAATTTATATATATATATATATAAACGCATCAAACCCAAGTAGGCAACGTTAATTCGCTTCACTCATTCGAAATAAAAAGTGTGATTTCGGAATTTGTACGGATAATTTCGAATTGTGTAATGTACAGGAAAAAAAGAACTAAAATTTTTAAACACATTGCGACGCTATAAACTGAAACGGGTTTTCAATTAATCGATTATATATATATATATATATATGAAAAAAAATTTTTTTTCCTAAACATTTCGATTTCGGTGTGTGTGTGTGTATCGGACAGCAGTCGACGACCTAAATCGTCTCGTGCCACTGCACAATGTTATGTTACGTTTTATATACAATAAAAATCGGCTACCGAGAACGCGTGTACTGTTACGGTACCGATTATTATTATTATTATTATTATTATTATTGTTGTTATTAACACATTGCCCGTATACGCGTTTTCCCACAATAAACGGCATGTTTTACGAGTTATATATACTTCGGAATACGGACTTATACACGAGGTGGTGGTATCGTTTGACGTTGCTCGTGAGTTTTCTCTTCATGCGACGTTTCGCTATATATACGAATGTGACTCTTTCAACGTATACTCAATTTTTCGATTATTTTTCTTTTCTGAAACGGAAATGTGCCGGGACAATTAATATTTTTACAGAATAATATTAAAAAAAAAAAAAAAAAAAATTCATTTGTCATTTTTTTTTTTTTTAATCGTTGGAGGTTTGAAAGACCATTTTATGGTGCATTCGTTTTCGTGATACGAATATTAACGAACAATTACAAGTTACACTTAGCTACGTATGTATATATAAGGTAGACAGATATTGTTACGAACTGATTTAATGTCTTTAAGGTTTATCGACAAAAATTATGAAATATCGACGAATTTTAAAATATTTTCGTTGTTTAAGAAAAGGATATAATGAAAAATACGCTTTTATAGTTTTGGAATTTTACAAAAAAAATTTAAAATTCGCCTAACGAACGGAGAAATCGTATGTAAATCGAACACGTCAAAAAAAATCGCTCTGTATGACATTTTTGCAACAGACTGTTCTACAGGCCGTTCTGTTTACAACAGACGCGTCGAGAAATTATAAATTTATATGTCAGGTCACTTGTCGTTGTCGTCACCGTCATTTCTGTAGTCGATAAAAACATTTACTTCAAACTATTCGTTCATTAATAAATTCCTGCAATAATCGCAATAGAAATAAATTCTTAAAACTTGAAGCGTTATAAAAATTGCACTCATAAGAGCCTTTCGTCTGCCGAATGTCAATTAAATTAATCGTTACTCGTTTGAAAACCAAAAGAATTGTTTTTCTTTTTGAAAACCGAATTTTATTTCCATAAATTTGGTGATATAAAATACTAGAGAACGGATAACGTTACCTTAAATCTAAAAAGAAAATTACATAATTTTATTAATTTTTTATCATTATTTTAGACTGTGCGAATGCAATGATACCTTTATACTTTCCGATAAGTGTAGCAAATCGCAAATACAGAAGGTACATTTTGTTTTAATTTTTTTTCTGTAGTATTTTCAAAAGGTCTTATTTTTTAAAAACATACCTTACTGGAAAAATTCTTATACTTTGTATCAGTAAGGTAATTAAAAACCAGATTTCAATGCGCTGTGTAGGATTATTTTTCCGTTAGAAAATCAAGAAAATTATATATTAAAATAAGACCACATTATCGAGAGTTTATCGTTGTAAATGACGTTTTCAGTAAAAATAAAACGCGTTTTTCTTTTCCATCTGATAGTAATAACTTTAATAAACCCGTAAAAAAAATCTATGCGATAACGATACGACAATATCCGTGACTAAACGGAAAACAGTAAGTCGAATCTCACTCACATCACTAATAACGATTCACGATTGACACAAAGTGTCTGAGGCGATGACAACGAGATTAAAGATTGTTTGAAATTTGCCTTTCAGTCACACGAACGAGACCTTGACAGTTCGGAAAAACTATTAAAAACAAAAAAAAAAAATCACGGAAAAAATCCCACTGTGGTTATAAACGGTTTTTACCGTATCGAGTATTCGTTACATTTTCTTTGCGATTCCCATAAAACAATATATGTATATGGCGAAACGTTTGCAATTCAAATCAGGCGAGTGTATATAAGCGTAAAGCGTTTTAAAAGTCCCCTATAGATTAGCGTTAAATATCGTAGAATTATGGGCAAAAGAAAAGTTCATTTTTGCGAAATAACGAAAAAAATTCGTATCTTATTTAGATTATTTTCGAAAAAAAAAATGCAAATGCGTTACTCGCGTCCTAAGCCTACGGTTACGATGTTAGCGTACGATTTGAATTTCAAATCACTCGTATATTATTATTATTATTATCTCTTTCGACCGTTAAATAATAATATATACTATTCGAAAGCGCCGTAACTCTTTCGCCCCTCTCGCTCAATGCCGGTTATATAAGATCCGTGTACCGGACACACCGACGAATCGCGCAAACACTGTTTTATTATAATAATAATTAATAACAATATTAATACGTGTTTGCCTTGACAACTGCGTGTCGATGAGAATTCGCCGAGAATCGATTACCCGGATATATTACGTACCGTGTGGTTAAAACTATTAATATTATTATTATTATTATTAAATGTATACATAATACTCTATTCGTTTTAATTAATATAATATTTTATAATACATTTTTCCTTAATGTATATTGTATATTTATAATAATATTTAACCTTGTGCATCTTATTCGATCGTGTCGTATATATTGGCATTATTTCGACTATGCGCGTCAATCAAAGAGCAATTATTATAGATATACTCACAACGAAATGTATTCCGATGTCGATGTCCGATGATCAGAAAACGGATTTTCTGTCGTCGATTTACTGACGCACTACACTAAATTTATTATCGTTTTTTTTTTGTCATAATTACCGTTTGTCGCCTACTCGTTTATTAACACCCGAAGGCGAGTTTTTAAGAACACCGATAATGTTGATGGGAGTAGTGGCGTATTTGCCACCGGAGCCGCCAAATCAGCGAATAAAATTCATATTTAAAATTATATCTAATGTTTTTCAACTTTGAACTCGAATCCGGATAATACTTACGATTGACGTCATAGTTATAAAAAAAAAAAACCAAAAAAAATAATGGAATATTTTTTTTGAAAAAAAAAAAGTTACGACTACGATTTGAATGCGGTGATTATCGGTTTATTTTGTTGCGGAAGGAAACTTCAAAGTTGTTTTTTTTTCTTTTTTATTCACAGTTGCCACAGTATTATATTATCGTCATCGCGGCTTATAATTTCACGATTTCAACGGACTCGTACGATGTGTTTAGGATAACACTGGATTATTTAATATCCGACGCAACGACACGATCATAGACGTATAAACTAATGGACCGCGCGTAGAGAAAAAAATCCAGGGACAATGTACAGTGAGTGAGAGAGAGAAAACACCGTATGGGCTAACACAATGTGTCAAACGACCAAATTTAAAAAAATTATAATAAAATTGAGTTGTACAGTTGTAATCTTACTGACCGGCATTTGATTTCTGCCACGATTAACCGCTTTGTTGACACCACGATTTAGGGGATAATATGGTTGCCCAACAGCCCATAATAATGTACTCGTTTTTACGATTTATTTTTTTGTATTTTCAATCATACGTCATTACTTAGACTTTAATTTATTATTTATTGTAATGATATTATAAAATATGATTATTACCTATATTTTTGATAACAATAAATGGATGAAATCTATATTGTCGGCGGTGTGAAATGCGCGGTCCATTAGTTTATACGTCTATGATGGACACGGTTATATAAACTCATCGTATGTAAACGATATCGGTTCGAATTTTCCGCGTCAGCTCGTGGCTTTTAACCCGATTACTGTTAAAGTCACGACATTCTAGAAATAACGATTGGGTATAAAAAATATTTAGCACAATTTATCACACGTGTCATTGGCTCGGTTGTTTCCCTCCCGATATTTAAAGCACGCTCGTATAGGTAACCATTAGTTTCCGTATCGGTAACAAGTGTTGCATTCGCGTTGTATTTCAGACAAATTATCGTAAAAAATTTTTCGAATTTTTCTTTTCCAACCTACTCCTCACGTTGTATTATAATCGATTTTTTTCTTATGATTTCCGTACACGTTGATTCAACAAAGTAGTACGCGCTTTTATTACGTGTTTATTCGATCGTGAAGGAAAATTATACACACGGCAAACGAATCCCACGTTAATTATTACAATTATTAAAATGTTTGGTACGATGTAATAATCGATCCGTGGCAAAAAAAAAAATGCTTTCGTTAAAACGGTAAATTGCAGAGCGATAATACACGGTTCTAATAGTAGTAATGTTTGAAAACATTTTATGACCGGTTTTTAATTTTTTTTTGATTCTCATTAAACGTACAATTTATATATTATTATTATTATTATTATTATTATTATTATTATTATTATTATTATTATTATTATTATTATTATTATTATTATTATTATTATTATTATTATTATTATTATTATTATTATTATTATTATTATTATTATTATTATTATTATTATTATTATTATTATTATTATTATTATTATTATTATTATTATTATTATTATTATTATTATTATTATTATTATTATTATTATTATTATTATTATTATTATTATTATTATTATTATTATTATTATTATTATTATTATTATTATTATTATTATTATTATTATTATTATTATTATTATTATTATTATTATTATTATTATTATTATTATTATTATTATTATTATTATTATTATTATTATTATTATTATTATTATTATTATTATTATTATTATTATTATTATTATTATTATTATTATTATTATTATTATTATTATTATTATTATTATTATTATTATTATTATTATTATTATTATTATTATTATTATTATTATTATTATTATTATTACATAGTTTATGCAATTTCAAAGCAAATTATATTTTTCAACTCTATAAGCGTCGGAGTGGACCAAAAGAGAAAGCATATATATATAATATAGGTTGATTTATAGGAAAATCAACTTTTACATTTCATTTGTTCAATACGTATATGTCATTTACTAAGAATTAATTTATATAGGTTAGGTTAGAGATGTATTTATTTTTAATTTAATAAAATATCGATATTTTAAATATTAAAATACTCGTATACACTACGATAAAAATTATCGTTTTTTTTCTTATTAAAAATATTTTTGAGGTCTAGCAGAAACAGTTTAAATACAATTCCAATAATACGCGTTTTTTTTTTTAATAAAATACTTAAAAAAAAAAATTTGATAGAGAACCGCGAAACTCGACTTACAATGCGCAAGTAACTCGTACGGGAATTCTTTAAGATAACGTTTCGGTATATTATAATTATTTTTTTTAAAAAAATTTAATTCAATATATAAAACCATACAAATAAGGAGCACCATTTGAATTTTACTTATTTTACGATCTGATTGATTCAATCGAAAACGAATGGATCAGAGACTTTTTTTTGAGGTGGAGGGAGGAAATATAGT
This sequence comes from Chaetogeoica ovagalla, assembly GCA_032441825.1. Lineage (NCBI taxonomy): Eukaryota > Metazoa > Arthropoda > Insecta > Hemiptera > Aphididae > Chaetogeoica > Chaetogeoica ovagalla. The sequence continues at coordinate 12,027,819 of CM063732.1, read as the reverse complement.
CGTAAACGTATACGATTCTCGATTTGAACTCGAAATAATAATCAAAGGTATTTTTAATTAATTTATATTTTTTTAATAATTATTTATTTTTCGTAACGTGGACGTATGATTCGTGTATTTCGTTCGTCGCCTATATAGATAACTTGAATAATAAAATATAATATTTCCAACGTGTAAATCATTTGCACACAATGCGAAATCTGCGTGAATTTTCGTTTTCTCGATATTGTAATTTTCTTTTTCTTCTACTATCGTTTTAAGTCCAAACCGGCGAATACATGTTATTGTAAATTTTTAAACGGTATATGTAAGTGTTGTTAACAAAAAACAATATATATATATATATATATATATACAACAATAGAGTTGTCACGGGAGATTTACGTAAACCCGAGCGAACAATGAAAGAAAAATTCTCTTTCGAGAAAAAAAAAGTGAAGAACAAAAAAAATCCGAGAGTTGTCGCCTTGACTTCACGACTACTCCACAATAGCATTTAACTACATTTATTTACATTCTTGAACTATAGTCGCGCTTTCGAATATAAAGTGTTACTATACCCAATTTGTAAAATTTGTCACTTATTACACACGAAATTGTCTTATGGACATTGCAAAACAATCATAAATTATTGTAAAAGAAAATTAAAAATTAAGTTTCAACACTATCGTGGTGTTCGATACGATTATTACATTTTTTATAAAAATATAAAATGAATGTAAAAAAGAATCCTATGTAAACGAATTTATGAAAACCAATTTTTTAACAAAAAAAAACAATGAAACTGTTTATTTCAAATTTTTATAAAAAAATTCGTAATATTTCCTATTGGTTAGAACGAGTTAAACGGCCGAGTGGAATTGAGTTTTTTTTGTTTTTTGCATTGACAGAGCAATCGTCGACATCGAAAATCTAAGGCCTTAAAGTCAAAAGTTTAGTTACACAATCGACGACTCCGTTAATCGGAGGAGTAATATATTATGTTTTTCATCACATTTTAACCGTACAACGCGTTCTTCGAAGCGAACGTCTCTCCTAGGATCGAGAAAAACGGGATTTTTTTTTATGTAAAAAAAAAAAAATTAATAATAAAAATAATAATATTCACACGTACGATTCGGATGTTCTGTAAATTATAATTCACTTGAATTTCTAATTGATTTTTGACGGCTTTTAAGAAGACGGCCTTATAAGTTCGTCGCGAAACGTCGTTTTCGCCAATTAGACCGTCCAACGAGTCGAACGTATAATACGTTTGAATACAGAAGGTAAACCACCGCATATATCTGCGGGTGTACCGAGGTCCTGCGACCTACAGTCATGCCGCGGTTATAATTCCGTAATCAGATTATTAAAGAGGAAAAACGGATCAGCTATTTGTCTCGACAATGGTTTTGCTGAACATTTCCGTCGGAACTATCCGCGCGACGTACTTATAACAACGCCATTGCTCGAGCGTATTTGACGAGACGTCAAATTCTTGGGCTTATTAAAACGTTAAAGGAAAAGAAAAAAGAAAGGTAACGCGGTTTGTACGGGAAAATCGAAAAGCGGGCGAAACCACGCTCGTATTACTACTACTACTACTACTACTACTAGTACACCGACCTGGTCGCGGCGCGTACGATAAGGCGGCAAGAAGTGCTATGGCGGCCGTCGGCACGCGCGTCCGGACGACGGCGACGACCGTCGTAGCTTTTGACGACTTCATCGGCTCGTGCCGGCCGAACTCCTTCTTCGTGGCTCCGCGTTGCGTTCCGCAGTCGTTCCGCAGTGTTCCCGACCGTTGTACACCATAATAATAGTACGCGCGAGCGGGCGACCACCGTTGAAATCACCGCCGTCGACACCGTGTAGCAAATGCCGGGTGATGTAACAACGCGCTTTTTACCGAATGCGACACGACGGAAATAGTGCGAAACGCGTGGCGGAAAGGGGAAAAAATAGACCGTCGCAACGTCGTAGGTGGACAACGCGCAGTCAACGAGAAGAAAAAGAAAAAAACGATACCGACGCGTGCGTCTGACGGAATCGCGCGTTCGACTACGGCAACCGCGCGCGTACTGTTATTACACTGGACCGTCGGGGGGGGGGGGGAGGGGGACATTATAAGTAGTTAATACTGGTAGTAATAATAGTAGTAGTAGTAGTAGTAGTGGAGGTGGTGGCCGATGGTTGTAGTTAGGTATCCGGCGCAGACTTGCAACGCGTAACGCCGTGATGGTCGGTCGGCCATGTTGAATATTGTTTTATACGATCGCCGTTTGTCGTTGCACAGTCCTAGTCGTAGCCCCCCCACCCCTCATCCATCCGTCACGCCGGATTTCACTGAAACGCCGCTTCGAAGTCGCTCGACCGACCACCACTTTCTAAGAGCGACGACGACGACGCGCGTATAATATTCTCGCGGTTAGGTGGCGGGGAAGGGGGGACGCTTCGTCTTGAGGAATTCCCGAAGCGAACGTTTGGTTATCAGCGGCAGTGGTTGGCAAAGTCGTCGAAACGCGCGGCGTAGTGTATTTCATTCCCACACGGCCCGTCGTCTTCTCGCGGCGGCACCCGTCCACGCGGCCTCATCGGACGACGTTGCGTAAACTCCTCGGGATTCGTCCGAGCAACGATTTTATTATATTTTATTTAATAGCGCGCACTTTCTATTTTCAATTCCGTACGCCGCCGTTGGCGCTCCTCACACGTCAATGACATTTTTTTTTGTTCGTTTCGTTTTCATTACGCGCGTTACGCATGAAACAGGGGAGGGGAAATAATAATAAAATAACGCGCGGGGTCTGCGCAGGGCGGAATTCTGCGGAAAGAAAATAAACGAGAAATTCTGTAATTTTTCTCAACAGTTCTCGACCTCGTTACGCGTTGGTAAGGTAAAACAAAACGATTCGAAAATCGAAAAAAAAAACTACCGAAATAACGTCCGGTCTTGGAGTTTTTGAAATTCACGCCGATACGCGTGTAACTCGCGTTATATATGAGTATAGAGAAAAAAGAATTTCTCTTAATTTTTAAACACTATTTACGAGTGAATTATTATTAGACGTCGAATATTTTATCTCTATATTTGTTATTAATAACTTAATAGTAAGATTTTAAAAAGTATTTTTTTCAACCTCTATTCAACGAGTTTTGACAATCCCGTCTCAACAAAGTGTATTCACGACATCAGGGCTGGATTAAGACATTTTGCGCCCCATCGCAAAACTGCCTAAAATTCAGAAATTTTTTTTTTTTTTATAAACATAAAATTGTTTTACTATAATTTGGTATTTATTGATTTTATTAACTTAACGGAATGTCAGTGGATTCGTATAGAGTCCCCTTCCCTCTAAAAATTGTTCAACCCACGCTCATCTATACCTCTCGTTCAATCAGTATTTTAATTATCACGCATTTTATTAAAAAAGACGTAAGGAATACAATGAAACAATATGTTAACAATCATTTCAATATCACTATATAAACTAATAATAAATGTTTCAATAAAAATGTAAATACATATATTAAAATAACAATTTCGTAAACATGATTCAAATTAAAATTGAATTAATCAATTAAAATAATTAATACTGGGATTCGATATCCGTTAATATTTGTTGTAAACATTTTGTGATAATATTATGTCAATTGACCGATCATTCAATTTCCATAAATATGGGTCCTCCGCAATGGTAAGGAATATGATTTATCTACAACACGTAGCTCCACGACGCTTGAAGCTCCGTTGAGAACTGTTTTATTATTTTCTAACGCAACTATTCTATCGCTTTGCTTTCAAATTCATAGTGATAACAAAAATCGATATTCACATCAACATCTCGAGGCTCGGTTATCCTTTTAAAAAAATTATGAATAACAACTGTAGTAATAATAATAAACGACGTAAAAAAAAATCCGTTTTTTTTCTTATTCACGACGAAACATGAATGTTGCGTTTTGAACACGAAAAACGCGAGTTCTTTTTATGAATTTTTCGTTTTTTTTACGTTTTGAAACTTCTGTTTTTAAAAAAAAAAAATATTGTCCGTTCTTTTTTCAACATGCGGTTGTGTCTCCCTATAGGTTTAATTTTTTTTTTTCGGTCACGGGACACCATTCAACATTTTTTTTATCGTTCTTTTGTTTCAGATTTATCCACGTTTGCCGAGTTATCGACTGATCTAAGTACAATAGCAAATCCATTATTGAATTTTCATAAACTCAAAGTAAGTCTTCTACATTATATTCTATCCAAGTTTTACAAATTAGTCATATCGATTGCGCGAAGCGTCATTTTTTAGTTTTTTTTTTACGAATATTCTAAAAAAAATAACAGTTACAAAATAAATATATATTGTGTAAAAAATAATCGAATTTATGACGATTTTCTTGTTATCGCCGCCGATAACTGCTTATAGTTTATATATAAAAAAAAAAACGATAACGGCGTTAAATGTTATATATGGAAATTTTAACGTTCTTGTTTTAATTTTAAAAACTGTATTAATTATCGATTATTGGAAACATTCCTGAGTATATAATACTCCACTTTATTTACTTCCACTTGATAATAATTAATAAAATTTACAAAAATTGCAATTGACCATACATTTTCCGACTACGTTTATTATATGAATTTAGGATATGACGCGTAACATCCAGAACAATCTTATTTCATTATTATTATGTATTATTATTATTATTATTATTACGTATGTAAACTACACCGCATTATCCGTTTTTCGTCGATAACAAACGGGATAAGTGTGTACGACGAAATCGGATGAGCCAATTCTCATCGAGAAATTAAGGATTTTGGTCTCGAATGACAAAAATTGACCGAGGAGAAGAGACCATGCGAATGATTTTTGCATCGAGCTTTGCCGAATTAGTATTGTATCGCATGGACTGAATTATATTAACAGAGTGGAATAGTCTTTTCTCGAAACATTTGAAATGCAGTGTTGGCTAGACGAATGATCGGAAAGAAAGAACAACGGGGATGCGCTTGATTTTTCAAATCTGAATCGGTAAAATGATAGGATGAATGTCTTAAAGCGACGACGATATTCAAAGGGACACTCGCGTTCTGAAAAATTGTATCACACTCAAATAGAAGACGCAATTGAAGGAGTAAAACCATTAAGATGACCGAGAAATTCGTATACAATATTAAACTGAAAAATGATGCACAATTATAACGTTTAAAAAATATGTGTTACGACGTAGATACTTCTTTTTCTACATTTTTTTTTGTGGTAGGCACCTACCTATAGACAGTGGCGTAGCTAGAACTATTTTACTAGGTAGGCCAGATATGTTATATTGGGAAAGATTTCCAATAAATATTTTAATATTTATATAAACTATAAAAATATTTCAAGAGAATTTTTGAAAAAATTGGGTAGGCCCCTGACCTACCCACCAGCTACGCTACTGCCTATAGAATATAGTTTGTGACATTACTGTCGTATAATACGAATATGTCAGATAAAAAGTATTTAGTGTTTATTAACTAGAAAATAATCTTATTTAAATACAAAAATGTATAATATACGTATATATTCGAAATGATTAAGTACGAAAATCTTTTAAAATCTAAAATATATATATATAGATATATTTAAATATTTATTTGTGTTTTATGAAATTAATTCATCGAACGTTTAAAGTTTATATTAATATATTATATAATTTCTAATAACATACATATTTAAATTTTTTTTTTTAAATATTCCATTGTGATCGACTCGTGATTTAGATGACGGCGTAGACTAGGCTATATAATATACGGAAACGTATAATAAGAAAACAAAATCGACGACCGAAGGCGACGGATCATAATGATGTTTCGAAATGAATGTTAATATGTGACATAATTTATAATAAGTACACTCGTTCTACTCAAATACAATAAACCGAGATAACTTTCTTTCTCCGTCTAAAAACTAAATTTTACATATACAAATTATACACAAAACCTATTCTAATACCTATGCGGCACCGAATGGGTTTCGAACATATCCGTTTTCACAACTGAAATAGAAAAGAAGCTATCTGATTCCTTTTTCTATCGTAGCTTGTCAGTAAAATCTCCATTAGAAACGCAGCGAACATTCTGATACAAGTTTTAAATTCTTCTCACATCCACATTTAAACCATATTAATATTTTATGATCTACAACAGAATCCTCCAATCAGATTTTAAAAATCCACGCCAATTATAAAATAGAAAGCAATGATTACAATGACAATTAATCTGAAAGAAGCAAAAAAGCGTGGAAAAGTATGTCCCAATCAATGTCTCTGCACAGTGATGGGATTCAATGGATCTTAATCTGTGTGTAGGTTACGTATATACTGTGTAAGTAATATATTTTATATGATTTTTCTTTACTAAGAGTTTAAAAATTACACACGAATTAAGTAGTACAAAGTTTTGAACCTATAAGAGTTAAATAGAAATTCCGATCAATTAGGTAAATACATCGAAATTAATTTTGAGAAAAAAACATTTAAACTAATCGGCCTATTTTTTTAAGTAATGGTGAAAGCAAATTTTTGATTAAATGATTTCTTTTTTTAGCATACAGGAACAAATAATGTTTAAAAATGTGTAGAATTAACATCGTTTTTCATTATACATTTATATGAAAAGTTTTAATGAAAGTATTAAAAATTGATTTTATCACAAAATAGGCTATTGAGTTTTATTGGAGCGCATACCGTACACATTATGTAATGTCTGTTTACGTAAAAATATGTAATAAAATATATAAATTCGTTAGTAAATAAAATTATATTTTATCACCGCGTTTAGTTGAAAGAACAAAGGATTACACGAGAAAATTCGTAAAAATTACTGCGTAGTCATATATACGTACGACGTGTTCTCAAATTATTCAAAACGATGTCGTAAATTAATTAAAATTTTTTACTAAATGATAAGAGAGAGAGAGAGAGTTGGGACTAGTACAGATATTTTGTTAAAGACAATAATATTGTGTATTTAAAACTATTAATATTGTACGTTTAGGCCTTTTTTTTTGCGACTAGGTTTTTGTAAACATTTTGCAGCGTACGAATAGAAAACTATACGAATAAAGAAAAATTAATATTTTCTGAATCTTGTGCGGTTAGGTGATTTTATGAATAATAATTGATATATTTCTTGTATTTAGAATTGGTGCAGGAGGGGAGACGTAAGTCGTGTTTTATGTTAGATAAACTTGTTGTCGGAGATTTCGAACGAAACACGAATGATTTTTAAACGAAACGCGCAGTACAATAAACATGCGAACAATTTACATTGACCCAGTTTTTCGATTTTAAAATGCACATGTGGTGAATTTTAACTAGAACGATATATGATTATTACCTTTGTGGCATACATTGATATGTAGATATTTGCTATTATATTTACGTTTAATTAGGACTATTCAAAATGATATTAAATTATATAATATACCTTTGTATTATTATAATGTTCAATGTTTTTTTATTTTTTTACCATATTATAACATCGCAGTTAAAATAATGATATACTTACGAGTGGAATAAAAAAATAAATATGACTTAAAAATTGAAAATTAAAGGTATTAAATAATTTAATAAACATAATATAAGATACATGGCAAAAAAAAGAAAGAAAAATCGATAAATAAATAAAAAATTACACTATTGTTCGAGTGACAAACAACACGAACAATAGTTATAAGACGAAAAAAAAATTTTAAACGTACGTCATTATAAATAGAGTATAGTATAGAAATAGCGAAAAATTGTGTACGCGTGACTACAACACGAGGATTCACAAAGGACTCGGAAATATCCTCGGAATGCGCGTCACTATGTCATTTTGAAACGAGGAAAAATTCGCCACAATGATATCATTGAACGAATAATAGTAAATATTAAAAAACTACGTACTACGACGTACGTAAATTTGAATGTTGAAATATCCGTCGATATATTGACTGATAATGTGTAATAATTGTACGAATTCTTTAGGAATTTTGGTTTTCCGGACGATGCGCCGCATTGCAAACACGAAGCAAGTTACGATTTAATTTATTTTCGCGTATTTGAAAGAGATTTTTTTAATGAAATCGAAAGATTTAACGACGTTTACATACAGATAATTAAAAATAAACGAGTTAATTGTTATACGAACCTATAACACGATAAATAACAAATGTTTTATACGGTTCAACGCGATAATTATACGCGTGATTAATTTATATAACCGAAACGAGTGTCCGTTATATTATTATAGGTTTGTGTAACCAGGAAAATAGAAGGATTAAACAATTTTTTTTCGTTATAATTTCCTGAGAGCACTCATTCGACTACACGTAAAATTTAATCGCAGATAAATTAAAGAAAAAAAAGAAACAAACACACTGTATATTGTTAAACCAACGTAAATTCTCGCGCTTTGTTCAAAATCGAATATTATATTATTATATACGTAAGTATTTAATATTATAATATTATTATCGCACTGTCGATTGAACTCATGTCAGAGTTCAAGAAACAGACGTTCTTTGTGCGCTTATATTATGTATACATATATATATATATATATATATATATATATATATATATATATATACCTATATATATATATACACGAGTAGTTCTGTTTGTTTTCAACGACCGCTGAATTAAATATAATACAAATATTATATATTGTGTAATTTCGATAATAAATTCTAATATAAAATATACTCTCGCGGTTTACAATAATAGTAATAATAATAATAATAATAATAATAATAATAATAATAATCACGTTTACTAACCACACGTGCGATAAATAGTAATTTAAGGAAACTTTAACCTCATATTTACATATCCCTATGTGTGTGTGTGTATGTAATTTGGGTCACATTCAAATTCGTTCGTATATTATATTATTTATAATAAGCTACGATGGATATCGTAGGATAAAACGAGAACAGTACTACGCGAGAAATCGATCCATGTCATGATGTTCAACGTATACAATATAAATTATTATTATTATATATATATATATATATATATATATATATATATATATATATATATATATATATTATATCGATTCAACAGCATTTTTCTGGAGATTACAATAATATATATATTTTTCCGTATTTTACTCTGTATATACGTATACAAAGACGATGTAGATAAGCGATAGTTATTTTGTAAATGTTTTATTATTGTATACGATAGAATAAAAAATATGTTATTGGATCGTTTTAAACATAAAACAGATTATTCTTACGGTTTATAAATGTATATTTAAATAAAAAAATACTTTTTACATAGACATAAAGATTGACATTATATATATATATATATATATATATATATATATATATATACATTTGAGTTCGACAGTGTACGCGAAAAACAATGTCGCGTTTTGTGTTATAATTAGAATTACTCTATTATCTACTTATATGTTAGTACACATTAGCTCACATAGTCGTGCATACTGTTTGAACGTATTATGGACTTATATACTATACCATTCGTTACCAAAATTTGATTTAGATTTGTGGAAATCGCGAATGAGTATTTTTCGCAATCGTTCGAGACTTCTATACATATCACGAACCATCTCAGAATTTCGACGAATTGTTTTAATCATAAAATAATATCGACATTATTATTATTATTATTAACCGATGCAATATTTGACGTTTTAACATAATATTACTTTACTGAGAACTGCCATAAGAACTCAATACTCGAAAACAGGTCTATTCTATCGTTACTGATGAAATTTATTTTTTTTTAATTTTTATTATTATTATTATTTCATAACACACGGTTAAAATTTCAATATTACTTAAAAAAGTACTAGAAAAAAAAATAACAAAATGTTATATATATATATATATATACATACATAAAGAAATCTTGGATATTAAATTACATAATATTAAACATCTGTAATTCGGATTAGGGATCTTTTGGTTTCTTTTCTTGAACTTGGCTTTTTTTTTTTAATGGCGATCTACCATTTTAATTTTTAAAGAATATATTTTCTTAGGTATTTACTCGTGTTGCTTTTTTTTTAACACTAACATTTGTCGATTAATACGCATTTAAACCCAATAGACGAAGTGAAGTGGAACAATACCGCGTAGTGGATATCATAAATATACCGACTTTAGACTCTCTGTCAAATATTTTCTTATACCCGGTAATGCGTTCTCTAATCACTGTCTAATATTTACCAAAATAAGATATATAAATTTATTATTGTAAAAAAACACGCGGTTATGTTAGGATAATATAATTGGAAACAAAATTCTTTTTCGATTCAACGAGATGATGAAATACATTGGTCGTAGGCTTCGTTAATTTTTTTCTCACAGTCAAAATAAATCGCCATAAATATAATAATATGCGTAGTATACGTTTCACTTCCTGACTGCGACGACACAATACAAAAACGTCAAAACCTATTAAAAAATACAGATTATTTTATCGATAATCGAGTAATAATATTACGAGTTACAAGAACTGTATCGTTTAAGACGTGTCTGTGTTTTATTATTGTGTTTTTTTCATTTAACTTTTGTTTTGTCACTGCTTTTCATCATTTACTGGTACGATTGCAGGCTGGAAAAGTCGAATATGCATAATACTCCTCAAGTGCGAGTTCAACGATCGATAATTTAGACCGGTTCATATATTATATATTTATATATATATATATATATATATATATTATAATACAAGCGCCGGCGAATGGTAAATTTAAACTAACGGGTTCCATTATAGGGAATATTATTAATTTTTTTTATTTTTTGAACTTTCGAATAAAGGATTTTTATTTAATATATACATATTCATATTCATATTCAATTAACGAAAAAATGAAATGTATTTTAAAACGAAAATCGTCCGTTACAATTAGACTGCTATGACTTAATCGTCATATCGCAACGTACATACACTGATTGTTAGTTTTACCTAACCTAACCTAACCGGTTTCTGTTATAACGTTAGGTCAAACGAAATAAATTAATTTTGTAATACCTACGAAATCGTTTTATATGTTCCATGTATTTGTCGTAGTGAACAAAATTTAAACTGCCTACTTACTTATGATTTATAAATAACGCGCTCAATTTTTTTTTCGAATTTCGCAACGTTAAAACCAATATGAAAATCTCGAAGAAAATTTCAAATCCTATTTTAAAATTCTAATAATCCGCGTTAGTTAGTCATACTCCATTCGTCTGGATCTTTTTTTTCATTTAGTTGTTTCACGTATTTTTATTTTTTATCATCTTTCCAGAACCTTATATTACGTATTAAATCGTCAAACTCCTAGTCTATCCTAATACATCATATTCACTAAGACACCAATTCCGCGTTTATAGTGTAGTGAAATAATAGTCACTATATTTAGAAATTTTTTCTTTAACTTCTACACGAAATGTCGGAATGTAAAATATAATATTTTTATCTATATGTGTTTATTCCCGGAATGGCCGATAATTCACTAATGTACGAGAATTCCGTTTTATTGAAATATTTTCTTTTTCTAACATTTCAAATATTTCACATTATCGTTTACTTTTTATCCGCTTACTTTTAACATTTTGCCTTCGTCCATTCAGAATTTTTATTTCTGAAATTAAATAAATATTTTATACTTTCTTGAATGTCATCACGTCATGTAGACAACTCAATTTTTTTTTTGCGTACGATTAAAATGCGTCATAGATTTGGTTGTTCAATTTGGAATAAATAAGAAAAACGGAAACAGTTTTTAAAAAAAAACGGGATAACGTGTTTGAAGTTTAACCGGACAACGGGAGTTGAATTACGAGTCCTTCATATTATGAACAGACTACACTACAATGGTGGATTGGATGACTCGTAAGAATAAAAAATAGTTAAATACGAGAGTTACTTTGAAAATTCACCCGCGGACACTGTAAAAAGAGAAAAGAAAAATGAAGGAGAGTTCATTACACTAATAATACTGCATTTATAATTGATGATGAACAAACGTTTTTGAAAATATTTTCGTACGAATATTAGTTAGTACGTTTGAAATGATATACTGTTAAGAACCAAAGATGACACAACAAAAAATAAAAAAGACACGGTTAGGTTACTGATCGGTTACGATCAGTTCTGAAATATATTCAGTTTGAAACGAACGTCCATTGCTTATGTACGGACGATAAAGTTGAACGTTGCCTATTATATTAGTGTAAACACTTTCAAACTAATCAAATACGATATTAATTGAACGGAATGTCAAATGAATTGTGTGACGATGTGAATCCAGTCTTAATGTCAATGAATAATAATAATAATAATAATAATAATAATAATAATAATAATTAACATAATTACTTATTGTACCATATTTTGTATGGAATGTTTTTTTTTTTTTTTTAATAAAATAATATACAAAAATGATAGCGAACCGCGGGGTGTTGTGGATGTCTCTTAAGTGATTTAATTATTATACATAATTTTTTGTGTATTGAATATTAAAATTATTTAATTTAATTATTTTTTCTATATGCGGAATAAATGTATGAAAATCTATAATTTCTATAAATACCTTAAAAATTGGAAAAACTATTTTTATATATATATAAAACGAGTAAAAATAATTTATACGTTTTGTCGATATAATTTAATTGTTCAAGGTTTTTTTTTTATTTTTGGAACAATTGAAGTGACGACGTAATGTCGTATAGAATATTGTGATTCGTTAAAACCGAAAATCGATCCTTTTATGACTTAAAAAACTAATAGTTAACACGTAAAATTCACAAAATCGGAATTTTTACAGTGTTACATATTCGGTGTAAATTTCAACGCGCAGAAATCATTATTATCGAAGTGTATACAACGAATTTTCGCAGTTATTAGAAAAAAATTGTTGCGTTTATGAACAAATTATTTCGGGGAAAAAAAATTGAAAAATTATCTCATTAATGTTAACAAACTCGAGCAAAATTGTGTATGATAATCTAATGATCTATAAACACTTTTGTAGAAATCGAAAAATCGTACATTGAAAAAAAGACGAATAAATAAAGATCGATATAAAGCACCGGTTTGGTGGCATAATCGCTTCGTTCAGAATCTAATATATATATATATATATTTAAATACGAATTATTGTGTTACGCAATCGTAATAGGTTATACGCGCGACTGTAATTTACTGTGTTTAACCTTTTTAACCAGCGTATCACGTTTTGCGCATCCAGAAGCCTTGAAAAATTATTATGTCTAGTAAACGCGTATATTCAATAAAAAAAAAAACGTGTTTGACAATTTATAAATACGAAATATCGGACTAATCGCTGTTGCACTATGCGTTAAAAAAAAAATAATAATAATAAATCACGCGGGATTTCGAATTTAATGAGAAACGTTGCCGAGCCACCAAAATTATGTTAATGTACACGTGTATATAAAATAAATAAATTAACAAAAAAAAAAAAAAAATTCCGTACGAAATATCGTTTCCTACGGAACTGTTAACATATTTTTTATTCGTTTAACTACATTATTGAGAGAGTACACGCGGAAGTGTGTATCGAGGAGAAAACAAAAATCTAAACCTTCGATTTTCAACGATCGATTTTCAGCGATATAAAATATGTTAAAAAAAAATCACGTCGTCCATGGAAACATGCTTTCGAGCTTTTTATGTACTCTGTGTTTCGTGTTACTGCAGCTTCCATTAGTTTCATTATAACGTTATTAATAATTTTGAACTTGATCTTTATCCCGTTCAGCACCTGCAGGTTGAATGTAAAAAGACTTGTCCATTTCCACTCTTAAATAATTTTTTTGTTTTAATAGCCGGCAAATTCCTTTTTTTTCTACTTCGGATTCTGAACTCGGTTGGTGTGCTTACATTGACTTTCGCGTGATAACGCTTCACCCGTAGAGTCCATAACGTATATTATTATTATTATTATTTATGTAAAAATAAACTGTTAAATGTACCTTAAACAAATGCGTATTACTCCCCTGTCCATACACACAACACGAATACTATTAGAAATATGATATTGTTACGAGGAAAATTATACCTCGTTTGATTGTTATACGATACTATAAATTAATAAAAAAAAAAATATATATATATAATGTTTAAACGTATTATTATTATTATTATTATATATTTTTTTTTGCCAGACGAGATAAAATCAATTAGCGGACGTATTTTTATTAAACGTTACGTCAGTCACATATTTGAACATACTGAAAACCCGTTGTATTTGATTTAGTTGGAATCGGTGAGCATCACAAGTACGAAATGCGTATAATTAATTGCTAATGATAGATTTAAGCCAAACACTACGGTGTTCAAGGCCACTTCGTCCGTTACGCATTAGACATTTAACTCGGCATTTATTATTGAGTGATCATTTTATATGTTAATTTATGCACCAGTTATCATTATCGTGTAGAAATAAAAAAATTATAAATAGGTATTTGACAATTGATTCGCATGCTCGTTTTTGTTGTTTTCGGATAGAGTTCTTATTATTCTCAAAGTGATATTTAAATGAAATATTTGTAAATGAAAATAGCGTGTCGCGATAGTGTTCTTTTTCTAATACGTTATTTTACACAAAATATTTTATTTTTTTTTCTTCGAATTTTCTTAACCGTACGAAAAGCGTAATTTATATTTTTTATTTTAAGTTTATATTAAAACCACGTTAAATCGAAATCCACGTAGGAATTGTTAATAATTTCTTATCATCGTTTCTATGAATTTGTGACAAATGTGTTTCGTCTTTGCTGAACATTTTAAACACGACGTACGTTTTATACAATTTTTTTCAATTTTTTAACATTTTTTGATTTCTATGCTATTTAATTTTATCCCTATTTCGTATTTTATAATATAGAATTGGTAATTGTGAGTTTTCTTTAGCGGTCATCACGGTCAATATATTATATCCAACACCGTAATAATCGAAAATCTTAATTATACATTTTATTTCTTTGAAAATATTTAATACAAATAAACGTTTTGTAAATATACGTAAAAAAAATATTCAATTATCTTTGGTAGACAATGTCGAGTTTTCTTGTAAAAAATTCAATTTTTTAAGATCAGTTGACGGTGAATTCGGCGCTACAAACTTTAAAGTTGAATAACTCATGGACTTTTCGATGTTGGGAAAACTTTCTATTTTATGCGTACTTATGCGACGACAAGCAAACGTTGGGGCCAAGAAGAAAATCGAGTACTTGAGGCTAAAACCTATATTGCCCATAGATTCATCAAGGTCTGTTCACAGTGTATGAGTGTATGATTTATTTTTAAGTCCCAGACGAGCATAAAACCTTTTTAAAAATTCGATTGTTTAACATCTTGTATTCTGCAGTTCGACAATAAATATGAAACGATTTGACGTTTGAATAACCCTGTATAACGAATCCTTCGCATTCGAATGCGCACACTTCACGACGGTGAAGTGGTGTGGGAAAAATCGATACAAAGTAAATTAGAAAAACAGATAATAATAGTGTTCGACGTCCAATAAGCCGTCGTCGTTCTACATATAATACAATGCGAATAAAATCGTTATTCATTATATTATATAAAATATAAAAACACATCAGCCGTTCGTGTGTTGTACGGGTTTGTACGGCCTCCAGGAATTTAAGACACGCGTGTATGCATAAAAGATAACGTTTCTTTTGATTCGTATCTGTGGCGGGACTGCGATGAAAGAGGCCAGGGAAAACTAACGACCAACGAAGACCACAAAGGATAATAAAATGTTTGTTAAAAAAAAATTAGCGATTTCGGGAGAATGATTTATATAAAAAACACAATATTTATTAATATAAGCAGAAAATAAATTCGTACTGTTCTTCATCGTTAACTAAACACGTCGATATTATAACGAAATTCTTCGAATTAAACGTTTAGAACACTACTTCACGTCGAATTGTTTCATCAATAAACGTGTAAAGTTCAGTTAGAGAAACAGAGAGAGAGAGAGAGAGATGAATTCTTTTTCTCAGCTGAGAACTTTATTTTTAAGTTTCGGGTTCAAAAAATGGGCCACCCATGTCTACCCCGTTAGTTTTCTCACTAATCTATATACATTTGTACTGAAAATTCAAAATGATTAATTAACCACGTGTTCGTCTCTTCGAGATGGTGACAAAGCCGTGTTGATCTACAACGAGGATACTGTAACCGACAAGTCCACTAGATCGTGGAAAATGTTTATTCGGTGAAAAACAATAATTGAATATTAAATAGAAATTTGTTCGCTAAAAAGTTTTGACGTTGTGTTTACTGTTTTTACGTAATTTCGTAAAATACTATTGGAACATTAATGCAGTTTATACACGAGTTACGTTTTTACAGATTTTTTTCATATAGAACAACGAAACCTGCGTATTATAGATACATTTATTAATATGGATTAAAAAAAAAAAAAACAAAAATCATTTTGTTCATCGACAATAAGTTAGAAATTAGAAAATCACGAATAATAGTATATCGATATTAATATAACTTAATAACTCACGATTTCTGACTTATTACGATCACATTATTTTACGAAAAGTCTTTACCACTCGCTTATTCCAGAGTTCAAAATAAAAACCGTAAATGTAAAAAAAAGCACTCAAATTTTTCGACGCGTTACAATTACGTAGTGTTTATCGAACACTTATTTAGTATACGTTTTCAGAGACGACGTATTCGAATAGATATTTATTTTTTCTCTCCGTTTTATCTAAAAACATATTCTAAACTCTTTTCAAACGTGTACACATACTTTGTAAGACCGTAATAAATAAGCTAATGCGTTTTCATGCCTTTATTAATAACCCATAATCATTAAAAACGACAATTGTATGTTTGTCGCAATTAAAGGTTCAAATACCATACGACAGTGCAACGTATTCTAAATTGTTGCGTAATGATAGACTCGATAAAAAGAAAATATAAATAAACAGAACAGTTTTTATTAGCCAACTCGCTGCGAGAATCGACAATTGATCGAACGATTGCATATTTATAAACATATCAATGTAATTTGTATTGATCGTTATTATTTTTTTTAATCTTATATGTATAATTTAAAAATTGTTATAAGTACTGTTATATTTTAAAGTAATGGGACTCCATACGAATTTTCTCACTGAGGTCATTCACTGTGTGAAATGAAAAAAAAAGTTAGTTTTTTTCGTTTATAAACGTTTAAGAAAGAATGGGGTGAATCCACTGTTAAAAAAAACACCAATCTCCATTTTAAGCATACAGGTTAATTATCTTTTCATCACGAACCAGCTTTTATCATCTACCGATATTGAATTTCGGTGATTTTTTTTTTTATTTAAATCATTTTAAGGATCATATGGATCATATTCAAAATTATATTCTAACTTCTCATACGTTAGACACTAACGTATGCCTTGTATTCATTTTCGAATTTAAATATTTTCTTTTTACAATATATTCGCTGATAAATAAATGATAGTATTATTTACCTCATAATATTCTTTTACGAATGATACATACGTTTCATTATCTGTTTGTATTCGAGTTTTAAGCGAAAAACTTTCTAGTAAAAAATTATATTACAAAAAAAGAAACACATTTTTCGAGTGTGCTCCCGTTTTTTATGACTTTGTCGATCGATCACTCGAATTAATAATAATAATAATAATAATACTATTGTTATTATTATTATTAAAATGTATAAAACGCACTAGTTCATAAAATATTGTAATTATATTACAAACGGCCGACACGATATGGTATCGGACGATAACCTTCGGATGTTGCGCCAAGACTATCGATTTATCGATCTTTTGCAATGATAGAACGATGTTTCTTCTGCGTACTTGTGTTTCAATTAAATTGTACTCGTGATCAAAGACGTCCGCAGAAAATTAGCTCAACGGGTGCAAAATTAATTTTACATTATACATTTACACATTTGCATATTTAAATTATTGCAATGCAAACACAATTCTAAAAGTCTTCTGCTTTTTGTCTCTCTCGTCTCTATCCCAACTCGTATATGGGGTCGGCCACCTTTGTTCTAAACCATTTGACGCGATCTACCACACGTTCCACGCGCACACCAGCAGTCCTCATATATTTCCCATTTAATCACTTTTTCTTCCTACAACATTCATTTCCATAAATTCTAAAATTGATGCAATAAAGAGAAAAAAATATTGTTTAATTAATTAATTTACTTTGTTGCAGGTGTACAAATATATTGCACGAATATTTCAAACTATTAATAAAATTTTCTTTTTTAATCATTATAATTATCATTAATATATAATTT
Organism: Chaetogeoica ovagalla; assembly: GCA_032441825.1. NCBI lineage: Eukaryota > Metazoa > Arthropoda > Insecta > Hemiptera > Aphididae > Chaetogeoica > Chaetogeoica ovagalla. The sequence goes on along the minus strand of CM063732.1, from coordinate 12,009,500 downwards.
AAGCTTAATTTAATTTAATTATTTATTAATTGTGAATTTAATTCATAATTCATAATTATATGTTAACGATTGTATAATATACACTATTCAGTGTGTTTCACAAATGAAATAACGTTTGTTCGACCGCATAGGTATATGAGTATATACGTATCATTAATTCAATCGCAAGACGACGATCTACAGAAGTTTTAACTTACCCTCCAACAGTCAACGAATAATTAATAAATATGTTGACATAAATATAATGATTAATCCAATTGAGTTATGCAGAGTAAATTAAGCATATTTTTTTATTTTATTTTTAAACTTGACTTGCAAGTCTATTTGATTATTACATATTATTATTATTTTATAAAAACGATTCGAAAAAAATCATCCAACTAATTGACGAAAATTGGATTCAAAAAACACAATAATAATAATAATAATAATAATAATAATAATAATAATAATAATAATAATAATAATAATAATAATAATTAAATAATAATAATATAGCGACGAATAAATTGATTGATGATAACATTGTCGTTTTTATTTGCCCATTGTACTATATATTGTACAAATAGTCGTTCATGCAAAAAAAGGATAACTATTGATGTATATATCATATAATTATTTTTATTTTTTTTTTAATAAATACATTTTTTTATAAAAAAAATTTGACAAAAAAAGTCGTCATTAATAAATACAATAAAATTATTCAAATTATACAAATATTACAAGTATAAAATATATATATATATATATATATATTACAATAGCACACATATTGAAAAGATATACACATATATATGGAAGAAAAAAAATTGTCGTACATCTACGCATATAAAGTTCGTAAGATGAGGATTTTGGATTAAAACACATAGGTACATCCAACACCTGCACAATTTTGAAATCTGCAAAATCAAAAAAAGTAACGAAATAAAATTATAGTCAAAACGTATATAGTTTTATAATAAAATCAATATATCAGTTAGCCGAAAAAAACATCAATAACATCTCACACCGTGAATCCACGTGATCATCCGTATCAAATTATTCAGAATAATAATAATAATAATATTATTATTATTATTTATATAATTTTCGATTAGCATAAAATTATGATACATTTACATGTCTGTAGAAAATACTATCGGATCGTTCGTCGACTCGTTTAATATAATATAATACAATTTAAGTACGATCTAATTGTGGACGATGAGCATCGAGGGGATAACAAACATTGACAGATTGACAACAGACTTAAATAGTGTATCGTATATGGGCCCGGATTGTTTTCTCCATATCAAATAATACCTCGAAATTCTAAAGAGAAAAAAACCAACGAAAAAAAATCGTTATAAGAACGCTTTACATACCTAACCCCGTTACTTTTTTCGAGTCGCCAGTTTTTCTTTTTTTGAGCAAACGCGGTTCGCCGTTGAATCGTTATTATTATTTTTTTTTTTTCGAAAATACTACACTTGTGAAAATCGAAAAACTATTTAATTTTAAAATGTCTCACCTTTCGCGTAAATATCGGACGCATTTTCGTGTTCGATGCGCGCCCATCGTTTCGACGTTGAATACCGTATTCGATGCTCCGGCACGCGACACCGCGCGCAGTCGGTATAAATACGATATTATATTACCGTAGACGTTAGTTTTTTCCTCCCAATCCACAAACGGTTTCGACTAAATCTCCCGGAATGTGATATCGAGCGATGCGGACGTGCGGTGGGTGTACGGACGACGAAAATGGAACAGAACAGCTGCTGTAATAAAAAGAAATAAATAAATGTTATCTGATTAGAAAATAAAAATAAAAAATAAAATCGACTGGCTATAACATAATATAACGTATTTTTATTACAATACGGATATCGTGTTAGTGTATGCGTATTCGGTTTATTCACGAGTTCAACGACTTTACACGCTCAGATGATAGACATCATCAATAAAATGCATAAACGAGAAATAAAAATCCGATTCATAATACGTTTTTCTCTCTCTCTCTCTCTCTCTCTCTCTCTCTCTCTCTCTCTCCGCATATCGGGACAATATTCATGTTAGAGTAGCCAAGACGTGCACGCGTCGATATTTCATCGTATCAACGAAGCCGTGCGATGGTTTTGAATTTTTTTATATATATATATTTTTTTTTTTGTGCTCGTCGGGTTTAAAAATTATTTACGTCATTTTTTCTCCACCGACTCGACCGATATATATCGTTTTAATTTAAAAAAAAAAAATGTTTTCTTAATTATATAAGCACAGTGTGTTTTACAATACCCCCTCCCCCATAAGTACACTGTCGTTCATTTAGTCAAACACGTGTTAGCGAAAAATCAACTCGAACATTATTATAACTCGCTTCGGTCGAATAACACGATTGTTTTAGAATTTTGAAAACAAAAATGTCATTATTAATTCTCTAACGTGTGATTTGATAAACGATTAGTTAATAGGCTATTCGACTTTCTAAAAAGCAGTACTGGTGTTTATTATAGACCCGTCGTAATTGTCTCTCCGTTTATTATTACGTGACAAATGACACCGGAATTTTTTTTTTTTTTTTTTTAATTTTCAAAATTCGTTTCGCGCCACTGGAATGAAAATCTATGAAAAAAAAATAATCTCTTAATAAGAAGACTGGCGTTGTGTAATCGAATGTAAACTCTGGTCGGATGAAAATTGAGGTCATCAATGTCGCTATAATAGTTTTTATGAAATTTTTAACAGTCATATCAATTAAAAAAAAATTTTTTTTTTTTTGAAAGAGAACCGGCTGTCACGTGACCAAGTATATACGGGCAGGGGCGTCATTTGGAGTAAAATCATTGGGTAGCAATCTTGAATTTTTTTTTTTGTGATCTAATGAAGGAAAGGGAAGAGTCGTTGGATTGATTTGCCCTAGTTAATTGTTCATAAGAATTAGATATCAGAAATCTTATAATTTAATTTTCAGTTTAAACATTAATTATTTTTATTTGCCCCAATAAAATACATAATTTCATATAGGTTTAATTTTTTTTACAAATTAATGAAGAATCATGCGTCGTCCATTTTCTGTGGCGTCAAAATTCTTTTATTACATCATCCTTGTTAACTTCATGATTTCTATGTGCATAAAGTATTGCTAAATTATTTAAACGTCTTGCCCAGTAGTGCATCTGAGATAGGTTTTAAATACGTTTTAACGCGGAAAAACTTCTTTCACATGTTACTGTATTAGTAGGTAAAGTTAAAAATAATTTTAAAATTTGGACATACAGTGGGAATCCAATCTGTATATTGTTGGACATAAGATAAGACATTCGAGAGTTAAGTACATTCTCTTTCATATTTTGTGCTTCAAACATTCGATTGAATATATTAACTTCACTCTGTAATTCAAAAATATTAATATCATACCTGTTACATATTAACTGACATCACGAAGCAACATCTGGTAAATCGTAAAAAGTAGCGTAACTATTAATTTGTAACCACGATAAAAATGGTGGGGTAGCAATTTATACCCCTCGCTACCCTATGTATATATAGAGGTTTTTTTCCGAGGAGTCGTCGTTCGCGCGCGAGTCGAGTCATCATCGGGCGTTAGAGAATATAATACATACACAATATTATATCAGTTGTTATTTTCTCGATTATTTTCTCATTATACGGGTCGTGTTATATTTACGCGCGTTATTGTCCGGTATATTAAAAATAAATATATATATATATATAATATTGTAGTCGTTGTACCGGCGTAATGGATTTCCGTGATGAAATTTCAAATATTTGACTACACGCGAATGACATAATATAATATAAATGAACTCGCGCATACCACCGTTCACGAGTATTATTATATTATCACATACCGTTCGTTTATATAGAAATCATTTATGATTAAACGCGTCGTCGTTACATGCACGGCGGAACAAACGGACTCGATCGGTTCAGTATCGCTTCAACAGTTTTATTGACTAAAAACAACCGTTGTTTTAACGGTGGCTTCGGAAAAAATTCAACCGTATTCGTCCGTCGTCACCCGCAATTTAAAACGCACAAAATTATAACGTCATAATATGGTGGTGACTTTTTTGTTTTTTCACGCCACGACTGTTCCAAGCAACGAGATATAAATTATCCGTACCTAATTGTCGTTTTTTTTTAATAAAAATAAACGTCGATTAAAAAACGACGACTAGAGAAATTGACAAGAAAAAAAAAAAGAAGAAGATATTCGTAACACAACATTTATCAGCCAGTGTTATCGACAACGTACTTGGACGATAAATAAAAAAACAAAAAGAAGACGATTTACGTACGAAAAAAACGTCAGTGTCGATTTTCTCGTTAAACGTGTTCGAATAAAAGAAGGAAAAAATGTTATTTTCCTTTTGAGAATTCGGTATTGAACGTTTCTTTTGCGCGGCAATAATAACGTTTTTTTTTTTTTTTGGTATAGCCAAAAAATAAATGTGATAAACGCCGTAGCGTGGTTATGATTAGCATTTCTAAAGCTCCCCCTCGGCAAAATCTCGCGGTGGTCGGAAGTGAATTGCGGACGCGACGACGACGACGACGACGACGATGAGATATTTCGCGGACCTCACAACAACCGACGACAATAACACCACACCGGTTGTTCGTCGCTGAACGAGGTCGGATCGTCCGAAGGACTCTATTTTCTATATTACACAGATAAAGTATAAAAACACGTCTCGCGCGTGTATCGTATGCGTTTATATAAATAAATAAATATATATATATATATATATACGGACGGCCGTTTTAAATTCTACGAACGGCAGAGAAGAATAGGAAAAATTGCGACGTCGGTCGTTATCGCGACGGAATGTGTGTATGATGTATAGAAATTATAACTTCGTACAATACAATATCGCGACGTTTGAAATTTAATAAAGAGGCCCGGCGGTCGCAATTAAACTCAAATCGTGTTTTTTATTATTATTATTATTATTTTATTGCCAAAGCGGTGCGAATTATTTCAATATTACACGGACGGGGAACATTCACTTGAAATCGGTTTCGCGGTCACGAGTTGACTAAATCATGACGATGTTTATACGCACAACGCGTATTACTACCGCAGAGACGTTTGCTGCAAGACTCTAGACATTAAAAAATGTACGAACGTTTCCGCGTTGATTTTTTTTCTCGAAATACGTCTCGCGATAATTGCGTCGAAATACACGCGTGTAGTAGTCATTTCTGGTGCTGAGTTGATTTCGAATCGAATTTTTTTATCGATTTATGGGGGACTAAGACACGGGGAAAAATCGGTTCTGTAATAATTACGAGTTTTTATACACAATGTTATTGGATGTCGGTTTTATGAATTTCAAAACGACGATATATTTTATGTCGGTGAGCTCGAAACACCGCGTCCCCCCCACCCCCATCCGCGTTCGTAATTCTTATTATACTACGATGAGAATATAAAAACAATTAACTATTTCACAGTCGAGATCGGTTATATGACTGGGATTTTCGTGTGACATTTTTATGACGTATAACTTTATGTGCTTCGGCATAATTATCGATTTTATACCGCGGTATATAAAATGTGTTATAAGCTTTTTTTTACGTATAAAACGAATTAAATTTTTTAAACGCTTTGGAAAAGAAAACACTAATATATTTGTCCGAGTCGATTTCGACGAATTGATCGCCTTGGAGAAAAAAATCGTGTTACGTATTTCAATGGAAAAACAACCGTTGTCGTATGTAAAAAAAAAGCTTTAAATACGTCAATGAAGAAAATCATTTCGAAAAAAGAAACTTTTCAAATATTCTCACGCGATAAATATGATTTTACTAAATTCCCAAGAGTTGCCGTTTCTAAAACTCAAAAAAAAAAAATAATAAATAAATAATATTCTTCGCGATTTCCAATACGCATTATTTTCGTTTTGCGTTTACAATCTAAAAAAAAAAAAAAAAAAAAAAAAAAATACGTTTTCGTATATAATTAGTCGTATTTATCGACTTGTAAATATAACGCAATAAACATACGAACATCTATAAAATATTATACAATAAACTGTTTATAACCTTTACGTTTCGGTTCAATTGATGTGTGCCAACGGACGTGTAATATATATTCAATAGAGTATACGAAACCGTGTATATAGAAAAAAATTCTACAGAAATTCCATACACCGCGTATTAAATCATTTTTCGTTCCTATATAGCTTTTTTAATTCGCGATTTTAATAATATTTTCACACGGCGTCGTTTATTCGTCGTATCCAATACGAATACGGTATTATTATTATTATTATTATTATTATTATTATAAATTTTCAGCGAATATAAATAAATTATCGAATTTATTAAAAGACAAATTGTGGGGAAATCTCCAAAACGCGTTTTTTCGTTTTGTGCCTGGTATACGAAAACGCATCTCTTTCTATACTGATTCTGCGACTATATTGCATACGTAAATAGTGTCGAAAAATTCACTGAACAACGCGGGGCAAAGAGCGATTCCTACGACCGAATTTCCGGGTACAATTTATAACGGATAATGTACGATTTGGAAAACGTTAATAAATCGTTATAGTTTATTCATTTGATTAGTACGAATTTGCGTTTGTTGACGAATACACGACTTTAAAAACCGGGTCCCCGTAGTTAATTAAACAATACGCATTAATGAAATCGAAAATTCGTTTTCGAAAAATCGTATTAGTTTGCGATAGAAAAATTCGAGAACGAAACAAAATTTCACACTGTACACCACGGGTTTTACACGTCATTTGTGTGTGTATATATATATATATATATGTAAAAAAGAAAACTTTTTTACTTCGAATCGCGAGAGTGTGATGGGAGGAAACGTCGAGTGTACTGTGTACCGTCGATACATAATGTGTGTACGCCGCTGCTATTGCGAGCGCGTATATTAAATTTTATTTATATTAATCAACGGCATTCGTCGACAAATTGATGACGTCCGCAAGAAATCCAAAAAGAAAAACAACGCGCGCGGAGTGTATGATTTTATAAAAATAAATAAAATTAACATAATAGAGAATATTATATTATAATATAGGTCACGTGAAATGCGCAATAACTTTGTTTTTTTTTTTTTTTTTTTTTTGTAGAAAACATATCTACAGGGACGATACGCGTTAATGTACGTTTTCGAATCAGATATTAGAAATATAACATTTTTAATATACACAATTTATAATGTTTCTGTTTGGAACGATGGAAGAGTCTTTTCAAAAAGAGTAAAAAAAATCAAGTAGCTATTAAATGTAAATAATAACGTGTTTAAATAGAAAACAATCGCGTTGGATTTTATGTATAACGTAAAATACAAATTATCGAAAATTTCACCGCAGTATAGAATATAAATAATTATAATAAATTAACAACTGCTTTTTTTTTTAGATTTTTCAATTATTTTGTTTACAATTACATAATATTAATATCGCAGAAACTACATTTTTTTCTTTTGTTTTTGTATACAATATAGTTCAACATTTAATTCCTTGTGCTACGAATACTTGAAAGTAATAGAAAAAAAAATTTCTTTTTCGTTTTATTTATAAGACGGTGACTTTTAATAGAAACCGCGTTAGTATAAATAAACAAATATATGTAATACGAAGTTAATTAATACATTTACGAGTTTAATTAAAACGAGTATATTCTTATAATAAATGACCTTCTTGGCTAAGAATTTACATTTTAATCGTAATGATACGTATGTAGTGTGCTGAAATTTGAGAAAATGTGCAAAAGACTCGAAATTAACGAAATACGTGTACGTGTAGGGAATAAAAAATAATTTTCCCACCGTTCAATTCATTTCAGAATCGTGAGAAAATTAACATTTTCTTCGGATATCCGGATAGTTATAATACGCGCACGAATCTCGTTTACGTCGTGTACATCATATTTTCAATGGATAAAAAAAATCGGGATTTTCCATACACGTTTTCCCACATTTGTCTCAAATACGTCCCAATTAACATACGTGTTTTTCGCGCGCGCGAGAGAGAGAGAGAGAGAGAGAGAGAGAGAGAGAGAGAGAAAGAAAGAAAATAAGGTAAATAAACGGAAATTAAATTAAATTCGTATACGAAAAACATTGCGCGTACAAACAGAACGACTCGTTTCACAGTTAATACCGTAAGAACATAATAAAATTTACAACGGCGTTATCGGACTCGTACAGTAATAGAACTTCTGTATCGTTTAATCACTTCAAAACACACAGGACAGCTACTTTTAATGGTCGAACGATATAATTTTTTTTTTAGTATTCCGAATGATTTTTTTCCCCTCGATACGAATGGATTCTTTTAAAACGCGATGCATTCGTTTTGTAGTGAAAACAAAAGGGGGTCAGAAACGATCTGCACACGGATTGAGGAGACCGCCGAATCGATAATAAACGATTGGTGTGTGTGTAATATTTCAACGGGAAAGAGGAAACGGCATTGCGAACACGTATTTAAAAAATAAAATTCGTCGGTGGTTCGTATAACTTACCTCACGGAATCTTTCGTTTCTGACTACTTCGTCGCGTCGTGCATTTCGGCTAGTCTCTCAAGTCCGCAACATTTTCGTCCGCCGGCCTTTATAACTCGTAACGATATATTTTCTGAGCAAACGATTTATGTCGCACGGGAGGGCTGCGTCTCGTCTCGTCGTCGCTTTTACGTTTCACTTTACAGTTTTTTTTATCCTCCTCCGGTACAATAATACGTTTTCCCGGCGATATCTTTTTGTAAACTTGTCGCATAAACACGCGTTAATAATATGTGTGTGTGTGTGTGTGTGCGTTTATAGGAACTCTGTGTATAGTAGATTTTTTTTTCTTCGTCACGTACAATATTATAATATATATATATATTATATGGGTTAAAAAAAAAAAATGTGCAAAAAAATTAATGGTCTCGTATCGGCACAGACAAAATAATTTGTTTTACGATTTTTCTTCTTTTTTTCAAAACCGAGAATTTAACGCTTACGACGTTTCTCCGCCGCCGTCGTCCCGTTCGTCTGTGCGCCGCCGCCGTGTTTTTTCTTCTTCAACATCGCGTCGAATTTCTTCGTGTTGTTCGTGTTGATCGACAACAGCTTGTCGATCACCTGTCTGATGGTCGAGTGTTTTCTGATCCACGGGTTCGGGTACATGACGAATCGATTCTTATATCGAAATATGAATCGTACGCGAAATTTCAATGAAAAAAAAAAAAAAAAATGAAAAAACAAATCGCGAACGGCGTATGCAATACGACGAGATGTGTGTAACGGAAAAAAAAAGGAAGAAAAATCCGCGTCAAAACGACCGTGTCGAATATCCAAAAACTACTGTTAGCGTTGCTTTCGAACGGAACGCCGACCGCGGTTCATCTGATATTGACATTGAACTAGGTACTGACCACGAGCCAGCGCGCGAACGGCCGTTTTATATGCGGCGTGTACGGAGAGAAGAAATAAACCAACCGTCCAACATTGACCGTGTGAGCGCGCCGGCGATCAGCGGCGTCGTTCCGATTCGCCGGTACCGCCGCCAGTGGGAGACGCGACGCGCGCTCGTCTCTGTGTGTGTAATACGAACGACCGTATAATATACACAACGCACGCGCACGCGAGCGACGATTAAAATGATAATAATAATAAATGTAACGTTATCGACCGTTTTTTCTTTTTTTTTTTTTTTTTACTTCTTTTTCTTTAACTTCGTCGTGGCTTCACAAATTACGGGACGTAGGTGGGAGGGAGAGGATTGAACGCACCGCAAAACGTACCCGAAAATGTACGTTTCGAACGCGATTACAATTTTCTATTATTCTACGATTATTTTCCGCGTGATTATTGGAACTAAAATGCGGTTATGGGGAACTAATCCGCACCAAACATTATAGCGCCTCTTTATATTAGGGGTAAAAAAAGAATTGATTTTTTTTGTTTGTCAATTTTGGGCTATTTATAGGTTTTTTTATGCATAAACGGAGTAATATTTTGGTTTTATCGCAAGAAATTACATTGAAATCACGCACCGACGATAATCATGTATTCTATACAAACTATATTATATCGATAACAAATGACATTATACCGGAGCTCCGCTCATAATCGTTTTGCAATTGCTTTGAAATTTATAAAATAATAACGAAATTCTAAATTATTTCTCCGAGTAAATTGACGACGTTCCGCGGCTCGCTACTTTTTTTTTTTTTTAAATAAATAAACGAAAATAATCCGAAATGAGTGCGCGAACGCTAATCCGATACGTACACGGATGAGACGTGTCACATATTCCTTTCTAACGCCGCCCTTTTCGACTTTTGAAATTGATTTCGAAAAAACGTTACTTATAAAATATATATATAAATTTTTTTTTTTGTAACCTGTACCTGATTTTCTACTTTTCGTCACGGACACCACCTAACTAACACGGAGACGGTCCAAAAAAAAAAAAAAACTATCGAAATCTCCGCGATTTCTTGTATACGCGCGTTTTACGAGTTCGTTTTTTTTTTTTTGACCGTTTTTAAATAATTATTAATATTCGAGGGGAGGAAAAAAAGTAAATTATCAATACACATAAAACAATATCGTTTTTTTCCAATATAATTTCCAACTCGTTGTTCGAAGTTAATAATTAGAAAGAAAAAAAACCGTGTTTTTTTGTCGAACGCGATAAAACGTAAATATTATTTCAATCGTATTTCACACACGTGGAATTATATACACGTAAAAATGTATAATTATCCAATAATATCCCACCACCCCCCGTTCGTTTACGTAAAATAATAATCTATTCGCACGTACGCCTCATATCTGCGCATCGCCGTATAACGTTTTCAAGCGTGACACACGGCTCGTGTAGGCGTAAACGAATCGCTTACACCACCGAGCCGATAATTATCAACTGTCCATACCTTACCGCCGTAAGTATACTACGCGCGATCATAAGGACGTCGACGCGATAGATAGCGAAATATTCATATTTATAGTAAAACAATAATTTCGATTCGTAATTTAGCATATACAGGTGATTACCCGCCAGACGTATTATCGATACTACGTATAAAAATATGAATAATTGAAATTGCCTCGGGCGAACGAACGACTGACCAAGCGATTGAGTCCGTTCGTAACCGTCCGAGTTAGCACGTGTACAAAATATTTAATATCATTTCTTTTTTCGTAATCATTGTAAAAATTGTTGTTAAATATACGCCCTGTCAACCAGTGTTAGCGAAACAACTATATTTTGTAGTATTACTTTAATACAGTGTCAAGCGTGTTCTTTTTTTTTTTTTTTTCCAAAATAATTTTACTCGTATTAACGCGCGCGAGTTAAAACAATGAGAAAACAGATCACTGGTTGTTATTGTTTACTATAATATGCGGTCGTAAGAAACGCGCGGTGAACAGAAAAACCCGGTGCGCAGACGGGTTTCCTCGCTGAATAATTACCGCGCATAAATTATTATTACTATTATTATAATACGTCTCTAATAATAATATATTAATAACGATACGAACGTCGCGCTTATTTTTTTTTGTTTTTGTGTGGACTAAAAATCTCGCATAAAACGTTGTCGTAGCGCTTATTTGAAACGCGTTCGTTTGAAATGAACCAACAACTGTCAATGATAATCCGTAGGTTTATAAAACGTGTAGAGAAATGTTTCCGATGCGAGCGGTGGAAGAGTGTTGCGGAAACGAACGGGCGTTAGGAGGACCGAGTTAAAAAAACGGTTTCGTACATTATCCCACGGCCAAGGCTCTGACGGAATCCGAACGCACAATACTTTCGTAAAACTCGATTTTCCAATTTGTGTTTATTATTATGACATTTATCGTAAAGCGGCCAATTCATCGTCGTATGTGTTAACCGAAGAAACGAACAATTTACTTACGACTTAGATAATTCTTCTTTTTTTTTTGGGGGTAGGGGGTAGAAATGGTGTTCCGATTTTTACGAGTACGCTAGTTTTTCGGTAACAAACCACGGTAACGGTTTTGTCAAAACTTCACGCGCACATTTGAGAATGACTATAGAGTAGAGCGGGCGAAAAAAAGCAAAATGAAGAAATTCGTTTGGTCGCAGTATTTTTTTTTTCAACAATAGTAAAGACTCGACTTTTTTCTTTTACACCGCACTCGCCCGACTAAAATCCAGAAGCGACTGTTTTTATTTTAAAAAAACACACGTTTCGCTACGCCACTAATTGAGTGTGAAACGATTAAATTATTATACGACGCGTTTTTATTAAAATTATTATTTTATGTTTTCCAACGTGTTATACCAGGAGGCTTTTACTTATTTATTTCATTCTATTCGATATGCACCTATTAAATCTGTAGTTCAATTAATATGAATTCGTCGTAGAAAGAAATTCTTAAATCATAGTGCCAGAACTGGATTTTTAACGTATCCTTTACCTTGACGGGGGCTGCTCGAAGCTTAAAACATTTTAATTCGATAAAATAATAATAATAAAAAAAAAATCAACGAACCGATGGTCGTATGATTTTTTTCGCTTAATAATAACGTTTTAAATTATGCTTACATAATAGTTGAACGTATATAAAAACAAAAAAAAAAAATTGCGCGTGAATACAGCAGATGTTGACAAAATGTCAAATAATTCTATTTCTATTTCCTATTTGACGCGGGTGAATTGCTCGATGTATACCGTCATTGGAGTTCATCCGACTCGACTCACCATTACATTGTCGAGTCTTTCTTAAAAACATAGTCACGCGCGAATAGTTTTTTTTTTATTCTCTTCGGATATTTAAAAATTCTAACATTCCAGCAATTCGTTATCGTATACGAATAAAAGAACAAACGGAATTCGAAAAAGCTTTTTTGTACACAAAATAGTTCCTTCCTCACCGGTAATTTCTTCTGGTCCTCAGTAGATGTTTTTCTTACGTAACAATGGAAACGATGATGGACTCGAGGAGCGAAATCCTTTCGTTGGAAAAGTTTCCATACAAAAGAGTTAAACGTATAATATATTATTAACAGTAACGTTATTTTCGTAATACGTTTAAAAACTGTTTTTCTTACGGCAATATTACAATTTTTTTTTTTTTAAATCAGAAAGTTTTTTCTTCTTTTTTTTTACAGTTGTAAATTTTAGACAATTATTCTGGTACTCGTCCGGTAGACGATTTTCATGTCCGACCATATGTATAAATATAAATTGAGTCATTTAGATCTCTTAGCTCCGGGGAATATTTTTTAAGAGATTGTATGCGCACAGATTTTGTTTACCGTATTTTGTTGTTGGCGAGTGATGAAAAAAAAAAAAAACGTATTTAATAATGACGTTATCGCGGTTTTATACTGTACGAGCGTTTAGAAAAACGTTCCGAATGCGCGCCGCATCGGAAACCGGATTACTCGTAACGAAATTATTAATGGGAAATCCGTTAAAACGTTTTTTTTTCATTATTATTTTATTTTAATTTTGTTTTTTTTACATATTCCCACGCGTTGGATATCGGATTATCCGTCGTTTATTTCAAGCATACAATCCGTTGGCCACAACGTAAACAACGGCAATATCAAATCACACACGCGCGATTTCGTTGTTGTGAGACGTACAAAAAAAAAAAAAAATAATAATAATAATAAATAAACTGCGCTTCTTGTTCGTGTGTTAATAATAATATACGTATATTCAAGTATAATACGTAAACATGCCTATTTGCATTTATCCCCCGAAACTAGTTTGATGATTTTTATTTTTAGAATGCGTTAAAAGCCGAATTAATGTTATATAATATTAATAACGATTTAAATTTTCAAACGCGCATTGCGCAATGTACGCTTGTAATAAATGTTCACGGGCGTATTTATCCGAAAATACAGAAACACTTCGCGTACCTATCATCCGCGATCCTACAACGAATTTAAATATGAACTGCGCATATTTACGGTATAATCGTAACGAAATAAATTTTAAGTATTCCCGGTGGAAAAATTATTTAATTTACAGTATCACGTTTCAATATTCCGATACTGTAGCGATTAATTGTTATTTACCAATACTGTATTCGTTTCCATTAACGACGCCCACGGTAAATGTAGCGAGAAAGTGAAACGCGGCGGCCAACTATTGTTATAATTTTTTTTTCAAGAATTTACGCGTTATTTCGCCGGTACGCGTACTATATAACGTTTAAATCGTTTATACAACCGGATTTCGTAATACGGAATTAAATCAATCCCCGAGCACAACGGCGACGATTTAATTGAAATCGATACGGGTGTATGTATGGTTTCTGCAGAGGTTAAAACCGTTCGTTTTGCACAAAAACGATGTGATTTATACCGTTAATGGATTTAAGTTTTCGTTATTGTAATAATAATAAACGTATACACCCGGGTAAATATGCTGTCAAACCGTAAGAGTTATAAGTATTCGAGTCTATTATTATCTATAATTTGTCATATAAAATCCAATTATGTTGAATTCAAATTCAATAATTTAGATCGATTTATTCCTATGAGTATTAAAAGGAGTAATCGTTATGGCGTTAAAAAAATAGGGGTAGTATAAATAATTTTAAAATGTTAAATGCGTTACAAAAAAAAACTGTATAGATATTAAAATTACGGAAATAAATATTTTCAAAAATTTAGGATTTAGGACGATTGAGAAATATTCCCGAACGCGATATTTCGAACACTTCGTTCGAAATAATAACACTGTACTCCCGAAGCACGAAAATAAATATTACAGAATTGCCCTGAAGAATACCCATTTAGATATAATAATAATAATAATAATCGTGTATAATTTTCCAAACCGTATAATAAATCAAATCGAAAAACAGTTATACGAGACATTATAATTTGTAATTTTTGTTTTTGTTTTTTAGAGGTCAGTAGTATGAGTAGATTACACGCAATAAAAATCATATGAGAACGAGTAACGAATACGTTCCCATACATATATAATATATTTGCTGCACGTAGTAAATTTGCGGATTTCACGACGGTATGAAAATATATAAAATATCGACCAAGATATACGACGTGTTTGTTTTTACACGAATTGCGTGGCGATTACGGAAGTGTACGATTGACTTCTTTATACCGATACCATTTTATTGCATTGATAATACACTTGTTAAATAGGATCGTATGTAGAAAGGGATAAATATCCGTCGTATAACGGGAAGCACTCGTATACTCGGTTTATACTGCGTTTAAATTTATTGTGTTGTAAAAATTACACGGTAAAAATCGTTAAAAATAAGTTGAGTTTATTAATAACACAACGTTACCTTCAGATATCGAGTACACAAAGTTCAAAGATATTGAATTCGATTTACTTAATGCATGGCCGTATAGGTTAGCGCGACGAAATCATAATGTTTTTGTTGACGAATCAAACAAAAAAAAATAAAATAAATATTGTATTGAAAAATATTCGAATTACGATATATTTGAATAGAAAGAGAAAAAAAATGATTTAAAACAGATATTTAGGTATATATAGAAATATTCTAACAATATAATAGACTTAATGTTACACAGATTGAATTAGAGTAAAAAAAAACCTTTAAGAGTTCTCGACAATTTCGCTTGAGACGTCTTGGAAGGTTTCCTGAGGGTTATCAGTTACGTCTTATATAAGAAGAGACGGGAAATCTTTACTTCGTCGTCGTGCATGTTTTCAAATCGGCGGTATAATTTGGAGAATATTATTAGAAACATAATTTACAAAGCGCTATGAAAAAAATATCGGATTTTTTTTTTGAAGCATGTTAGATGTAAAAGTAAAACGGGTTCGAGTATAAAACAATTGCATTGGAAAAAAAAATTAAAATTCGACGTTTATATGCATTACATTTGTAAACCCGCATTTAAACGTTTTTAAAATGTTTTAAAAGACGTATTAGGCAAATGTCGCGTCGTTCGTCCGCTGTACACACAGCTTTATGCCAAGTCAATGTGTACATAATATTAGAAAGACGTCAGCAATGATTATATGAAACTTTCATTTTGTAATAAGATATATAAACGAGGTATATATATAATCATACGATTAAATATAGTTTATACAACAAACGTGTATAATATTCGCTCTTTTCGACCACATTCTAACAACAAATTACGGGGGACTGCTGTTAATAGTTAAGTGGTAACTGAGTGTGACGTCAATGTATATTATACATCACGGTGGGTTTAAACGTTTAGTCGTTATAGCTCATATATATATATATATATATATATATATGTGTGTATATTATATTTAAATAGAACAACTGTTATTTTATTATTATTATTATTTACCGTGACCTAGACATTATCTTATGCAAAGATTTCAAACGAATCTTCTTGTCTTGGTGTTTTCTTCTTCCCACACCCCGCTGGCATTGAATCGTTTAGGAGGGATTGCTAACGGACTGTTTTCAAATATTATATATCCCTACAATAACAGCTTGAAATAAATTCAACGCTTTGATTTTTAAACGGTCACTTGAGTATGTTTTTTTTTCTACACTTTGTCACTTTGAACGAAAATAAATAAATTAGAATATTTTTTTTCGTTTCCGTAAAGAAATGATTATGATGAAAAAAGAAAAATCACCCCGTATCAAGTCATGTACAATTTTAGAGTAAGAGTTATTCAAATACGAATTTTAAATATACTTTTCAAGAGTGCATTTCATTTTATAAAACCGAATAAATTTATTTCAAACACTATTCGTTTATAGAAGTAATAATGATTTGCCTAAGTTATCCGGTTTCGCCGGTTTACAGTTAATTAAATATACATTTTACAAACACCAATGAAATGTCATCAGTCAATCCATTAGTGGTATACACTATTAACGATAAATTTATACATTAAAAATAATTAAGAGAAAGGAGAAAACGCGTTTGGGAAACAACTGCGAGCAATAAAATAAGAAATTTCACAAATTCATCGCAATATATTAAAAACACATTAAAAATTTAAAAACAACTTTTGCGTGTAATATGTAATTTAGGGTAATAATTTTCCATTTTTTATTTTTGTTTATTTGCTCGTTTCAAGAGGCGAATTGTCCTCGTTTAAATCGATTCTATAATCATTTAGTATAGATAAAAATAGCATGAAAAACGGAAGTTTTTAAAATGCATCTTTACGCACAACATTACATACGTGTCCCTTGCACGGGCACTAGAACGAGTGGATTGTGTGAAAATTATAAAACGCGATACGACTATACGCAACGTTGTCCCAGTGTCGAATACATAATATTGCACAGTGCGTGTTATTGAAAAAACGATGGAAATTTTAACGAAAAGTGAACTACTTACGGGTAAATAATAATATACGCGGTGCGTTTATTTAAACACGCGAAATAATAATAATAATAACAACAAGAGCTCCTCCCCGTGTTAATTAATACACGGGGTTTTATGAAAATATTCATTTGTTTCTTCTTTTCCGACATCCGCGTAAACGTTTTTCCGCGATATTTCTCGTCTATTTAATACAATACACACGTTCAATGAAATACCGCCGATGATGAAATAATGACATGGCGTCACCGCGATGCGTTCAAGGGCGCCCGGTTCACTCGAACAGTCAATATTTTATAAATGTATAGGGCGCGATATTTTTATTATTTTCTCATAGTAAACGACGGGGTTCATCAATCTTTTCGAAAACAATTTTTTTTTTTCATAACGTTTTTATTCACACTTGTTTATTTATAACTTTATAAAATCCCTGAGGATATTTCTGTGGAACATTCGAGAATGAGCGGAAATTGCGTTCCCGGGGACTCGATAAACAACACAACCGTCAACCGATTATTATTTTATTATTATTATTATTATTATTATTATTGTATTATTAGCGAGCGTTCTATTATTTCGCACTGTTGTTTCCTCGGATCCCACGGAGATCTTTAAATTACACGAATACCGTTCGTATATCGTCGGTAAACAAGTATTATAAAATGTGTTTTGTACACGAGAATTTCTGGTGTAGAAATAAAAAAAAAAATGGTACTTTTGTCGGCAGACGCGCCGTAAATAAAATATTATTTAACGAAATACTACGCCAACGTTTTTTCAAAAAAAAAAAATAAAAAAAAATATACAAAGTACAAAGTGTTTTCATGTGATCAACCGTTCAGTTCGCGTCCGGTAAGACATTGTAAAATATGCCTCCTCCAATCGCTAAAACCAACTTTACATAATCGATCGCCATCGGGGTAAAATAGCTTACAGACGTACAGAACCATTTCTTATAACTTTCAACATATAAATGTTTTTTAATTATTTTGTAATCGATAATAACAATGAAAACAGTTATATCCTTAATACGACACTGATTTATAACGAATTAAAAAAATGACGTCTCTCAAAAATGGAGGTCGAATGATTATAGTCGTCCAGGTATTCGCCTAAATCACGCCCTGTCTATGACATTTTTCGTATATCTTTAATTCTTAAAAAGGTATAAGCATTCAAAAAAAAAAAAAAAACGCAATTTTCACCGTTTGCCGAAAATATTTTATTGAGAATAAAATATATTAAAAAAAAACAACACCTCCGTTATTGTATACGTGATAATATTGTAATATTTATTTTGTGTGAAAATCCGGTGTCCTCTGTTACACTTGTCGCTTTCACGGTTTTGTAATAAACATTTTTCAAAGTTTTCTATATTCTCTCTGTACCGTCCTCGTAATATAAGTACGTAACGAGCGTATTTAATACACGAATAATCATCGTTACACACCGCAACGGTCTCGTTCTTCAAAACGTATTATCAGAAATATACAAATAATTAAATCGCGTTCAATGTCACAATAACGATTTAATTAGACAAAACGATTTCCAAATAATAGTTTTAACAAATTTAATTATCTCGTTATTTACAAAATATTTAAACGCTTAAATTGCAATTCCATTTTTATATCAGGTAAAACGAGATCACATCGCTGGAAAATAGATTGTTAAAAGCTGCTAAACCGAATTCGGATTGCGTGAAAAAAAAATTTGTTTTTCTTTTAATTCGAAAATAATCATATTATTATATTTTTAATATAAAATATTTTGGAATTTTTTTAATTACACGACTTGTACGTTAATTCAATTTTCGAAAAATTACACGTTCACATAAGGAAATTAAATACAATAAATTAATAAATATTTCTTAATCAATTGAAATAATAACATATCATAATGGTTCTTTTTAATAATTTGCAAATTCACTATGCATGTACGCAATTCAGTCAAACCCTATGTAATATTTTTTTTCGCTTTACACCTGTGGCGATGACTTATGGTTGGTGAACGAACAAATCCAATACAACGACTCGCTTATATATTCCGTTTTACTTTTCATAATTTACCCTTTGGCTTGATTGTGTGTTCACGTGTACATAATATATGTTTTTTATATGAAAATAAAGTATGATATTCTTTCATATATTATAGAAGAATGAAATTTACCGTTTATTACGGAAAATTATATTTTTTTTCTCATGTCGGACATAAATCATTTAAAGTTTTTTGTATTTACTACTATACAGTGAATCCAGTCCCCGAGGATTGGAACCACCGAATCGAATAGATCTGGTTTTTAAACGGGATAAACATTTCAAAAATTCCAATCGAAACCCAACCGTAATTGGTGTTTTGAAATAAACGTTTTTATCGGTTATTTTCTTTAGGTTCGAATAAATAAACAAAAAATAAAAATCGTTATTATATATATATATATATATTTGAATAATTTAAAGTCCGTTATTGACGTTATACAATTAGTAAAAGCGCTAAAACTGTTTCGTTACATTATACGGAATTTAATAATATTTCAATTTCGATGAGTTCGACAATAACAAATTTAAAAATTTTCCCGATTTATAAAAGAATTTCACTTTTTCATTTTTTTTTTTTTATTGAGTTTATGAAGTTGGTCAACTGTAAAGTTATAGTTATTTCTCTTGAGTATATTAGAGAAAATAAAATCGGTCCGTTTCCAAAAACCGAAATCGAAAATTATCTTAAAACTTCCCGTCTCTGAATTATACAACGTATTGTATTCAGAGTAGAAAACGTTTCAAATAAAACTAAATTAATTTTTATGTATTTAAAAAAAAAAGCGAGAAACTTGGAATTACAATTTTTTAACAACTTATAATTAGTTGAGTTGCAAACGGTCTCGGGTCTGGTCGAAATGTTTTTCGTCTCCTTTGCATCGACTGTCGTATGACGGTTGATTTCGATTACAAGATATTTAATCAACGCGGAATCGAATTTCCGGATGTTCGGATCACGACGAAATTAGATGGATTTAAACGTGTAACGCATTTCGCAACATTGAAATAGTGCGCGGTTTTTTATCCTTATCCTTCGAATATTATTCGTGTCTAATAAACACGGATTTACATCGTATCGCGTAAACAATATCGTTAAAAAAAAAAAAATGTCTGGATGCGTAAAACTCTGAAAATTCGTCGTTACAACACGCGCGTTCCGAATTATAATAACGTTAGTTATTAGAAGAAAAAAAATAGTAAAATACACGTGTACGATATAGAACGTAGCAATACGCGTGTATCGTAAATATATTTAGTTTCGTTCGAAGTGAATAAATCGTTTCCTCCCCCCCGATGTTTACGTTAATATTGAGAGTCATCGGGGGGGAAAAAAAGAAAATAAACAGAAATACACCGTAATCGACTACACGTGTACTTCCGAATATGAGCGGCGGCGGTGGGTCTCGCCGTGCGCTTTTTTTTTTACACACGAAATATCGAAAGACTCGGGGAGATACGTTTAGTGTCACGCGATATAAATCCGGGCGCGCGCACGTGTGTGTGTATAAAGAAATAAAATTAAGAAAATAACGAGTAACCGTTTTTTTTATCGATTCCACGAGCCGAGTACCGCGGTTATTATAGCCGTTATGATACGTGAGATAATAAATAAAATAACGTATACAATACACGAGTTCTGACGTCAACGTGATAATAACTGTTCGACGAGAATTGATATTCCAAAACGAGCCGAATATTATTGTATAATGTACGACGGGCGTAGAGAGATAATTATGGTTTTATTACGCGTTTTTTTTTTTTTTTTTTTACCATTTATTATTGTTATTCGAAATAACGTCCAATCTCGAAACACTGGATTATACACAAGTGGTCTGCGAAAAAAACAAAAATAATAATTTGTTTCTTTTTTTAAAAAACTTTATATTTTCTCTATACGACGTTGAGTACGAAAATGATGACTCCTCAATCCATCATAGCGTGCCAATTTTTTTTTTTTTTAAATAATAGGAGTTTACAATAAAAAAAAAATAATAATAAAATCATAGCGGCGACGTGGAAAAATTAAAATCACCGATTATATCAAATTAAACATAACTTATGTTGAACCGTTCGTTTCGAACAAAGTAAACGCTCCGAAACGCGATCGTCCGAGTTCCACGCACAACACGCAGAGCCCATCCCTTCCCTTTAAGTTAAACTAAAAATATGACTTTCGCAAACAATAAAAAAAAATTGACGCGACGGAATTGTTTTTTACTATTTTTTCCCGATTGTAGTGAGTAAAAATCGATAAGAAACGGTAAAAAAAAACAATAAATACCTAACGTAGTTTCTTTTCTTTTTTGCAGACCCGTGTCATCTCTCGCACAGTAATATAACTATTTTCTTTTTTACAATAAAAATTAAATAAATGCCAGTATACACGCTATATAAATAATAATCGTATAATATAATTTCTTTTTTAAATATTATATAATAATACAGATGAGTTTTGATTTGTACCGTATGAAAAAAAAAAATAGGCGAAATAATAATAATAATAATAATAAAATATTAATATCCGACGTACGCGCGTTTATAAAACGTTTTTTTTTTTTAGTCTACAATTTTTCGTTTTACGACGACGTTTTACTACGGCCGAACGACGACGACGCGCGTTCGATTCTGTTGTTCCGATGGTCCAACGGCGCCGAATTGTTCGCCGTGTATATGTACGGGTTCTCGACCGTCGGACACACGAAATCTTTCATGATGTGGTCCATCGAAGTCTCCGACTTGGCGCCGACCGGTTGCATCATGTTGTTCCACAACAAATTGGCGGCTGGAAAAAGAGAAAAAAAACAAATTTTGTCCAGTGCCCGTGCGTAATGGGGGTGTACGATTAACGCGTATTCCAGCGAACGACGACGACACGACGACGAATCGGGTTTGAAATTTTAAGAAACGCAAAAAAAAAAAGACGTTTTCACCGAAACCCAATGGAGTCTATAATACGAATATTTTATATAAAATCGTGTACAACAACGTTGTTATATAATAATTAGATATTTATTACGCAGTTATATAATTAGTACCTAATTATATGACCACGTAATAAATATATAATTATCGGATATTTATTACGCAATTATATAGCGTATTAAAAATTACAAAAATTATTTTGATAGAAAAAAAAATTATACTATACGTGTAGTTTTTTCTTTTTCTAACGAAATGATTGTTTTTTTTTCTCTGGAATTAATAATATGTTTACCTACTTCTTCGGTATACTCTGGGCCGAGTGGTCGCGTTACTTTGCGTCTCTACATTTCTTATTCTCTACGCCCTACAGTCTAGATTGTTGTCATCGTATTGATTTTTACCTATCTTTCCTAATATCGATGTAATTTCATTACAAAAACACCGTTTTTGTAAAAAAGTCATAGCACACGTCTATCGAAATACGGTTATCGATATTACGACCAGTTAGATCACAGGACGCGTAAATGTGTAAATATGCGTCGGACGTTGGTGTAGCTGAAATAGCTTCCTAAAAAAAAATAATAATAATAACCCGTCGTCCACAATGACATTAGACACACACTCCGAACAATACGAATAATAATAACAATTTATTTACATATGAACGAAAATGTATACAAGAGCTGGGGAACGACGACGAGAGACAAAACGCGTGAGAAGACAACAGTTTCCTGCGGATGTTTACACGCATATCAGACGTGTTAAGTAATCGAATAATTTTTATTTTTTTCTAATATTTTCGGAATACAAATAATCCAAAGTATTTCAAATACTTTTTAAAACACTTCTTTCTTTTGTTATTTACAGTATTCAAAAACAAAATAATTTTTCCAAACGCATACTTATTGTTTACATTTCGTACACCGAATTAATATCGAAGAGAAATAAAAAGAAATAAGTTTTGTGTTTCATGCGAAATATTGTTGCGCTTAAACGTATATAAAATAATATCATGATGACCGATGGAAAAAATTCACAAATAATATGAAGATAATTCATTGCGAAGTATGGTGCTAAATGGGTGGGGGGGGTATATTTAAAAAATAATAATTATTGAAAAGAAAACGTTAAAAATGTACTTAATTTCTTCTCGATTGTTTATATGAGTGTTTAAAGTATTTCGAACACAATTCGACCGTAGTATTCAAATACGAATTTTGAGAGAGAGAAAAGTTTTCTTAACGTGTATGTAGAAAAAAAATATATACAAATATACCTAAAGCGTGTCCCTTTTGGCTGAAATGGAAACAATCGTACGTGACGTACGATATGTCTATGACTTCTTCGAACTGCCTTTTCTTGTCCAGCGGCGCGTTGAAGAGTTTGATGAACGGCTGGATGACCACGGTGAAATCTTCTTTTTTATTGTACCGACCGCTGTTGATCTGCCAGGCAAAAACGAATTTCAAAGCCAATAAGATTATAAAACTTTCGAAGACTATTTTATAAAAGTTTTTTCATAGCTCCTTTTTTTTTCATCACGACGTATGAAATATGTACTTTACCGTAGGGATACACACGTTTCTTTTTTTTTCATTCATATAATATTTTTCTTTATAGTTACGTGTATTTGGACGAACAATTTACGTTAATATAATCGAAATTTGACGGACGAATAATTAAGCTTAGTTTAAGTATTTCTGTAATCTCCCGAGTAATAAAGCGACAAATATTATCGGTTTTACGACGATTTGTTTTTATTTTTAATTTCCCTCCCCCCCCCCAATATTTGTAGTGCTCATTAATAAAATATACTTTCATCGCCCAGAATACAATGAGTTATCATTGCTGTCAAATTCAAGTATCAATCTTAAAATCTCTGTCTAAGCATCCCATTTGATCCACACTATCCGCGGCTCGCAACTATTAAGAATCCATTAAGAGGACGCTACATAGGCAAACGAAACCGCACAACATCTGAGAGAATGGAATGAAAACACAGAAAATGTTCAAATAAAATTGAAATGTCTACTATCAAGGACTGAATGCTACGGTTGTACTAAGGACATTAAATTTTCATACAAAATAAATTAAAATATTATCCATCTAAGCAATGTATCATTTAACAAAAATATCATACGAATATAAAGCGTCGTCTTAGTATTGAAACGAAAATCGTCAATTCGGTGTACCGTGTGGATATTGATGCGGTCACGACCTTTTTATCACGATTTTTTTTATCTGCGTATCAGATCATTTGTAGTTATATTAACATAAAACAAAATAATAATGACCTGAAAAATGAATAAGAAATATAGGATAGTAAAATTTGATGTCTATCGGTTAAGTACTTAATATTATCATGACCCTTCTCACTTTTCCACGTACATCATATTTATATTATGTGATACGTCGTTGTATAAAATTATATATTAAATTACATTTTTTTTATTTTAATTTTTGTATATGTGAGATAAGATTATTAAACATTTTTTGTAAATATTCATCATAAAAAACTTTACCTCACATCAAAAAGCTTAAAAATTAGAAGAAAAAAAAATCTACTGAAGACAGTTTGCGTGGAGTATAGCCTTATACGGGTATGAGTCTTGAACAAAAAGAGCGGAAAAGCGAAAAAAATTAAAAGCGTTTGAAATGCGGTTTTAGGAGAATGTTAAAGATAAGCTGGATAAACCAATAAAGAAGTACTCGAAATACTGGATATTAAAAGGAAGGCAATAATAACGGAAGAGCACGTAGTCAGAAGACGAAACGGATGGACAAGCCGCATGAAACGATACGAAGAATTGTTAAAACCGATTACAGAAGGAAACGTAGAAGATAAGAACCAAAAGAAGGCAAAGACTAAAATACATTCAGCGAATTACGAAAGACCGAGAATGCGATTTGTTTGTAAAAATAAAGAGTAAAACAATGTGGAAGATGGCTGGAAACCAATTTACGAATTGAAACTTACACAGAGAGAGAGAGTGAGAAACCATTATCATAACTTCGTGATGTTCTTGAAATCCTGTTATCCAATTGTATATAACTCTTTTTTCCTATCATTCACAAAGGTTATCATAGAAGAAATGCTGACGTTAAGTTTCTGATATTTTATTACGACCGCGAGTGATGCGATTCGTAGACAAAAAAAAAAAAAAATCGCGTGACCTAAATCCGATGGTACACAGTTTCCAAATTTGGTCGACGCCCTCACACCAAAAATAAAATTATTTTCTCGGATGACGCGAGCGCCCGGTAAACGCAAACACCGTGTACGTTTGATTCGTTGGAAACACAATCAAATATTTATACACATATATACCGACCAAATTCTGTTCGGCACTCTGATAGTCCCGGACCAGTTGCGTGATCTGATCCATTTCGTTGACGTCTCCGCTTTGATGGAAACACGTGCAGAAGAATCTGTGCAGCATGTGGCACATGAACGATCTCTTCACCCGGACGCTGACCGACACGTCTGAGTGTGTCAAAAAAATAAAGAAAAAAACCACATTATTATACCGAAAGGATTCGGCGTACCCAAACGCGTTTGTTTACCGTGCAAACAACAGTGATACGCATATAATGTGAATATAACGCTGTGCCCGTATGGCGTGTATTGTTTATACAGTTTTCGCCACAAACAAACGTATTTGTGTGTGTGTGTGTGATATGTTTTGTGACTTTCACTTTTCTCTCTCTCTCTCTCTCTCTCTCTCTTTCTTTCGAGTTTCCGATTTGTACGCATACACACGCGCTCTTTGTGGAAGCTCACGTACTTTGTATGCGCGCGACGCGTTCTTCGCCTTCGCCAGCTCCCCCGGTCTTGCGCGTTACGTGTTCGGCCCCAATACTGTCGTCAGACTATACGGTTGCGAAAGAACTGAAGACACGGGACAAGGGATGCGAGCGGTGTGCGTATTACGCGTGTGTAGGCTTCGTCGACGGACCGCGGTTTGAAAATCGGGTGTCCAAAAAGAAGAAGAAGAAAAAACACCCGAGGAGAACGTGACGCGGCGAACAAAGCAAAAAACAAAAGTAAAAAAAAAAAATCGTTCGGTCACGCGTGCGACGATGGTCGGACGGTTTCGAATTCGACCTAATTAACCGCCGGCCGACGCCTGGAACGTGTGTCGAAAACAATTGGTGCGCATAATATTTGTTTCGCGGCTGATTATCATTATTATTATTATTATTATTATTATTATTATTATTATTATTGTTTTGCGTGTTGCTGCTCCTGTTTATCACGGCAATGAAAATTTAAAACGCGTGTACTGACCAAGGAACGGTTCGTGTGTCTCGTCACCCCCAATTGCTCCAAACGGAATAATATCGCGCGGTCGATTCCGGCGTATCCTGTGCCCTTGAATTTAAAATTAAAGGAGTTCCTTTTTCTAATCTTTCATCGTCTTATTACCGACTTTTTCAGTTTTTTTTTTTTTTTTTTTGTAAATGGAACGCCGAGGATCGAAAGACTTTCGAGAACTAATTTTTACCGTTTTACGTGTTTTATAAACATTTTATAACAAAAAAAAAAAGACGAAAAAAGTTTTTAAACGAAATTATTCAAACGATTTGATGGTTTACAATAATAATAGTAATAATAATAATAATAATATGAGTAATATGAGTAATAGTTATTATTTATTTCGGTGTAATGCGCGAAAGATATTAGGGGTATTATCTATTGCAAACGGATAATAAAAACGTTCACCGGATTTTTGGTAAACTTAATTTCGTAACATTAATTAATGCGTATATTAATAGTGGGTATGTCGAACGTTCGTCGTCAACGCCGCGCATTGTGTAACAACGCTTGGCCGATGTGCCGACCGGAATGAATGAACGTTCGTCGTCATATTATTCCGTGCGAGGTCTGGGTCGTGAAAGCAGCGAATTGGCGCGGCCGTCTCTCATTCAACAGCGATACAACAACCAGTTTTCGTTTACTCACTCCCCCCCCTCACTTTTAACCACCTAACCGGCAAATTCGACTTGATTTTCCTCCTCCTCCTCCTCATCATCATCATCTAACCTTGCTTACCCACGCCGCGTAAGCACCGTTTTCACTTCTAACTTTGTTATAAACGTGCGTGACCCATTACGTGTGAACGTTGAAGGAGCACACCCACCTAGCACGGGAACGAGGTTCACCATCGTCCTGGGAAGATTGGCCTGCAGGTAGTCCAACGCTTTTTGCAGTTTCTTGCTGTGCTGTAACGGAGTCGTGCCGTCTTTGTCGTAACACTGTCCCGAACACAAGTCGTTGGCACCGAAAAACATGGTTATCAACTGGAACACACGAATTCAGTACGATTCTCTTTTTATTTATTCATATCGTTAACAGTCACTGCGCAGTGGTCATAATAAATTACATATCGTTCAGATAAAAATGGACATTTCTATATTATAGAAATATACCGTAGTGATTCTTAACATTTTTCGAATGACCGAACGCAACGACGTATATTTATATATAGCACTAAGCAGTTTACACACACACACACACACACATATTAGTCGTTAAAAATGATTGAATTAAAAAAAAGAAAAAATTCACAATTTCAAAGGGTGTTTTAGTAGTCGATAAAAGTGAAAATGTTAAGTGTTAAGAAAATAAAATTAGAAAATTTAACACTTATTCTAAGTGCTCGGAACACTGCCGGTTAAGAACCACTGATATACAAGTGTCCAACACACTCGCGGATGATCCACTGCGACCAGATGAAAAATCAGGCAAAACTTTATTACTCAAATCGTAGAGTGTCGACGAATTGAATAAGCTGACGAATCGATTGTAGCGGTATAAAAAAAGAAACGACATGTTGTGAGGAGCGGGAAACTGACTGAAGAGCGAAGAACAGCTTTCATAATAATGACGTGAAACAATACAGCATTCACATTTTATTATCCGACGAATACTTTATAGTTCGACCGATTTTATATATAAAAAAAAAAATAACGAATTTTCGAATTCTTGAAATTGAAATTCTGACATTTCAATCGCCAACGTATATACTGTGCGCGCGTAAGATGTATTATTTTGCAGAAACGTGCAGTTCTTCATACCTTCCAGTCGTTTTTGAAATCGACGTCTGGATCTTTTTTCATTTTTTTCACTAAAAACTGCGCTTGTCTGTACGCGTCGTAATCCGCCGACACGGGAAAAGCGACGTTCATGTGAGAGTTGGGCGCTAGGAATTCGCCTTTGCCCACGGAGAAACCCTTCAGTCCGGGATTGAATTCTTTGAGGATGTTCGGCAATGTCAGATAGTTCCGCCACGTTGATTCTCCGCCTACAATATAAAACGATTGTGATACAGTCAAAATGAATAATAATTTCCACGCAGGTAATACGCTTCATGTCATTAAACAAATAGGTATTTTTTTTTTTATTAAAGAATGCATTTTTAAGTATAAAACTCAAAAATAACTGAACTGAAAAAAATTAATGGAAATAAAATTTAAGTAATAAAAAGTAAATTACGACAAAACACACACACACACAAATAAAACACTCTGGAAAAAAAGAGATCAATTATGAAGATTTCGGAGGATTAGGAAAAGAAAACGGAAAGATCCATATTTCTGAAAATCGTCGTGAAGAAAATCGTTGAGGGAGTTCGTTTAAAGAAGAAACGAGTCCGGTAGATGATATTCAAGACTTGCAGAAATTTTCGATCGCTCAGAATAAATACGCGTGAACGATGAGTGTACCTGCGGCCCAAGACACTCCTCGGTACTCGATCAGAGTTCCCATGGCGAATTCTTCCAGAGCACCGTTACCGGCCACCAGACTGTCACCCATGGCTCCCACCACGTCGATGTCGCCGGGTCGGAGTCTGTGGACGTTGGTCGGTCGCGTGACGCTCCTGCCCAGTCCCGGAGACGTCATGTTCTTGCACGGGAACGACACTGATTCCGGGAACGATAGTTGTCGTCTGATGCCCGTGGGTCTCGGCGTCATGACGATTTCTTCGCTCACCGCAGGCGTCTGATACAGAAACACATAAAAAAAAAAATGTATAATATCGTGTTACCACCAATGTAGCTCGGTGCTAAGTGTCAGGTTTATGTACCATTCTGACGATTCTGCCATTGATCCTGTTGGGTAAAAGCTGGTTGAAGGTCAGCCACTGCGCGCGGACACAACACGCGACCGCGCACAACAATATTATGTAGCTATTGGTCAACATTGTTTCATTTGATCTTGTCCGTCATTGTGCGTGTCACTTTTCTCTCGAATCCATTTCCGAGGTGAACTGTAACCGAACAAAACGCAAGTACGCATAAGTCGTCGGAATCTAAGTATAATATTATGTCTGAACGTTAATCAGAAAGGGTTCTTGTAGGAAGCGAAGGGCGCAGTCTTCCTTTCACCTTTCCCATAAGTATTT
Source organism: Chaetogeoica ovagalla (assembly GCA_032441825.1). NCBI lineage: Eukaryota > Metazoa > Arthropoda > Insecta > Hemiptera > Aphididae > Chaetogeoica > Chaetogeoica ovagalla. The sequence continues at coordinate 11,979,840 of CM063732.1, read as the reverse complement.
TTTTACGTTACGTTCATTAATCTATTACACTTAGAAGGAAAATGTTCCGTCATAGTTCATTGGTATAGTTCTTATTATTCTTTTTCTTAAACTTTTATAACTCGTCGCTGCTCCTACTATTTCTCGCTATTTTCCTCTATCTTTACACTCCTCTAATTTTAATCCTGGTGTACATTTTCCCAGGTATGATTTTACTACGTCTATCAACCTCTGCCTAGGTCATCCTCTAGGTCTTTTACCATCCATTGTGTTTGCTGTTGGATCTTCAGACGCGTCCTGTTCATTCCAAATGTTTGGAATTCATTTATAAGTGAATAGTTTTTATTTTGGAAATCTTTAAAAGGTTCATGATCGATGAAATTTCGACGATCCCACAACGGACACGTCGTCACAGACTATATGTTTATGTTATACAGTAGCAGTACGCGAGTTCACCCTTTTTAACCAATCAACAAAGCCTCGTATCTAGGGATGCATTTGTCGTCGATCACATAGAAAAAAATCTCGTAGTAACGGGTGAAACGTTTATGGCGACTGTAGTGGCCTATTTACATGGTGGTTCACAGTTTGATTCCATCTCTGAGGAATCAAAAATGCAAATTTAAAAATATTATTGTGTATCGGTCAATTTATATCAACACGTTTAATGCTACTGTTGACGACAAACACGCTTTACTCCAATTCTATGTTTAAAGGAAATGTGGTTTTGACGTAGGATTTTTTCAATCTCATAAAAGAGTATTATACGAGTATATATATATTTAGTGAAGATATGCAATAAATTGAAAAGATTTACTCGAAGAATTCTATACCAAAAGTTGTGTTAAATTAAAAACCTAAAACATTAATTTAAAATCGGTTATTATTGTGAACAACGACGACTTAATGTTTTCGCTATTGGCGAGAAAAGAATGCAATAAGACGAAGAAGAAGTATACTTATTCTTACCGAACTTTCCAATAAAAATAGACGTTTGTAATTTTTATTATAATTTTATGTTTTTCGAATTTAAAAAAAAATGTATTAAAATAACTACCAGTTCTGTTTGCTCGACGAATAATTTATTACTATTTTATTTATATCAAATACTTTGCTAATTAAAATATATATATATATTTCAAATTAAATTATACATAAAATCGTTTACAGTGGAAACGGAGTGAAACTGAAAGTACACCGCCACTGTGCCATTATGTAAATATAACATTAAACTTTAGAAATACGAGCATAACGATAAACGTGGTATTTTATTATGTATTATTACGTATTGTACATACGTGTTTAGCGTACAAAACGAAAAAGAAAATTAGAATATTATATTTCGTCATGGAGAAAGGAATGTGTCGTCGATTTTCGAGTACGTATCGTCGGACGCGGATAATTGTTATATTACAGTTCCTCGCGTGTATAATATGTGTATTATATTTTCGGTAAAAAGATGAAAAAAAAATTTAAAAAATAAAAAAAAAATTCCGGGAACCTATCTTCAAGAGAAATCACTATAGATCTCGTCATTTCGTCATAGGATATTGTAACGAGGTATTATTATTATTATTATTCGATTACGACGATTGGTTTTGTATTGCTTTTGAAAAACACGTCGCGTATATTTGTCGAGAATTATTATTATTTTTTTCGAATAAAAATAATAAAAAAACGCGACAATAGTACAACCAGTGTGGCGTTTGCATAATCGCGTTATTTTCACTATTATAACAGCGTTACTAAACGTCATAAACGATATTATGTTTCACGGTCGTCAATATAACTAGATCGCATTCTATCGAAAACCGTGAATTTCGATTAAATTTATTATGACGTGTATAATAAGAAGAAGAAGAAGCGACAACGGACGAATTTATTTATACGACGTACGCATTGTACAACGCCCCGCGGACTCAGAATTCCGTTGAAATTCTACGAGACGTAATTTAGAACATTTTTTTTTTTTTTGTATTTAGAAAATTCATAACGTCCAGATGACAATTTTTTCGCGATAATATCAAACGCGAGATTCGATACTTTTCTGTATTGTCGTTTCCCCGCCGTGGTATCGGTATGTATCAAATCGCGCACTTCAAAACGACTTTAAAATAGAATCAGTAAATCGATTAGCCACGAAACACTATAAAAAATTTCTCTTCGAATTACAGATCCATTCAAACCCCTCTAATCGCTGAACTTGCAACCAACTCACTTCCTAGAAATCCACCTCCGAAGAAAATGGTGTCGAAACGTATTGGACGGTTAAATCGGTTAACGAACCGAAAAATTAATTTAAAAAAAAGGCGGGAAAGAAAAGAATAAAAAAAAATTGAATAAATAAATCTGGGTTCTATCACTGGATATCGCGTATGTATCACGTTGTTATTTTTCCTTCTCGTAGATATTGTCTAATTCGCTTATTTTATGCCTTGAAACATAGATTGTAAATATTTTTTGAATAAAAAAACATTCGAAAGGAATTCACTGGTAACCGTTTTATCTGTTGTGGTTTACAATCAGCTGTAACTTCTTATTCACATAGCTTGGTTACACAGTCTTGGACGAAAAGTAACTTTCGAAATAATAATATTTTATACGTTATTTATTGAGTAATTTTTGTAATGAATGAACTCGACAATATTGTGAAACAAAGTCAACTCGTTGATTGTTTTATAATTGAAAAACATTTTTCGCATTGATCGTTATTTTTCGTATATGCGGTTTTTATTAAGTGCTAGACTTTTCAAGAGATATTATAATACTGGACTCTGCACTGTTTTAGAAACTGTCGAAATTTCTCACACAAAAGTTTTCTAATGATTTATCCGCAATATTGCAAAACGAAATATTAGCAATCGTTGCGAGATACGTCCGAGGCGAAACACGAGAACTTGTCGATCGCGTGTAATGTGCACGCGGAATACCGCAAAGTGCGACTCGTGTCTCTCTCTCTCTCTGGCGTCCAAATGAATTTCATTTCACCGTTTGAGAATGTAAAAAAAAAAAAAACAACACAAAGTATTAATTTGAAATAGTCGTAGTGTCCATTATCAATGCAGAAAGCAATCATAAACCGTATGGCTGAACGAAAAACGATTGTGAGTAAAATTACAAGATGTTTTGGGTTACCACCTTTCGTGTTTTAAAAAAACGAGTTTTCGATTTTATACGCGGAATGTACTATAATAGGATGTAAACGTTTTCGCAAACTAATCCGTCGTAACAGCCGTTCGTCCCCGGCGACTCGATAAATCGTTTGACTGTACACCCGATGATAACTAATTTCAGTAGTGGCACATCGTTCTTGAACACCATTCGATTATTACAAGTAATTGTTGTTGCAAATTATTGTTTTCATGGTTCTAATATTACGCGTCAGTTATTAAGTTTAAAAAAAAAAAAAAAAAAAAACGTGATTTAAAAACCTATAGAAAACAGAGAAATCGAATTTCGATTATATTAGTAGTGGTTATTGAAATCGACGGTCGAATAATCGTGTGTTTACTGAAATTTAATAAGGAGGATTGTTTTTGTCTAAAAAAAAAAAAAAAAAATCTACTTTCGCCAAGCATCCGTAGAAATCTTCTCGTCTTTAAATCGTGTTTTGTTACGTTGAACACTGGTAAGCGGTAGTGTTGGAATTACAAAATCACTTAAAAAAATATATATGTATATTTTTACTCCGTGCGGAGTCATTTTATCCGTTTAGTTGACAACGTGAACTGTCAAAAAAATACACGGTTTTTCAATACAGAGATGACCGTAGTCTTTGGCCGAACTACGATTAACGAAATGTCAAGAACTTTCAACGCAGCCGTATAGGTATTGCCGAAACAATACACATCCATTAAAATAAAATATTGAAAAAAAAACACCATCGAGATATACGTACGTACATACGTGAAACGAAAGTCACGAATTAATCCGATAACTTCAAAAATAAAATTGTAAAAAAAAAACTACGTGTAACAGAAACTTATTAAATATTTATAAATGAAAATTGTCGAAAAACAAACCACATTACGTTTATATTTAAAACTGTCATTATTTCGAAACGCAAGATAAATGTCATTCTTCGTATATTATATATATATATTTCGAAATATCGACTACAAAGACGTATTTACGATATAAGAGTTCTTTTTGTTTCCCTACACTTTTTACAATATTCAAGACATTAATTAATGACATTTTTTTTGTTTATTGCTAACTATAATACGTTTGAGATTCGTTTAATTCGAGTTTAGTATCACGCTTTTCTAAATTTTTCAATTTTTTTACGAACTTTAAGTGTTGAGAAGAAAAAGCATTTTAGAAAACGTTCTCCCCACTATTTGAGTATTCTAATACACAGTTAACATAGATTATTAATGGATTGCCGATATATATATATTTATTCTTAGTCTGTCCGACCAGTTTCTAATTGATATAAATTCGTATACATTTATTTCACAGTCTATCACTAATTATCCTAGCCGCACCTTTATGAGAGGAGAACAATGGAAAAACTCTACGGAGCTACCTACAACGTTATGCGAAGTGACTCTTGACATTCGTTTACAAAGAAAGTTTTTTTCAATATAATTTTTATTGAATTTTTTTTTATATTTCAATATTCTTCGATGAGAGTACAATATTATTATATAGATTGTATTATTATAATAACGATAAAAGTTTTTTTACGGTATGTACTTCGTAACGATCTATCAGAAGGTGGTCACAGGTCGTATAATAATCGTTTTCGTCCATCGACGTATTGATACGTCGCGGTATCGATTTATGAATGATAAATCGATCATTCATAATAACTGTTGTCCGATGACGGAGGAAGATCGCCTTCACCGCCACGTCGTCAATAGTGGTTAGGCAACAGTACGTCGTCTCAAGCTGTCTACTGGATTTATAAATCCGACCGTTATTATCGCAAATTCTTTGAAAGAAATAAAAATCTCAATAAAAAACATCAGGCGACTTTTATTAATGTATAAAATATCGAATGGGGAACAAAAGTTATTACAAGTTTTTTTTTTAATAATAATAATAATAATTTCTACGTATTTTCATATAGTAAGAAAATACGTTTTTACAATACGAAATACACATTTTGTTAGTTTGAATTTTCTGAGAAACATTCCGCGGTAAAAATTATTTCGCATTCGTTTATTTACTACACGATTTGTTAAAATCTATAAACGTACACACGAATACGACATTGATATTGTTGTCATACAGTACTTTAATAAAAGAAAAGCTCTCTCACCGTTTCCTATACAATTCAAACTGACAAAATGTAAAAAAAATAAACATACAAAGCCATAAAAATGTAAATGTGTGGAAATTCGTATAATATAAAAATATATGCGAATGTAATGCAATCGAGCCAGACAATATTATGAAAAATAAAAAAAATATACTGGAATAGTTTGTAAATACAATTTTATGTCGAAATAGAAATTTCAAAACAAGACACAACGAAAATTCAGTCTCTCTAATATAAAATTAAAAAAAAAAGAATCTAATAATATTGCGAAAGACGTTTTTGGAAAATAATCATACTATTACTTTTAAGGTAGACTTAGAAATTTTAAATATACACTACGTAATATTTGTTGTAAAATCACTTTTAAAATAATTACATAAAGAATAGTTAAACATAATGAATAATAAGATATTTTAAATATAATATATCAAAACACATATAACGGGTTTTTTTTAACAATTTAATTCATTACGGTACGCAATTCGTTTTTGTCTTGTAAAAATCATTGTCTTTTTATTGTAAAAAAATTCATAATTTTCTCTGTGTAATATTCATATTCGATTGTCGTATTTTTACTTAATTTTATCCGACGAGGGCTTCTTGTCGAAACCGCTGTAGGTGAACAAAAAGAAATTTACTACCAACGACTCGCCGATGTTATATTTTTTTATTTTTCATAACTATGATCGATTGTATGCTCGCATATTTTTTATACATACGAATGATATTAATTTTCAATTTTTATTGCTTCTTTCGCAAATATTTACGTTTTATTTATTTAATTTTTCGTTCTAAACGTTTTATCCGGAAATCGTATAATACGAAAACGACTTTATACGTACAACCCATAGGTGTATAACGTCACTGTACTGCGGTGCGCGTTTAAGTGTATAATATATTGCGCGCACGTGATGTATACGTATTAGATGAAATCGGACAGAAAACAGGATTTTAATTTTTATTCCTTATTTCCGATATTTACCGGAAGAGGAATGGCGCGGTATAGAAACGCGTGTGCCATAAATAACGTCACGTCATCCTAATCGATACTTTCCAAACGCGAAGATTTTTATTTATTTATTATTATTATTTTTTTTTTTTTTTGTTAGTACGCACAAGAGTATTTCGAAATTATTATTACGCCGCAGTGGCCAGAGCGTCGAAAACACACGGGTAAATAATAAATCGTTATTGTATTATTATTTGCCACACCGCCGTTTGGTGTAAAACGTGTTAACGATTTTGTTCTCGAAATTTCCTGTATTCCCGTGCAGCTATCTCTATTCGTATACCACGCACGTGTTTTAATCGAATTTAGTCAAATTAATTTAAAAACAATTGAGTTTAAATTGAGTTTTTAAATGAATTAAAAATTGACTTTGGAAAAAAAGTAACTTGAAAGTTAATATTTTCTGATTATTAATAATAATAATAATAAAAAATTGAGAAAATATACTTACTTACAAGGCTTAAAATATATAATCCTATGTTAGGAAATAATAATGAAAATATTATCACAAGCGAGTGGCCGTAAGTCGTAACGAAGTGCTCAAACGACGCATTTGACTCGTGTTAAAATCGGCAAATTCGACGTGCACATATATTAATTTCGCTCGGGTTGTATGCGAAAATTGAACTTTCGTTTAAACGAAATTTGTAACACGTCGACGTATTTGTATAATGTTTTTCTCATAAAACAGAATAATTCAATTAAATTAGTCGTTGAATTGAGTTTACAAAAACCGACGACTTGCGTTTAAACCCTCTTCCTCCTCCCCTTGGACACAGGACTACATAATTGTGAATTATAGAGAACGACACGAGTAGGAAAAACGATTTTCCAAAATGTACTGCAGACGTACACATGCGATCGAATATTTTTGAATGTCTACAGAGTGTGGTGTCCTTATATATAAAATTATTTTTTCTTTTTACGTGTATGCCGGTTTGAGATCGGAATGCATCGTAATTTATGTAAATTTGTTTTTTTCTTTCGCTTTTGGAATGTATTACCTCGTCTTGTCCCGTCGACTCGAAGTACACTAAATATTTTGATAACCGGCGAGAACGATCGAGACGATATACGCATAAAACAGAATGTTTTTCGTTCCGGCGATTATATGTACGTCGAGATTTTATTTCGATGTTTTTCATAATTCCAGAACAAAAAAAAAATGTTTACATCGTTTTCAATGTAAATTATACCTCCTCGCGTATTGAACAAATGTGTCAACTTTCGATTTTCAAACGGCACACAGAAATTACGGTACACAGTGTTTTCGAACTTCAATAATTGTACATTACAACAGTCGATTTATATACTTATTTTGAACACTATTATGTCTCGATTCGAAAAGTGAAAATTAACTAAAACAAAAAAAAACCCCCCGTCCACGAAGGTAAATATTCAGTCGGATTTAATATATTCCTATAATAAAAATAACATATTACACGGACTCGTAATTAAAATCGTAGGCTAAAAATCGAAATTACAATAATATAAAATGATGGAAAAATATCGATTGTAAGTGGGCAATAAAGAGAGAGAAAAAACGTATCATATTTATATAACTACTATTTTAAAATTCGCCCTGTACGCGGGGACTAACGCCGAAATACACGATACTTCTTCGGCGCATTCTACTAGTTTTTTTATTATCATTATTATTATAAACGTACGTTTTTTTTTGTCTTGCAACCGATCGGACTATTCTATAACAATAATTTGTCGAGCGTATAATATTATAGAGTTATGTAAATGTGATGATGACCCGCAGTAGAAAATCAGACCGCCGCGCGCGATGCTTGTAATACACGTACGTGTATGTACGAGATCGTGCAATAAGTAAAGCCGTTATATCGTATATTCGGGCAAACTACATTTTTTTTTTTATAAGAATGAACATTATAGTATTATTATGCGTCGTACGTGTTAAGAATAATTTTTTATTTCGAACACGAAATATTCGTATTTAAATACGAATAGACCGCTAAAGTATTCCTTAAAAAAATACTTAAAACATTTTGTAAACCCTTTTAGCATTTATTGAATTCGTATTGCCTCATCGACACCATAATATTACATACATGTTCGCGTCGAATTACCTACTAATGTCGTCGTATATATTTTGAATATGTTTGTTGGAAAATGTAAACTATTATTTTAATTCATTCGTTGAGAAAACCAGATTCTTTTTTTCTTAACGATGTTTACCGTATACAGGTGTTTGAATAAATTTAAATATCTCTTCGAAATTTATCAGTTTAATTGGATTACGTGCGTTAAAATATGGTACATAATTATTTCGTTTCCTCGGATGTAATACGCAAATAGTCACGGTATAATTAATGCATTTTTCCCGAAGTATTCGGAATACTTAGACGGTTCGTTGTCTCGTGAAATATATTTAAATAAAATACATATTTATCCTTTTAGAATTGTAAGAAATTATTCGTGAACAGTAGCCAAAAACTAACAATACCCATCGAATTAGCTGAAAAAAATGTTGGAATATTATGAGATTGTTATTTATTATTATTTTTCGATATTAAAAGGGGATGGGGTTTTTTTTGTTACAAGACTGGACTAGTTAAAAGTTTAAAAGCGATGATTTCTTAACTTTCAAAAACTGAACGTGTTATTAAAATAATAGTTATTTATTCGTACGAAAAATATGTGACGTGAATTAAATTAAATTGACAACGATATAAGAAGTAACGTCGAATATTACACATATTTTAAGACACTGAGAGGTTTTCCTCTTTTTTTTTTATAACGTTATTGTTTCGAAGTCAAAGAGATAACGAGCCGCGGATAGGAATTTCGAGACTGGAACCGCAATGGACATTTATGAACAAAACGTAAAAATTTTCACGAAATATATCAAATACGATTTGTCGAAAATTTTTTGAAATTTTCAAGATTTTTTTTCGTGTACGTTAAAGTAATGTACCTCCGTCCGACATCGTGTTAGAATTGCAACCGTTAAAACGATAATTTTTTACAATATCTTAAGGCTCTTTCGTTGTACCGATCGAAGGCCTTTAATAATATTTTTAAAGCGATCGTCGACAGTATTAGCGTCGTACGTGGTAAGATAAAAAAAAAGCGAAAAATCGTAATTTTGTACCGCAAATTTAACTCTAAAGACTTAAAAAAAAAAGAAAAAAAACATTAAATTTTAATCGAAACCCTTGTCCCGAGGCATTGGATTTGAGAATTTTGTACGATTGCGAGGGGGGGGGGCGATGTGGGAATCGCGGGAAACTGTTATAAAAAGGGGAGAAATCATTATAAAAAAAAAATTGTTTTCTTAACGAATTTCAACCGGCGAGTTTTTAAATATATCGGTACGGCTGGACGGTGAAAAAAAGAAAAGAACCGCGGGGGGGGGGGAATAGGAAAACCGGAATATCGCGAAAGAAACGCTTTTCATTTTATATGAGCGTATAAAATTTTTTTTTCCCCACTTTCTATCCGGTTGGCGCGCGACGAAACAACAACAACAGCAGTGTTCGTCCGTCGTTTATAACGCGCGCGCGCACCAGGTCGCACCGTCGCGATTCTCCTCCGAGGGTTCTCCTCCGCGGCGTTCCCCTTTACTCCGACGGGCGTGGGGAGGGGGTCGTTAAACTCCACTCGGCCCTCCTCCGCCGCGCCGTTTGTATGGTACCGCGTGTAGTGGTCGCGGGTTTCGTAAGCGCGCGCCCGGCCAGTTATTCGATTTTGTATTTTATTATATACGATACGTGTGTATAGGTAGAAAACGCACACAAATCACCACCGCTCGAACGGCGCGGAGGGAAAAACGGGTTTTTGGCCGGCTCTGTGGACGCGCGGCGAACGCGGGAACACGCCAGTATTATATTTATATATGTGGTACAAATATTTTTTCGTTTCAACATTTTTTTTTTTTTTTTTTATAGTTACGCCGAAACCGGTTCGTCTCCTCGTGGACGATTTAAGTGAGTACGAGTGGTGAAATAAGAAAAAAAATATAGATATATGATAAATATCGAAAACGAAAGGAAATTCAAAAAAAAAAAAAAAGTCGATAATCGCGTATATCACGGCGTACGGCGTGAAGAGATTTCCGCGTTCCGTAATTGACGCGAAAAACGGTTTATTCTGCGAATCTGTTTCGGCGAGTGGGCGTAAACTGGGAACGTTCGGCGTTAAGAAAATTCGTTTTTATTATTATTTTTTTGTAACGTCTTTTATTCGATTACGTCGCGCGAGCGTTGAAAAAGGCCGACTTGTAATGCGGAAAATTTCTTCGGAGAAAAATTCAATTCGTAAGGCGTCTTTTGGAATGGAGTTTGGGAGTTCGGGAGGAACGGGGACGCGCGACAAATCCGAGAGGTCCTCTCGATCGCCTACCCGTCGGGATAATAGGAAATTCGAAAAGAAAAATTAGAACGAAACAACCGTTTACTGTCGTAACTTAACGTTATGCCGAGCACGTGTACACGTGATGATGTGGCGCGGCCGAAAGTGTGTTATTACGACGTGCGGTTAAAATACTGTGCGGGACAGGTGCCGATCATGACATTAAAATCGAACGCACACCAGAGCTGATATTATGGCGGCGGCGGCGGTATAAAACGATATTCTCTTTACGTAATATTAATTAAATTAGAATCCGATTCTTTTTTTTTTTTTGCTATTCCAGACGCACAGAGAAAGGTTATACGTTGCCGGAGTCTTAATTCGATTTCGCACACGAGATTTCTATTATGCCCGTGTGTATAATGTTTTTAATGTTATTATTTTCCACGGTATGCCGCGCACACGAGTAAATCGCAACGACTTCTCCTCTCGTATTTCCAGATGATCGACGTATCGGTCTAATGGTAATGGAAATTAGCGAGCGCAAAGAAATAAAAAGCCCCGTCGCGCTAGCGAAAAAGTCAACAAAAATATAACCGTTTCCCGTGACGAAAATTTCGTCGAAAACATGAAAAACCCACTTGCTTACGTACTCTTAAAGTTATTCGAATAAAACGTATATCGATAATTGTTTTTTAATATTTTTACCGCGTTGTATTTGTATTTTACCATAAATAATAAAAATACGTTTTCTCATCGCACCGCGAATATCAGAATAAAAAAAAATAATTTTTTTCAATATTTTTCTCTTTTGCCCGAATACAAAATAAAAAAAAAACCAAATTTTCTACACATATTCAAAGTCTGCGATCATTCGTACAGCAATCGTATTATATTTTCGCAGTAGTACGGCGGCGATTTCATTCGTTTTACGAATAGCGAAATCAACGAGTTAAAAGTTACAATCAATAGTTAATTAACGCGGTATTTATTTACTACTTTTAACGTGTTAACCTTTTTACAAAAGTATCCGAGTCGTGTTAAATTTTATCCGAAAAACAATGTAAACGTCTTAATGATTCTTAATACATATTTCGTTTCTGTTTTATAAATATATGTGATTTTACCACGACGACGCGTATGCAATGATTTTAATTCGTAAGTGCGTGTTTCTTTAATATATCGACGAGTATTCTTGACGATGAAAAGATAATTAAAAATCATTAATACGCTTTGTCGTATTGTAATTTCGCCGTTTATAACGGCGTATTTTGTTTGGTTTTTTTTTTTTAATGTTTTCCAAGACAATCGAAATACGTTAAATAATAATCGTTGATTTAAATTAACGGTGAAAAACCGTGTATAAACATTTGTACCGATCTGTCGATCACATACGCAACGAGTTACACATACGTAATGGATATAATATCATAAATTATATAACACACACACACGCCTAGATATTATATTAATAATGTTTTTACGAATTAATTTTTATAACCTAAAAAGTAAAAAAAAACTGTATTATTTTTATTACGAACCGTAATTAACTCGACGAGTTTAGAGAGAGAAAAAAAATCGACAGAATTCCAGAGCGAGTGAAAATCTGCGGTGTTTTTTTCCCCCCTATCGAATCGCCATATTATACTGTCCTAGACGGATGCGCGAACGCGAATCTCAAAAGCCCCGCGCAAGTTGTATTAAAATATATCGGAACGTAATGCGGTGTGTACTTACTCGATCGAGATCGAAGCCGGTCATCGCGTGCTCGGGGAGTCTTCGACGAGAGTCCGGCGGCAAATAACGCGTCGGATTGCGGCGCGCGCGCACAGGTATAACGGCGAGACGAACGGAGGCGGCGACGGCGACCGCTCTCCACGGAGGGGCTTGGGCGAGTCGTTCTGCCGCGGCCGGCCGGTTTAATACGATGCGTTATGGTACGCGTACGTATCTACACTAAGCGTATGTAACACTCGTATAAATTGCGAAGAAAAAAATAACAATTTTTTTTTTTTTTTTTCAAAAAATTAAAAACGAAATTCGTAAATTAAACTTCCGTGCGGAGAGACGAGCGAGTTTCACGGGCCAGTGCGCGTTATCGTGACGCACGCGGAGTTGCGCGCTTCTGCGGTTTCCATACGCGTACGCACACACATATATATATATATATATGCGCGCGTAGACTTCAGTTCGTTCGGAGAAGGGGCTTTAGTAAGAGATTTTTTTTTCGAAATCTGATAAAATACGATTTACGTCGAAAAACGATCGATCGGACGTTTCGAAATTTACGTTCACAGTGCGCGGAGAGGATTCTCATTTTCTTTCCCTCCCCCGGAGAAACTCGAGGTTTTCGACGACTGACGACAGTACACGCGCGGTAAAACCGTCCGCGCCGTGTTATTACACACGTTTTTGAACCGCGCGTACACAATAAAAAAAGTGATGAGCGTCCGACTCTTACACGCTATGCCCTATGGACGCAAAAGTGCTTTGGACGCGACGCAAAACGATATGCGGACAATTGAAGGGAAATCGAACGGAGAAGTACTGGGTGTTATGGAGGCACGAGAGCTTATTAAAACGATAGAAACAATGAGAAGAAATGGCGGTGGATTTTCCGCCTAAAAATCAAAAGGAAATTTGCCGCTCATTCGTTTTCATAAGAATTTTTTTCTAAACCGATCACGATACATTTTTTTTTTTTTTTAAACGTGTCGTTTATTACATTTATTTTTTAAAAATATATATGAAACGTAACCATAAACATCGAGACACGAATAGTTAAATAGTTATATTATTGAAAGAGTTTCTTCGTCATTGCAAGCGGGAGCGTTTAGGTAATATTATTAATATACAATAATGAATTTTAACGAGATCGAGTACTGTTTCGGAACGCGTTAAAAAATTACTGATGAACTTAAAGTTTAAACTTTCCTGAATAGTCGAAAATTTGTACGCAAGATATAAAAATAAAATAAACATCGTCGTATATCGCCAATACAGCGCTTCCTCGCTTCGTTCGATCTAAAAAAAAAATATTTAAAAACCTCTTCGTATTTTAGTTTTTTCTTTTTGTAAGTAAATGAAAAAATAAAGGTCGATTAAATGTGAAAAAAAACCAAAGAAACGTATAATGTTATCGTTTAGATTCGTTAAAACCGCAGATAGTCCGCTTCATCGTTGTGTTCAATATTCCATAGGCGTAGATCTAAAAGCACATTTCTTATTACGATATGGTAAGAAATGTCGAAATTCACATATAATATGCATAAATAAATAATCAATAAATAATGTCTTTTGATCGTTTCGAAATAACATACACGTGCACGACGTGCGTATTGACGTGTATTATTTAATATGTCGAAAATCATCGATAATCCCGAGAAGATTCCTCCGTTAGAATTTCGTAAAAAAAAAAAAAAAAAAAAAATAAATGTGTATAAATATATTATACACAAGGAGTGTATTACAAAGTAAACGGGCTTATGGTTGGGAAATTACTGTTCGAGTAAAAGTTCTACTCCGGCGGCGTCGTTCTGTAATCGCGATCGAAATATGCGCACGCAAGACACTAACCTAGGCCTGAATTCGTTCAAGAGAGTGAGAGAGAGAGAGAGAGAGAGAGAAAGACGTCAATCTGTCGGCGAAGTCGTCGCGAGTGCTATACGAAACACGACAAATACGCACACACACACACGAACATAATAATGTATAATTTACGAGTTAATAATAATAATAATGTGTTATTTCAAAAAAAAAAAAAAAAAAAAAAAGAATCGTATGAAACAACATGTAAAGAAATATTTAAATACGATATAACACGTGATATTATCTCATAGTAGGTACCATTATAATATGATGTAAAATAAACAACGGGAATAAAACTATGGATTTCCGCGATCGTTGTGTATCGTGGATAGCGCATTGAAATGGCGTACGATTGAAACGGATTTACTAATTAATCGGAATCATTTTCGGAATCGACAACGTAAAAAAACGCTCTGCATGTAATAATAACTAATAATCTACTTACGCGGAGGCACACACGCGAACGTGTACCGGCGAGAAACCTTATATACGTGTCGAGTTTGCACGGAGTCCTTTGGGCAAAATCACATTTTGACGACGCTACACATGCGAACGCACACAGGAGTGTTCGAATCATAATCGAATACGTTTCACTAGGAATAATATTCATTTTGTAATTCACCTGGTATAGCATTACGTAATACTATAATGAACATTATTTTCTTTTCCTTAACAGTACATTATAACGTCGGATATCTGTGTTTATGAATATGCGATATTTATTTATTGAAAACATTAATAATAATAATAATAATAATAATAATAATAATAATAATAATAATAATAATAATAATAATAATAATAACAACAACAATGACAGTTAATATCGCGTGTATATTTTTTCAAAAAAATCGCCACGAGACAAATGCATCAATAATTGTACATTTTTTAAAACGTAGTTTTTAACCACTTTAAAACCAGTGGTGTATTTACGAGGGGAAGGGAGAGATTAGGGAGATACAACTCCCTATTTTCTTTTTTTTATTTTGAGATTCTATATGGAGCGTGGAATGTGTATTTCTTTTACAACGATATGTATCATTTTTTATATCTGTACACAATCTATTTTCACAGTTATAGTGTTGTTTTCAAATTGCATCGAGTTAGTACTTTACAGGTTATTTCGTGATTTTCTCAAAAGATTTGTGAAAAATTACACGAAAATGCGATTTCATCAAAATCGATTATTGTTAAGAAACTCTACGCAGGAGGCGTAACTCTGTCGTTCACTATATTTACTTAATATGATAAATATTTTTTTGTATTTAATAATCGATTTAAATTTTACAGTAGGTTGAATGATCTTGCAAATGTTAACTGCGATTGGTTATTGTGGAAATAATCGACTAAATCTCCAAAAAAAAAAAAAAAAAAGAAGAAACCTATGAGGAGTTTGTTTTATAAATGAAATAAATTTATTGTAAATGTATGAAAATTTAATATACGTGTCATTAAAAAGTGATAGTAACTATTAATATATAACTATTACTTACGTATTTCGTGTGGAGGGAGAAAAGTTTTTTTAGTCATCTCCCCCCTCGAAAAAAAAATGCCATAAGCGTCAACGTGTGTAAACTAGTTAGGACAATATAATTAAACGAGAATTATTCTTAGATTGATCTCATTTGAATCGAGTTTGGAAATTATTATCGTGGTCTTGACGATCCGGTTCGCGATCGTAATACGAGTTCGCGTTTTTGATAAACGTTTACAATACGTTTACGATCACGGGGCTAGGCACGAGTTTATAAAATAATTCAAAAGTCCTACCGGTCAAATATCAGCAGTATTGTCTTGTTTTAAAAATCGAACTAATTGTGTCAGTCTTTTAAGCGAGAGAATAAACGGGAAATTCGTCTACGCTGCACATCCGAAAAAAAAGAAAAAAATATTCGTGGATTACTTAGGTCCGACAAATATTCCGGTACCGTCGCCGTCTAAAGAAACATATTTTCAATAATCTAAATAATGAATATAATCAAAAACAACAAAAATGCTTTTTTAAATATTGGTCGTTACGAGAATTTTGTAATTACGTGTTTATAGGAGTTCCGTTTTAGTGATAATATAAATGTAATTTTTTTTTTTGTATATTAATGCAATGCGTTTACCCCGCCACAAGCAAAGGGTTTAATGGGATATCTGAATTAGATTAAATTAATTTTAATTTAATAAAAAAAAAAAATCCGAATTCTATAGAATTTGCCGCGATTTTTATTGAATACAGATGAACAAAAGAGCAGATTAAGCGGCTATATATTTGTTTTATGCATTGAGGGCTCCAAGTAGGTAATTTACATTTGTAGTGGTATTTCACTACTTTTGATGCTATTTTTTTTTTCATTTTTGCTAATATGAATTGTTAAATTCAAAATGTTTTTTTTAATAAATCTCTCGTACCTAATCTTAAAAACATATGAAAATTTCGAGAATTAGTTTATTTTACCAAATAAAATATACAATTTTTCGAGAGAGGAAAAGTAAAATAATTTGAAAAAAAAATGTTTTATTGAACTTAAGTTGTACGGACAAATTCCAAAAAAAAAAAAAAAAAAAATGTTTTACAACAGTTATTTAATCCTTTAAAAGAATATACCGTCGTATAATTATATATATATATATATATATATATATATAACATTTACGTAATGATTATGAACACTGCAGAGATACAATAATTGAATAATACTCGTTCTGCCAAAGTATACGAAAATTGTGAAATGTTGTACGTTCCAAATACATTTTCTTTTTTTAAGATAATATGAACGAACGATGTGTACACACGGCTCGGCGTTACGGGTCACCACTCGCTGCCGTCACCTTATTCTCCGCATCGCGTACAATAATATATAATAATAAACCCGCAGTGATTTTATTAGTTTCTTGTTTTTTTTTCTTTAATAAATTTAATATATATATAAAATCACATAATATATTAAATGTGGCGAGGTGGTGTATATTATTTGAATAAGACGTTTATAAAAAGTCGCTCTTCGTTACGATTATCTAACGTTAAAAAGCTCTCTCACTTAATCATTTTTAACCTTTGAAAATATAATACTGTTTACACAATTTTCGACGTACGCTCGTAGCTCTCCGACACCCCAAACGCTTTATCCAAAGATTTCAGTCCGAAATTTTTTGCACCCCCTCAAAAGATCCGTTCTATAAGTCTCCAATGAACTCCACTACGAGTAACCGGTCCGACTAACTCATCGACCCAATCCATTTGTTGTTCGAAAATAAGACGGTGATGTTAATGTATACAAAACATTACAAATGTTTATAAGTGTACGTAAACTTAGTATAACTAAGTTATTTCTTGGCCGAAATTGCTTGTATCGGGGGCATATGACGTATATAGTGTTGAATATGTATTATAAATGTACGTCGTACTCTCCAATGTGTTATTATTTTCTAATAGTATTGTTTATTTTTAATGCTACACTAAGTCGACGGAAATCGGACAATATTGCAATACTTTGCAGTTCGGTGGCACCTGTAATTACTATATAATTTCATTGAAAACTTTTGAAATATTTTTGTTGTACTGGTAAATACACTACAAATTATCAATTAAGCAACCAACCGCCAAAATCAAAGTATAATTACAGACTTCTTCGTCTTCTCTGCAATAACTACATTATATGGTGTTCGGCCATCCTTTTCCTCACCTTCCATTCCACTCGATTCTCCACATCACAGTCACGCACACCGTCAGCCATTCATTACGCTATCGTAACTATATCAACTCTTTTTCGGTCTTCCTTCAAACTGTCCTTTGTCATTCTCACAATCTCAGCTGTCTCTTCTCTCCTTAAAAAACGCACAGATAATTTTAATTTTATAGACAATTAGAACCACTCTTATGCGCTATCGTTTTTCTGTAGTCGTTCCACTCGAGATCTCCATAACGTTCTATCTCCATCACATTCATGCTTTGCTACATACAAAGTGATTGAAAAAATAAAAATTATTTTAATAATATAATATGTAGACTCGAGGGCCTCACAGACGAAAACACGAAATTTTAAATACGTAATCGTCAGACCATGCGTGATCCAAATGACGTCCCTGTATATGTAACTACGGTATTGGTTCTCGTTATATGAATGATATGCTCCCCTACAAATGTACGAATTGGTTCTCTCATATTACATACAATTAAGTAATTTAAATTATTCTGTCTGGTTAATTCAAACCTAATCTCTTATTTATACATAGGTATTTTGTTCTCATTCTCATTCATCTTTTCTTCCGTCCTGTCGTTTACTCGTCAGCTACTTGTCAAAATAATAATAGTATTGACTACTCATATATATATATTATTTATCCGTCGTTATTAAACACGTCCGCGTGCAGCGGTACACCGAAATCCAATGACGAAGTAGTCAAACGATATTTTATAAAATTCATTTCCAAATAATATATTCGATTTTTATTGGGTTTTATCATCGGTATTGAACGCTGACTTTTACCGGAGTTTTACCATCATTGTTTTTCCACACAACACCGAATAGAACGGCAGGCGAAATAGGTGATTAAATGTCATTCGAACACGTAACAGCATATCAATATTAAAATGTCTATCGTATTTCTAGTGAAAATTACAAACGAATTCAAAACAAATTAATGTCATCCGTTTTGCGAAAAATATGCAAACAAACAAAATTGAACGTTATCACACGACGTGTTGGACGACACACTTCTGCAGCGGAGGGAACAAAACCGATTTCACTGGATGCAACACAAACGACGAATCGTTATTTCGGCTCGTATAATACACGTGTACTCGTACCGGACGACACGTTACTTTCCGGTTTTCGAAATAGCCGCGTTGACAGAAGGATTATCGTACCACAAAAAACGACGTCGCTTAATAAGTACGTATAAGCCAGCTAATAATAATACATCGTTAAACGCGTTGTTTATTGTATTATATTATGACCGGCATAAGAATTATGGGTGTGTGTGTGTGCCGTATACGCTCTTCGAAGACGGTTCAAACGTATACCGCAGTTTTCTATTAAATTTCGTAACGAAATACTCACGGATTTTTTTTTCCTCAGTTATTTTTTAAATATATACAAATACGTGCGAGCGAGCGCGAGCGCGCGCGCGTGTATTGTTCTACGAATGCTCGTTTGGGTATTTTGTAAACTATACATTGACACAACGATGACGACGACGACGACGACTGCGTGTTATTTAATGATAAAAATATTTATGGAAACGAGAGAAATGAAGAAACGCCGTAAAAATCCCATTTCTCTCTTTCTCTCTCTCCATAAACGAAAACGACTGTTTTTTTTTTTACACTTTTATCGCAAAAACCGAAAAAAAATAAATTAAAAAAAAAATAAATATCTATTAATTTATTTAATATACTACACTGATAGTAGAATAGTTTTAAAATTGTTTCCCGAGTGCTCCTGTTATAAATACAAAAAGAAATCGTAAAATCATCAAACGCGTTCTTCGCTTCACTCGGAATCTTAAAAAAAAAAAGAATTGATTTATATTAAAATTTAAAGAATAAAAAATTACACGTTTCTCGTATTTCGTTTATTTCTATTTTATTGTTTCAGAGTGCGTACGAATAATTTAGTACACAATTTAGGGTTTTCGTTCTGAACGGTTACCATTCGAGCACTGCGCGCAGAAACGCGTACAAATAAATAATTATGTGAAAAAAATAAATATTTTTCGATGTTCTTAAAATACGACATTTATATGTAAAATTAGAATAACTATAAATTAATAATCGTGTTATTCATAGATTATCTTTTATTTAATTTTATAAATAATTATATGTGTAATTCGAAATAAGAAGAAAGTCAGTGTAATAAGCGAATTTAATACGACTCTTGGATTTTTTTTTTTTTTTATAATAACCATTTGGCTTTTATCAGTGTACGTCTGTTTATCAAATATACGCCGCTAATATATTTACTTTTAATTTATTTCGTTTAATTTATCATTGGACGGCGAACGTTTTTACGCTTGTGACTGCAACTATTCACAAACATCCGTGAATTCGAAATATACAAAAAACAAAAAAAAAACGAATATTCCTAGTACGCGTAATTTAGGAATCGTTTGTTTCATTTTTCTATAGGTGATTCAAACGCAAATGAACATTTTCATCACTTCTCATATTTTCCACCGGTGACGTCGTTGTCAATTACGTCAAATAATTTTTAAATAAAATATACTTATTTGTGTTGAAATCGGACAATTTTATTTTCAACATATAACGTACGTTCGTAGATCACGATGGAAATAGAAAAAACTATTGACCCCTTAAGCATACGTTGCATATTAAAAAATTGAAAATATTCCACGATCTCCATACAGGCGGTATCACCCGAATCGGCGAAAACGCACATAAATAACTTCGTTCATTCAACGAACGACGTAAAAACAAATATAACTAACGGGTTAACATTTTTTGCCCGAATTTTGAGAAAGGAAAGAAAATTACTATTATATACGCACGTAACGGCGGAGCATATTATATTTATCTAAAAGTGTTTTCGAGTGAATTCACACGCCTAATTAATATTTTTCCGTGTATATTTGTTATATGAAACGGATTATAACTTATGACATTATTATTATTATTATTATTTCTTCTTCGTGTTCGTCGTGGAAAGTCAATTAGTACAAATTTTATAATTTATGCAAACGGTAAAATATATTATAAGTGTACCGTGGTAAAAATAATGATCGAGTTAAAAAAAACGTGTGGACAAAAAAAAAACAAGCAATTTGTATGAGGCCGTTATTGAAGAAAGCATAGATTTTCATTTTTATTTCCAGTTTAATTAAATTGTTACGTATTATATTATGTCTGTATAATATATTTATCGAGATACAAACATGGACACGACGGTCGTCGATGTTTGGTCCGCGGGAAAATATTTACCAAAATCGTAGAGAATCTATATAATCGGATGATTTGAATCTTGAAGAAAACTATACTCTTCTTCGACCGTACAATGATTTCGGAATTCGAATAACGCGATTACCACCGAATTATGTATTTATTTGATATGTTTTAGCGCTAACTGAGTTGTTGTAATATCGAGTGATCCGCGCGTCCGTCCGTCTACACTTCTCTTTAATTTCTTCGGCAATTGCTATAGATTTCTTCAAGTTTACCATCTTAAATAGTAATTTCATTTTTTAGTTTTTCTTTTCCCACTATTTTTTTTTTACATTTAATTATACAAAAATATTACAAATACGCGTATTTTTTTTTAACAATGCGTAATTTTCTATAAATAAATTAATGATTAGTGGAAATATTCATGCTGTAGTGTGCGGTAAATTATTACGATAATTATGGTTGGAAATAAAAACAATTTTATATCACGACCCGTACAAATGTTTGTTTTAAAATTTCAGTTTTTTGAATATATAATTTATAATTCTTGTTGTTGTATTTTCTACTGAAAATTCTGCCAAAAACTCGTACGTTTATTTTTAAAACAATTAATTTTTTAAATATATATTAAAAAAAAAAAATTCCAAAATATGATCCATAATGAGCACTAAAAACGCAGGAAATATATTAAAATTAAATGATATTCTTGTAAGCTATAATACAATTAATATTTTTAAATTTTTTTTTTGATTCTGTGTGAAGCGAGAACGCCTATGCTTTTACAAATTACAAAATACGTGGTTTCTTTATTATTATTACTGTGATTAAAAATATAAAATAATATGCCATTTTTCACTATATTTTCAAACAAATAATGCTTCGGAACGAAAATACTATACACGTCTACGCGTTGTTTAAATTATTTTACTGAGAACTACCAGTGTCAAAGCTGATTAATCAATTTCCATATAATTTTTTACGAAAACGTTTTCGGTAATCGTTCACCCAGTCAAATCGAATTCCACGATTATATAAAATCTCCAACAAAATAATAAACGAGGCCATTAACGAGTCGTTGCCATTTGTCGGAAAAGGAGAATTCTTTGTTGGAATAAAACAATTTATATACTATAATTCGTATACAAGTCTCATTTGTTTCTAACCGATAAATGTATTTGTTATTATGTGTTTACTTACGTCAAATTTTCAGTCAGCAACAATCGACTTTCACGACATAATAGAAAATATCTCCAAACCTTAAAATTCGAAAGAAACTCTTTTTAACAATAAAACTATTTATGTTTAACCACCGTTTAACTAACTATTCTCGTGTTTCGATGTTTTATGACTCGTAACGTTTTATGTATTTTAAAAATAATTACATTTAATTAACGATACATCTTTTTTTTATGCATTTTAATCGGTTTTAAAAAAAAAAAACCTGTGATGATAAATTTCCTTTTGCTTGTAGGCGGTAAATTACTTAATCCGTCACCGATAATGTTCAATCGTAATTTGTAATATTAGCGTTAATATTATATTCCGGTCGAGTACACATTATATATAAATATATTTTGATATTAAAATATTCTAAGCGTAAACTGCTATAAAAAAAAAAAAACAATGTGTATATTATATATTTTGTTATATCGACACAGCGGGACAACACGTTCGTGTGCCAAATAATAATAATAATAATAATAATAATAATAATAATAATAATAATAATAATAATAATAATAATAATAATAATAATAATAATAATAATAATAATAATAATAATAATAATAATAATAATAATAATAATAATAATAATAATAATAATACTAATAATAATAATAATAATAATAATAATAATAATAATAATAATAATAATAATAATAATAATAATAATAATAATAATAATAATAATAATAATAATAATAATAATAATAATAATAATAATAATAATAATAATAATAAGAACAATAATAATAAAAATCGGTGCGCATGTGTGTGCGGTTATTCTCAGACCTGAATAAGCAGAGTGTACAGGACAGATGATAATCATATGTATTTATTATTATTATATATGGTTACGTAATATCGTAACGAAACGATTTATACTTATTACAACAAGACACATAACAACGATTATTATTATTATTATTATTATTATTATTATTATTATTATTATTATTGTTATTGTTATTATTATTATTATTATTATAAAATTAACGTGTTCAATATAACAATATAATATATTGTTATAAAACGTATTTAAAATACATATTATATCACACGTGACACGATTTGTAGTTCGAAGATATACCGCGTACAGAATAAAATATAATATAATAATACAGTACGAATATTATATATTTTAAACATACATTAAAAAAGAATATACTTTCAGAACTCGTTTAAATGCTAATTTCAAACAATACGGATAACTGTTTTCCACGGTCGTTTAGAAAACTTTTTTTTAATAAAAAATTTTTACGATTTGAACAATAACCGTATAGAATTATTTGCGTACTAATTGTACTGTTGCACACGTCTCCGGACACGGACTTTTAACAGAAACGAATTCTCCGTTTTTTTTTGTATTTCACAAAACGCGTATGGAACGCGATATTATTTTGTATCATACCATTCAGCCTAAGATTAAAAAATTTAAAAAACGTTACTCGTCGAGTGTCGTATGCATATATCATTCATACGTAACGATTTAACAACTCTCATTCGACTCAAATAACTCTCGAGTCAAATAACTCTAATAATGTATGTAATATATTCTCGATTCCGATGTCTCCCTGAATTTATTCTCGGAAATTTTAATTTTTGCCGAAATATTATGTGCTACGAGAGATTTAATTTAGGACGGTTTCGATACCCACGCAAAGTTGAAATTAATTATTCGTTTTGCGAAATAATAATAATAATATTATTATTATTATTATGAGAAATCATCGAGATCCCAATATGGGCCTCATATATGTATGTATGTAGGTATGCCAAAAAAAAAACTCGACGGCAATTCAATCTGTAAAATATTATATACCGCGTAATATTATATAATAATATTATTATACACCCATTTAGATTTAAATTAATATAAATATAAAAATAACACTTTCACGAGAGAGAGAGAGAGAAAAAAAACAAATAATACATTTTAAATACACTAATTACTCATAGCGAGTATATTTATAATTTTAACGTTCGGCAAAAATGTGATTGTAAATTTACTTGTGTTTTACTAACGATCGTTCGGTTTACGATACGATTAGTTAAAAAATAATAATTATTATTATTAATATGAAATTCTGGTGTACGTGATAGTTTACACATAAAAAAGTAAATATTTTATTAATATATTAATAGGTTCATTGATTTCATTGATAATTTTTACAGACATATTTTTAATTTTTACCTATTTTCTGTTAAAAAACCGGTGTTTTTATACGTGTGCGTGCGCACGCACACACACACACACACACACACATACACATTCACATGTTTGGAAATAAAACTTGAATTAAACACCATTGGGTGCTGTGAAAAATGCGTTTTGAAAAATATTCGTATAACAAACATACGTACATTCGAATAAATGAAGAAAAATTATTTAGAATTCGCGTTTGATTATCTAAATACGGGTAAAAAAAATATTCATTGGAATATTTCACATTATCGTTTTATATTGAAGTGTTCTTATCGATTTTCGGTTTTCGAATAAGTCAGTTCTAAACGATTGTAGTAGGTGCTTGATTATATATACTCGTACACGCAGAAAAACAAAAATTTGTAAAACCAACAAAGACGAAACACACACACACATATTACAAGTTGTTTTGGTCTTTTCGTCGTTTTTTTTTTTTATTTATATAATCGGAAAAATGACAATTTTCTCGGATTTTTAAGAGTATTTTTGTGTCGAGAATTTATAAAAAAAAAGCAGCTACAACAAAAGACAACGGAATAAAAAAATTCGAATAAAAAAAAATGTGTTTAAAACAAACGTTTTATTCGAATAAAATTCACAATAATATAATGACTGATAGATGCTGAGGAATGTTTAATAAATATTATCACCGGATGCGCTATAGCGTATATGTTGATGATCGACTACGTCGAGTTTTTAAAAACAAAGTGACTCAACTCTCATAATTTCACTGACTGGATAATTTCATTTATATTTGTACGTACTACATTAAACAGGATATCACAAATTGAATTAAAATTCCTATGCATCATCTCTGCGCACAATGGTCCCATTTAACAAGATGCTGTCGTTACACTCCTCATATTTATATGAGTCAGTTTTTGTATTCGTGATTTTTTTTTTTACTCTACTTTTACTTATGACTAAAGCTAAGATTTATTATTTATATTCACGTCTTGTTTTTTTTTCTTTAGTCCGAATAGATCGGTTATCAGGTATGTCCGCGATTTGGCTATGTTCTCGATTAAACTCTTTTTTTTCTTTTGCGTATTTTGAAAATATCGCGTATAATTGAATTTTTAGAGGTTTTGAAAACCCCAACGAATTTCAATTTCGGTATTCATTCAATAAATTTCTTTGTTAAGTCTTCATTCGTCGAAAATATACATTAATACCAAAAACATTATGAAACCGAGTCATTTAAATACGGTCCAGTAATATCGTGTAATGTAAAGTTTTGGTACAATATAAAACCATTCATTCTTCGTTCGTATTTGAAAATTTCAAACACATCGTTACAGCATTTAATGTAATAATAAATTAATACCTTATTATAATTATAATAATAAATAACTGTTAATTATCATTTATCAATTGGTTTCTGATATCCATGTAAAAAAAAATTTTCTTTTTTTTCGCATCTTTTACGATTTTTTATTGCACACAAATGTTAGCCCTATAATGGGGTTAGGCCCTAAGCTTTTCATACTTTTTTGGTTATCTCTAAATAAATAAATAATAATAATAATAACAACAACAACAAATAAATCAAAAGCGAAATACGCGGTACTTTTTTTTTTTGAAAATTTCCGTACGAAAATATTGATGTTACAGTCGAGTATTTACAACTTAAAAGTATTTAAAGTTTTATGGAGTGCGAAATAGACATTAAAACATTCTCTACATTATTCGAAATCTTCAAAATGAATATTCTCCATTATAAATTATTTTAAAACGCTGTACCGGATATGAATTGGGGAGGAAACTTCATTATAATATTGTAAAACCAGTATAGTATATATTATATAATTACGGCACGGAACTCGTGTAGCAATAACATAATTTTTTTTTCTCAGTATCGTTGGAAAAAAAATCAAACCGTAGGTAAGATAGATTCAAATTTGTTAACATTTTTCTACCAAAATTAGAAAAAGATCTTTTTTCTCCAAATATTAATTAATTTTAAATGCTGTATTCATACGTTTTTGCTTAATTCGATAGAAACGAAAATATAAAAATACAATATACTGTTAGCATATAACGTATAATAATATATATTATTATAATGTTATAATTAGCATATATATATTATTATAATGTACAATAATATACCGGTCGTCATGAAATAATTAATAAAAACGTTTGAAAAACCGATCGGTTCTATTGAAGTCGCCACAAACCGAGTTCGGTTATGTTAAAAACCGCATTGTTATTGAATTTGTTTTCGGCTTTCTTGACTTTTTGGAAAAATGAACAATTTTCCGGGGAAATTGTATATATAAATCGCTTTGTTTTCAAATAAACTATTATATAACCTAAATAATTTTATAGAATTTTCAACCTACAAAATCAAAAATTACTCCTCTTATGACTTAAAAAGCTCAACGACTAAAAGGTTACGTATGTGATATACATTTTAAGAATCTAGAACCGTTATTTTCGAAATGCTGAAACAATACAATAAGGGATTTTGACGAAATCGTGTTCTTGCCGTTTTTTTCAGGAATAATTTTTTTTTTTTTTTGGAAGGGAAGCGCTTTTAAGAACTATTGAGAAAATCAAAAAATGACATTTTTTAATATGAGAACGGGTCACAGAAAAAATTTGCTACCGGAAAACGAGTATGTATGTTTTTAATGATCAGCGGAGCACTCCTTCAAGTCGAAAAACGAGTACGCAGAAAAATGAATAATAAAAGTCATTGTAATCTAAAAAAAAAAGAAAAGAAATATACGTGAAATTCATTAGATTATTATTATTATTTATCGATTATTCAATCGCGAAATCTCCATCACGAATTACACGATGCGTTGTTGAAACAATCGATAAACGAATATTAATCTGTCCGCGACACACGAAATATTAAACAGACGTCGTCGACGATAATATATTACCAAATAATATCGTTATTATTTTTATAACGCGACAATAATATTGTATAATAATCTATACGTTGTCCGTTACAAATCGCGTTATGTGATCATATTGATGATCATTGATTATCAAATTGATCTTGCGCAATAACGCGCGATATCCACTGGTCACGTATAATACAATTTTATTATTATTATTATTTCGAGATACTGAACGAAGAGAAAAATGTATGGATGAGGGAGGAGAGAGCGGTTAACAATTTATTTATATTCATTTACTTTTGTTTACAAACAATTTTCCGTATAAACTAAAAAATAGTGAAAGTGTGAAAAGTGATAGTCAAATACAATACAAACGCCCGAGGAATTGTTAATATAATAAAATTTCGCTTTTTACACTCAAAAATAATAATAGTTTTGAAGTCTTATTACCGGGAATTTAATTAAGGATTTTTATTAATAACGAACGATATGTCTCGTATACGTGTTTTCGTCTCGGATACGGCGGCGAGCCTTGTGGTGGCCTAAATTCTTGACGCCTGGCAACAGGCAATCAGTCGAGAGCATAAGGACTTAAGGATTTAGTGCGATACGATAAGAACGCTATGAATGCAGAGGATATTAAACACGTAGACGGAACGTTGGACTTCGGTGTCGGAAATAGCGTGCTGGACACGTCGCTTGATATCAAATTTCGCCCGATGTCTCCGATGACGAAACAGATTACAGCTGTATCGTTTCATCTGCCCCAAGCATCGACCGAACACGGATGTTTCAACTTGCAATATCTATATATATATATATAAAATATAAGAGTTAAAGAGAATTCGCAATTAAGGATCCGTGCACTGTAATAGTCCCCAGGACATGATCTAATACACCGTATTCCTATGCTCGAAATGGTCAAACCAAACGGCAACGGTTGTTACGCAGCGTCCCTTTAACCGAGAGACATAGAAGACGTACTGTCAAAGAAAGTAAACTCCCAGACGATTACAACCAGAAGCGACGAATTATGTTGCTAAATATTATTATTGAAAGATCTACTAAACGTTCTTGGCGATAATTCGCTCGAACATACTCAGTCAAAAATGAGAGGATGACGACGAGTGAGACGAATATCAGAACGCGGGAAGAAGAAACTGCCTGCAGGGACCCGAGTCGAACCGGGTCATCGCAGAGACGGCAAAGAAAACGTGTTTTTGAATCTTAAACATGTCTAGCTATAGATAAAAAACAATTCTATGCTGAAGGCCATTTATAGTGTAACTATCACGTATAAGCAAGTCAGCGGGTGAGTCGTCTTGCGTGCTTTCGACTACTGTTCGTATTAACTAAAATAAACGATAGCAGCAGCAACAGAATAGTAATATACCACACGATTGTGTGATACCATAAGAAAAATAATAATAACAGACAATTTTTGTTTTCTTGAAGATTTGATGAAAATTAGTACTTAAGTACTCGTATACGTTGTAAATATCTTTAGGTATTAAATGCGGTTTATCAACAAATTAAAATTCAAAATTTTCGCGAAACTACGCGAGTTTCTCGAAACTGTGGAAAGTACACAATTATTTCGTTCGAAATCATCAGATACACAAACATTAGAAAATAGAAGTATTAAAATTTTCGGTATCACGCAAAGGACGATAATATTTCGCCATTATCTTCGCCAGTAGTAATGCATTTTGCTTTACTCCGAAAACGATCGTAACTCGAACAGTATAAACGAATAGTTTTAAACTAATTGACTTTTTAAAAAAAAAATAATTGTTGTATTATCAGATTTGCTTTTAATCAATTTTCTTATGTATATATATATATATTTTTTTTTTTTTTTGTATGTTGTATACAAACATTATAAATATCATTATTATAACAGTATAATATGATTCTCGTGTATGAGTCTCGGTTGGATTTGCCATTACAACGAAACATTTTAAATACCGCACGATTATTTTTTTTTCCTAAAACCGTTATCACCGCGAGCTCGAGACGCGTATCATCAATCGCGTGCAGTGGATTTAAAACATTATGATAAAAATAAAATAATCGTTTTAGACCTAATGATGTACGAATGATTGTTCATATGATTTTTATCGTTCAGTTTGAAAAAAACCTCTCAACAATTATTATTAAAGTCATTTACTGTAATTAAAACCATAAACGTGCGCTGTGTTCGATAATATTTTCGAGATATTGTGTGTGTGTGTGTGTATGTAGACTGACTTCAGTACGATATGACAAGTAATTTCGTTATTAAAGCAATACAGTATTGTAGATAAAATACTCAAATTATAAGCGAGTGTTATAATATTAGGTCAACGATTAAATCCGGCCGTTGTTATTTAAATAATCGCATTTGAAACGATTACGGTGGAGACGTGTATGGAAAAAACAAAAGGTATAAAAATAATTTAAATAGAACTTTGAAAAATAATCGAATGATATAGTAGACGATTTTTTTTTACGAATATCGAAAATCGTTTTAAAAAATAAATTATCGTCCGACTTGAGTCACCCATAGTGTACAGTTTGTTAATATTCAATCGATTATCTATGTATTTTCGTAGAGATTTCCAACACGAATTCTCGTCCGGGATTTCGTCGTATAAAGATCGACGAAAATATTAAAATATTCATATCGAACACTAACTATAATAAATTTGTTACAACTTAAACGCTTAGTTAAAACGTCTGTGAAGCAATTTATTATTTCTTTCGTGCAACGTTAAGTTTAAGTAAATTAAATATATATATATATGTGTGTGTGTGCGTGTGTGTTTGCAGTACTTGTCTCGTGTTCGTTTTAAGAAATAGAAAATAGACAATTACTAAAAAAAAAAAATAGAAACCCTGTTAAAAAATCTGAAATAGTTACCAATAGAAATGATGACTAAATGTTTTTAAGATTTTTTTTAATATATGTGTTTAAAGTACGTAAGATTTATAATTCTCAGACATAAAAATCAAAAATTACCTCTTATAACCAATAATAATTGATTATGAATAGCCCAATTACTGGAAGAAAGTTTTTGGAATTTGTTTTCATTAATATAGTAGACATATTCATATTCATTGACATTTTCAAAATGACTTTTATTGATCACGTAACAATTATCGTAGGTAAATAAATTTTCAACTATAAGTAATTTTTGTCGAAAAGTTTTATATATAAAAAAAATAAAAAAATTTGCGTAGATAAATATACATTATATTTATGAGTTTACAATAAAGAGAAAGTGTTATAATATGTTATAATTTAATACAAAACTATTTATATATTTCTTTATTTTTTTATAATAATCTTTGGCCTTGATATATAAACAAATTTAAGAATATTAATTTATAGTTTTTATTTTTATTTCTATTCATTTCTTTACTTTTTATTTATACAATTTTTATTATTTATTTATTCTTTGTTTTGCTATTTTAATCAATAATAAATAACTGTCTTTTTCGGGTCCGCTCAGAATCTAATGTATATATAATCAATTATTAAAAAAAAATAACCAAATTTTTATTATTTAATACTTTATAAACTCATTTTCAATATAATATAATTATTATTATAGTCGAATAATGAAAATCGCCGTTTCGTAAAATATTACAACGTTTTGAAATCGATTCGATGCATTTTTTAATATTTTTATTGTGTATGTCGTGTTTTTTCTTTTTTGTGTATATAATAATATTCCTATAGGACATCGACGTATGTGTTTTAAATATATATATATATATCATACATATAGTAAATAATACGTATTCGTTGTATTTTCAACAGAGCTGCTGTAATTAGCGTCGGATACGAAAACACAATCATTATATCGTCGTATATAATATACTTACCGCAGAAATATTTTATACACGCCCATATGAAATGTACACGTGTAACAACTAAATTATTAGCAAGTAAGTATGTATCGTACAACATAACTCGACGTATAAATAATTACTATTTTGTTATATGTCTTTTGAAATGGAAAATTTGCATAATTTCGACGCGTAATTTAGGTCATAGCGGAGTATTTTGAATTTTTTAAATTACGTCATGTCGTTTTTTTTTCTGATATATCACTTGAAAACTTTTCGCTCTATTTTTTGTCCACACGTTTTTGCGCAACGTTCAATAGACGAAAACACAAAATATTGTGTAGAGAAAAAAGTAATTTAATAATAACTATCGTAGCTTTACGTCCTATGTGAAATATATTTAAACAGTGGTGGTGATGGTGAGTTTGGTTTTAAATTTACAGTCAACAGAAATCAACAGACCACAGCTCACAGAATTGTAGGGATGTTTCACTGCCTGCTCTCGTCTCGTCTTTGAAAATATATTTTTGTTTTACATAATATTATGTTATAACGCTATTTATAGAAACATGCTTAACGTCTTCTTTTTTTTTGAAACTATACACTTTTTATATTCTGGTAAATGTCAGCCCGTGTATTAAAGGTATCTGAATACAAATGACAAACGCGTATTTGACATTTTATTTAAAGTTTTTATAAAAAAAAAAAACAAAAACGTGTGTGTGTGTCCAAACAATAGAATTTAATTACATGCGGTAAAATTGGTATAATTTTACATTGATATGCATATTATGTTTGTGTACACATCCACAGGCAGCGAGGCGACTGTCCGCTGTGTTATCAAATAATTATTTATAAACCGACCATTTTACATATCCGTATACTTAATGAGATAGTTAAAAAAAAAACGTATTCGAAAAGTCTTCCAAGTGTATATTATATATTATTTTTTTGTAATATATTACCGTAAAATACTTTTTGCAAAATATAAAGCACAGTCACAATTATATTATTTTGGGAATTTAGAAAAAAAAACGTGTCTTATATCTTTATGAAAAAAAAATGCATATGACACAAGGTATACGCATCATAGATACTACTTATCCCTGGTTATCGTCATAATAGTATATTATTTTATGGAAACCGTTTTATATTAAATTAAATTTTTTATTGTGTACGAATTAAAACAAATTTACCGCTGACTTATACTCCGGAGTTGAAATTCAAATTATGTTGATATAAATTTGAAAAAAATATGTTTTCTTTTTTTTTACATTATTTTATTAAAAAAAGGAAACCTAAATTATTCGAATACTTTTATACAATACTTGAAGGGATACGTATCACATTTATGCGATAATTGCCAATTTTTTTCTCGAGAAATATTTCAATAGTATTTACAATTAATATCGAACTGTTTCGAAAATCGTTTATTACAACTCTGTTAGTGCGGAGTCATATATCTCGTCGTATCTATTTGTACATATAATATATAAAAAAAACTACCGAGTATTTTTTCCGTATGCGATTTACAAACAATATATATCGTCGTCGATAAAATACATACGAATTAAAATAATGTTACACGTTTAAAATCATGTCGATCTTGCAGTAGCGACCATCAGCGTAATACAAACATATATTATGACGTAAATATAATATTTAGTAATGATTATCACATAATATTAGGTACGAAATAGCGTTATTAATTTTTCTTCGTACCGGAGACCGGTCTCTGTCGATCCGAGTTATCTGTTGCGAAAATATAAAACTAAAATCCAAAACCGTTTAAATAACGTTCGGATTTCGCGAATGCGCGGTATGTCGATATTATGTTAGTAAACGTTTACGAAACGTACGTCTGTCTTCAATCGTTTCAACGCAATTATGTGCACGCGAGATGTATACACACGACAGATCAGCTGATCGTCGGATACACCAATATTCCTATTATGCACACACGACATTTGAACGCGAGAAATATCGTATAGTAAATCGCGGTCGCTGGAAATTCGAAAAACATTAAAATCAATAGAATAGTGAAATAACTAAAAGATATTTAAAAAAAAAAATAGATACAAAAGCAAACTATAAGTTAATATTGGCGAATAAAAAATGGTACCTTTACTAAACAATACAAATACACATTATGTATGTTAATGCGAATATATACACAATCAAGCCGAATGGTATTATGCGAAATAATGATAATTCGTAATAATTGTTTTATTAAATATGTTTATTTATAATAAATATATAAATATATTATATATTATTTGACATGATTTTGAAATTCGCATATACGTACATATGCGTTCATATGTATTTTTTTATAAATTTATTTCAATTCTATATTAAAATCATATGATTTTTTTCCACGCCGTTTTAGACCTGTGGTTAAATCTAGACGAAAATTCCGCCGATCACTTAACGCGCTACACCGGATGATTAATCATAATAATTACGGGGAAAAAAATATATGAACTAATAATCGTCTGTTTTTGATCAAATATGAATCATTACCATAATTAACGCGCTCCCACTAATCCGTGGCCAATTGAATGTTCTAGAACCCGTTTCTTCTTTTTTTTACGCATATAGAACAACACTCTCGGATCACCGGCGCGTGCCCATTTTTCTAAACTATTCTATAATATTCTACAATATTGCACGCGCGTTATTAAATCGTTTTATATCAAATCCGATCGAGTGTTTTTCTGTCGACATGGCCGTTAATCCATTCTGTCGTCGACTGTATTAATTGGGCTAATCATAATTTCTCTGGAAGCTGCAAGTAGTTTCGCGTTCCTATACAGTGGCTATCTTAACAGGGGAACAACGTCTTTATTCCTAGTGACGTTGGGAGCGGATAGCAATAGACGATACCATCACGAGTATTTAAACTAGTTCAGATATTTTGTCAAATGGACGAAGTTCAGATCGAACAGGGATATAGATTGCGCGTAAGAAGGCGAACGCTAGAGTCGGCGCAAAACGTTTACCTGGCATACGGCCGTGGCAACGAAGATGAAGTAGGGACTGAGATGATTGCCGGGCACTTCGTCTTTAATAGAATATATATGACTTTATAGACGTGTAGAAGAGCGGTCATGAAATTGTGCACCGTAGTACCCTAGGCCTAGGGGCATCGCGAGCATTTCCCAGGGGGTACCATAGCTGGTAAAAAATTATTTACAATTTATTTTTAAGCGCCTCAACCAACTAAAATTTCGTTTGAGCAATATTTACCTACAGCTCAAGAGGTATTGTTTGAAGTCAAATTGAAAAGTTGATCGACTTAATTTCAGATCCAACATTAAAATCTTCCTTTAACAGAAATTCGTAGGTACGAAGAATTCTGGCTAAGTTTGAAAAGCATTAGTTATAAAGGTGCTTAAAAAACGAAACCTGTTGTTCATATAATTAAGAATATATTTTATCGATAAAATTAGTCCGGTTAGCCATTCTTTTATTTAATATTTTTTTTAAATGCATGATACAACTACGTTTTCGGTTATAATTTCCGAGTAGATATGCTAAACTTAATATTATATGTTATTATATAAGCGCTATATACTTTTATTCGTACACCTAACCTAATGCTTCAAACATACTATGCATTGTAATATTAGTATAACAAGTTACGTATTGTATAGTTGTCTAGACACTGTTTATTATGAAACTGGTAGTTTTATTTTTTTAAATATAATAATTGAAAACAGTTTTTATTATTATTATGATATATGGCATATACATATCATGTATAATGTGAATAATAAATAAATAAATAAATATTGTATAATGTGTTTATTATGCCTACAATCATCGTTCGAGACGACCATTTATAATATTTGTTGAAAACGTTAAAACCATAAATCTTTGGACAAAAATTAATAATTATCTTTAGGATCAGAAACGCACTTATTCTGGATGTGCAGTTTTTTGATTGTGAGAGAAGTAAATGATTATATTATTTATTGATTTTATTATCATGGGCCATAACAACACAAATTCAATCGTTTAGAATGAATGAAATTTAATTCCGAAATTTGAATTCGTTAATTTATTGTCAATAACCTAGACTCTAGGTTATTGCGGAAGTAGACGTACTAGTGCTTTCAGTACTTCGCTTATTGGATTTTACATTCGCATATTATCTCGATATAATTTGACGTAGTCCCAGTAAAACATAGCAAAACACCGAAACACGTGATATACACATAAAATAAAAACGCGATTAAAACACATGAGACATTTTTTTTTTTATTTATTTACGATTATCGTATTATCGACGACTCCAATATATTCGCGTAATCATAACGTGTTATTTCAAAAATGGAAAATAATACGTAATCGTATGAAACAAAATGTAAAGGAATATTTTAATACGACATAACACTTGGTATTATCATAGTACCTTTATAATATGATGTAAAACAAACAATGAAAATAAAACTATGGATTTATGCGATTGTTGTGTATCGTGGTAACACATTGAAATGGCGTACGAATGAAACGGATTTACGAGTAAATCGGAATCATTTGCGGAATGAGCACATGCGAACGCATACCGAATTAACCCCGTATTCGTGTGGAGTTTGCGTGAAGTCCTTTACGCAAAATCGCATTTTGACGGTACACATGCGAACGTACACCGGTGTATTCGAATCATGATCGAATAGGTTTCACTAGGAATAATACTCGTTTTATAATTCGCGTGGTACAACGTTACGTTATAATGGATATTTATTTATTTATTTTTAACAGTATATTATAAAGTCAGATATCTGTGTTTATGAATATGCGTTATTTATTATTTAAAATATTAATAATAATAATAATAATAATTGCTACAATAGTAATGATATTTTCAGGGAGGGAGAACAAACGGACGTATTACAACGCCGATCTCGACGTGCGTTTCTTTCTGTTGTTCGTCTTGTACGTGACACGTGTCATTTTCTTTTTTTTCTAACAATAACCTCGTAATATAACACCACGAAGTTTGCTATGAATATTGACTTAAAGATACTGGTAGAATTACAATGAGACGGTCAGAAAAAACGCAGCATCGAGATAGCGGAGAGAATATTATGATTATTACATTATTACATTGTGCTACAGCACAGGTAACAGAAATTTTACAACGCCCGAGAGAACGCGTGTGTGAAAATGATAAGACCGCGTTTCACGGGGAAACAGATCCTGAAGGCCACTGCAGTTGTACTCAAGACATTTTTTATAGAAAAAAAAATTGCAATAACAAAGCTGTTTTTATCTTAATTTTTTAAAAAGTTATGAGATTTAGAAGAAAAAATCGATAAAACTTGTACTTTCTTTAAAAAAAAAAAAATGCTTATAACTCGTTAAGAATATTAAAAAATGGCTATGCCATTGCGTATATTAGGTAATACGTGTAAACGTTTTATGTCTAAATTAGTAAGAATTATTTCTGATGGAATTCATAGCGTCCCTCTTGTAATAATATCGTGCACGGGACAAGATCGTAATAATTAATATAAATATTTAAATATTATAATAATAATAACATGTACGAATGACGCGTCGCGCGTCAAAACGAATCGAAGAATAAAGAAGATATTCGTGCAAATCGTACACGTGAGATCACAGATCATTTATATGAAATAACTTAATCGAATTACAAGGTGTACGACTCGCGTTATTTCTCCTGGGGAAATGTAATAAAATAAGATTTTTTTGTTTTCGCTATTTGGCACATAATACGCGCGTACTTATAATAAATGGTGATTTCGCGTACGCGAGTTGGATGGATGGCGCGTAAACGCGACAAGGTACACTGATATCGTACATGTATGGTACGATATAACGGGAACGGTAAAATCGAGAGTTAAATTCGAGAAAAAACAATCAATCACTATTATAATTTATAGTAAACTAAGAGGAATTTTTTTTTTTTCGTTAATAACCTTCCTTCGTCGTCTGGAATTAGTTTCACGGCGTAGGATACACAATAATAATAATAATAATAATAATAATAATAATAATAATAATACATCGTCGTATCACGGACTCTTGGCGGCGAGCATTCCTTCGCCGTCGTCGTATTCGTCCACGTCGTCGTCTTCGTCTCCGTGGCTCGACGATTTTTTCATTTTGTTCGCGGTCTTTTCTAAGGACGCCAAGTCGATATCGTCTTTGTCCACGTGCGACGTATACTCCGAGCTGGGAGGACTCAACGATTCCACGGCTATGTACGAAGCGGAGAAGCCTTTGCTTACGATCGTGCTGTCCGTCTTGAACCGGAGCAACAGCGCGTCGTTCATGGATATCACGTCCGTCGGATTCTGCGACGGCGGCGGCGACGGCAGCAGCGGCAAAAAACAAATATATATATATAAAAATGTTATCCAATGATTTACACTATTCGGTAATTAGAAATCTAGTTTTTTATGAGTAAAAAAAAAAAAAATGAGTTATTTAAAAGCTAATAAAACAGTAGAGGCGCTATTGGTTTTCGCTACAATGAATTCTAGTTCTAACCGACTTCGTTTAACCATATACTCACGGTGGGTCCACAGAATCTGCCGAAAAACGGTCCGCTCGTGTCCAAGCTGCTCCACACTTCTACGTAATCGTACATGCAATCCTTTTCCTCTTCCAGTTCAAACGTCAAAAACGTCAAGTGCACGTTTTTGTTGGATTTCGCCTCGATGGTCCATTCGCAAATCGTTTCGCTATCGTAGTTCAGGTCACCGTAATTGGAATGCGAGTAAAAGTGTTTTACGTTATCCGTGGCTATCAGTCTGCCGCCGCAAACTGCAGTGTATACGGAAAAAAAATTTGTTTTAATATATTATAATATGGCACAACCGTTTAACGCGTATTATACACCTAACCACTAAATCACAGTTATCCTGTGGAGTAAAATATTAGTTTTTTTTTTTTTTTTTTGGAAAAACCATCTCTATAACAAACAAGAGACAAAAAAAAGAGGATTTTGAACGTATAGTCTTGTAAATCAGTCTTGTAAAGTAATCTTACTCAAACAATACGGTTTAAATACATTCTTCACATTCGAAAAGTGTATTCTGGACACTTCGTTTTGTGTTTTAAAACGTTATTTTGTAAAATAACGATAAAATTGACTGATGATTTAAGCGTACGAAGATACCAATGCAAATATAATGACACCAGATCAAAATTTCGTCTAATCGATTCGTGAGTTTTTAGCCGATAAACAAATTTCCAGCGATTGCTCGCCAGGTCTCGTACCACGTTTTATTCTCGAAAATCAAAGGACGACTCGAAATAACAAATACGAATGCGATAAATCAACTCAAACAACTACTTGCATTCAGAGATTTCCGGCATCGCCTCAAAGACTGACCGGAGCGTACGTATATTGGGACCGGCACATAACTACAGATAGCGATTAATCTATGACGAAGACTATAATTGTATAATTAATAGAAAAAAAAAATCATTTCTAGTAATAAAACCACTGACGGGGGGGGGGTTTTTTTTTTCATCACGTTCCGCAAGACATATTATTTATCGTACACCGCGGCCGTGTAAGTACCTGTGCTGTGCGTGGCCAAAAATCCTTTGCGTTGCACCGAAGCATCGCTTTTGAAAGCCAAATACAGTTGATTGGACGAAGACACGATGGGATG
The DNA here is from genome assembly GCA_032441825.1 of Chaetogeoica ovagalla. Lineage (NCBI taxonomy): Eukaryota > Metazoa > Arthropoda > Insecta > Hemiptera > Aphididae > Chaetogeoica > Chaetogeoica ovagalla. The sequence goes on along the minus strand of CM063732.1, from coordinate 11,941,018 downwards.
TGGACTTTTCGAACCGCAAAATCGCCCCAACGTCTGTGAATCCGGCGTGGGCCCGTCGTAGAACGTTATGTGGTCGTAGGCGCATTCTTGGTGCGGTTCCATTTCGAAGGTGTCAAAAAGCTTGAAAAAACAAAAACAACAATGGATACAAAAGTATGAGTCGCGCACGACGATTAATCGAACTCCCGTAGTCCTGCAATGTATTCGGAGAATACTCTTATGCGAATAAACAAATACTCAACGACGACCATCGACATTATAATATTATAGTCAATGTGTGTTTTTTTGTTTTAAGTTAAACGAAAATTCGACCATTTAATGAGTGGAAAGGGACCGGATTTAATTCCAAACGCGTATTCTCGAACGTTGCGCGACATCGTCTGTTGCCCGTGTGTAGCGTCGACTTTAAAAAAAAACTCACTCTCCCCCCCCCCCCAAAGTATTTTAAATAGGTAATTCGATTCGAATCGAAATGCGAAATCGCTCTTGCCGGCCGCCACCAACGGGATCGGGTAGACTTTCCGTCTCGCCAATCGCACCACCACCACTCACCACTCACCACTTTGATCCTGTGGCCCGGCGTTGTGGTGAAATGCCATACGCAATCCTTGCGGCCAGGATACGAGTCGGGATAGTTGGGACTGCTGATTTTGCCGTGCGGCGCCGAGATCTCGTGCTTGCAACCGCCCTCCTTGCAGTCGTGTTTGTTTTCGTGCAGCGTGAACCCGTTGTTGCACGTGCACTCGTACGAGCCGGGCGTGTTCTTACACTCGTGTTGGCAACCGCCGTTGTTCACAGCGCACTCGTCCATGTCTGCGGCAAAAACCGGCCAGGTTAAAACGTTTTTTCGTATAAAAAAAAAAAAAAAAAATAGAAAAATGTACAGATTTTTTTTTATAACGCTAAAACGGAGTCATTCGTAGGTTCGCGAGCCATCGGAAAATTTCAAAAAAAAAAAAAAAAAAAAAAATTGTTTTTATATTACGCGAATTGGCCGTTGTAAATCCGCACTCGTTTGAATTTTTAAAACGGGATAGGCGTACATAAGTCGGGATCTTACGACAAATAATTGCGAGCCGTTTCACGCGAAACTCAATGAAATCGTTTTATTATACCACACGTCCAAATATTTATATTATTATTATTATTATTTATATAAATATCTATTATCGGCATTTCATCAACCCTTTCCACGTCACAGCGACTACAATTGACCGTGACGCAATCGACACCGACTAATATTTATTTATTTTTTTTTTCATTAATATTAGGCTTTAAATTTTGTTAAATGCCAAAGTAATTGCGTACCAGTAAATTACCAGTGAAAACAACATAAAAATGGCGTGTTTATTTTAGATTGAGAAAATTCGCGTAAAACCACGTTTTAATTTATTACAAATATTAAATGTATCGATGCGGGAAAACAGTTACACCGCGATCGCAGTGTAAATTGTAATATTTCGGACCCGTTTCCCTTTCGTTTATATAGTTTATAAGTTTCCTCCGGAATCCGTGATCGGAAGAGTTGGCAAGCCACACCACCGTCATGTCATCTACCAAGTCCATAGCGGTTCTATTCCGCTGTTTACTAATAAAACAACACGAGTGTCGGGAAGATTGTCGATAATAAGAGAACCGTAAAACGTTTATCGTGACACACTTGCCACCGGTTGGGAAACGCCCGGACGTTCGTGTAAGGAGTACGGGAATGAGCGAAGTCAATAAACGATCCCGGAAAAGAGAATATATTGGCGTATATCTGCTCTAGACCATAATGCACTGAAGCCACGCAGGCGAATGACAACGCGGGTTACCGGTAAAGAAGACGGCGGCGAATCCCGTCTTGTGCACCGAGCTGTCCGATTCGAACTCCACGCGTAGCGCGTTCGCCTCCGACGTGATCATTGACGGCGCTTCTTGGCCGCAGTACACGCCGTGCTTCCGGAGTTTGTCCGATCCGATTTTGCTGTACACTTCCACTCGGTCGTATTCGCATTCCGCCTGAAAACAGAACAACCACAACGTGAACGTTTTAACGACGTCAGACGGCTGACTCATAACTATGTTTATGGTACGACGATTCGAACGATGGAAATCGTAATTAAAGGTTTTTCGTTTTCCCACGCTAATCGTACTGTTCCGCTCACCTGGTGCAACTGAAAAACGGATAAAAATAAATAAATAAATACCGTTTGTTTTCACACGCGCGCGTTGTTTATTTCGTAGAGAATGCGACACGACTCCATTCCCCTAGTTTCCGTACGGCCATTGTATGGCTATCGGATGTCGTAAAAAGGTGGAAATGTTACTAGATGGGAATGTTCATATTACAACACTTCATGGACGAGCCAACGTTTTGCCGTTGAAATATTTCTAAAAAACGGGTCTGTAACCGCCGTCCAGCACTCGATTTCGCAAAGCAGTTCCGATTTGTGGCACGTGAAGAAACGATTGAAACTCTACCGCAGTGACGAGGCAGATTCCGCCGGCCGTGTAAATGAGCAAAACTTTCGATATCGCAATGAAAACAACACAATGGACACAGACCTGCAAAGGTCTCTGCATAACGATCGTGTTACAGTTTGATAATCATTGCCACGAATGAAAACAATTGAGCTTTTCTATTTAGAAGGAAGAAGTTATAGACGATCCGAGCGGTACGTGAACGTGCTCCAGAATAGTTTTGCACCAAGTCATGAAGAACTCGATTTGAAAAATATCTGGTTTGAATAAAGGATTGCCACACACCTGAAGTATCGCGCAGAGAAATGTTCATTTTTGATGCCGTGTGACTTTTTTTTTATAAAGTTATCTCGAATTCAAGGTTTACCAGTATATTCCCTAAAAGAAGCGATTCGCACGGAAATTTGCCGTATACCCTTTGTAATATTGAAATACTCGAAGGATTTATACGAAACTTTTCATTTCGCTTGTGGTAGCTTGTGAATAATGAACGAGCATCATTCAACCCATATTTTATCAAAATTTTTCTAAACAGTTTTTATTATTATTATTATTATTTGCATTCAAAACCATGGATGGTGTATTGCCGCGCTATATTGTACAATTCGATGTATGGCTTACGTTATTTCCTTCCAAATCAAAATGCGTAAAGTTCAACGTGATTTTAAACTGAGCCGGTGCTATTATTTCCCATATACAACTTTTGTTTCCTGGGTACAGGTCCGGAAACGAAGGACTTGTTATCGTACCGTTGGTCGCTTCGATGATACCGCCGCAAGCATCTGAAATAATATTCGATTCGTATAGTAAGACAGTCGACGATCAAATTGAACGAAATCGAGCGATTAAACGACCAAACCACGTATTTGGTAAAATAAAATATATATGTATATAAAATAATTTAACGTTGAAAACACTTTTGTGGAAAATCTCCTCGACCGACACATTTTACCGATCGAATTTAAAGTCATTTTCGAATTGTCTTAATGTCAACTAAAAGTAACTTTCTCAATAATTCGACTTTTATTTCCGGGCGAAACATTAAATATTGGCGTGTTCGCACGATTATTGTCGAAAACAGTACAGCGAGCATAACGAATTTAAGTCCATAAAATGTAAACTTGCGTAAATTTTGAGTTTTTACTCGTGGATTTGTCACACACCAGCAACTCATATATTCGTTAATATTCTATAGTTTGGGTGGTTTCATATAAGTTTGCTCGACTTAATACGTTAAATCCATAAAGTTCCCTCTGTGCGATGTGAAATCTTCAGTGACGCGTGTTTACTGTAAATTCCACACGCGAATATTCAGCACTGCATTAAAATAATAACACTGTAATATGTAAATATACCAGTGACGGATTTAAAAGATCAACTGAACGTCGTCGATGGTCGGCGAACTCAAATGTAGAGAATTGTTTGTAAATAGGTACGAAGGTAATTCTCTGAATTCAACGAGAAGTACGAGGAGAGTTAACGCATATGCGTAATAATAATTTTTAAAGCGTCGATAATAAAATCTCGAGTGTTCGTATGCACACTAATAATTTCGTTACTTCTTAATGAACATAAACGTAATAAACGAAAATCCGAAATTTATACGTGCAAAAATAAAAAAAAGTCTCGAGTTTAACTTCAAAAAAAAAGGTCAAGATCACGATTTTCAAGCGTTTTAATCGTCATAGTATACGATTTTTTAATTAATTATTAAACAGATTACGTGTTTTTTTTAAATCAAATAGGCATAGATATGATGTTTAAATGTGCATATTCAAACAAAATCATTTGATCCTTTTGAAATGACAATTTAAAAAAAAAACAAAATGCGATTTGCACAAAAAAATAATTAAAAATTCGTCTTTATGTACGCAATTTTTTTCCGCTGGCGAAAATAAAAAAAGGCATTGAATTTTATAGGCAGAATAGTTTTAAACTATGTATCTTAAAACGATTCTAAATAATTATCTCTTCTATAGGACAACGTGAGTTTTCAAACTACTGATCAGTATGATTTATTAAAATAGCTTTATTTCAAACATTTTTTCACCTTTGAGTTGTCAGTGATTCGTTATAGAGTGAAAATGAAATTCAAAATGTATGCCTCTAATATTCTATAGAAAAGAGATCTGCGAATATTAAGAATTTTACAATATTTGTCAACGGATTTGTTAACGTTTCGTAATTTTGTCAGCGTCAAAATTGAAATAATATTTTCATTTTATATTCTCCGAATAAGACAGTAGGAAGAATGTTGTAGTGGAAACACTTAAACATGTCAATAATAATTTAAACGATTTACACTATTTATTACATTTGTAAAATTGTTGTTGAAATTTGGCAAAAAAAAGTTTTTATTCCTCTTAATTATTGTTGCAAAGTGAAAATTGAACACGGCCCTATCTAACATGACCTGACGACATTGGCATTTGTCAACTAATCGTCTTCACTACACTATAGATACCAGAATTATAATTATTTATTATATCGTAAGATTTAAAACAAAATAAATACATTTTTAAACAATTTAATAATTTTAATATTCAATAACTAAACCTTCTTTGAAATATTTCTCGTTAGTTCGATCGAGTTATAATCAAATATTAATATATTATAATACTACACAATACTTTAAATTCGTATAAATATATGAATAATAAAATCGACGTCGGTATTTAATCGTTATAAAATGAAATAATATAAAGTATTTTTGATATAAAACACTCCAAGCCGAGTTAGGAAAACAAGCGATGAAAAGAAAAAAGGAAAACATACTGAGCCGTCCGTTAATAATACATTAATCGTTCTCGATTTTAAAACACAAACGGATTTCATATTATACATAATAAGAATTAATGAAACAAAACTGTACGTTCATTTATTTCTCTCGCTTTATACGTATATACGTAATATATTTATTATACGTCTGAAATAAACTCGAGTGTTATAATAAAATACCAAATGAAAATTTATGTTTTATGCCAATTTACCGTTTTAATTTTAAATTTCTAATGCAAACATAGTTTAATCCCTCGAGTCTAGCGAGTCAAAATAATACGTATTTATAAAATGACATTTTTTTTATCGCGATAAATTATTATCATTCTGTTTTGTAATAAAAACCTAAAATATATAATCGTTTGAAATTGTTTTTGGACAATCCTTTAAATTTCCCATTATTTTCAAATATCGTCTGGTTCGTCGCGCACATATATTATATTATTAAAGTTCGGATTTTAATGGACTATAAATTAATAATAATAATAATAATAATAATAATAAATGTATTTCGCAAAATAAATGATATTATTACGTGTTGATTAGTGCAAAATATAAATATAAAATATTTGTTTGTATTTTTTAATGTAATGCGAATTTTTTTATTATTATTATTATTCGTATTTCTAGGAAATGAATAAAAAATAACTTCTAATAACGTATAACGGTAATGTACCTTCGCAGTGTTTGTTGTCCGAGTGGAGTTCAAAGCCGACTTTACAAGCGCAATCGTATCCGCCCAGCGTATTTATACAAAACTGCTCGCATCCGTGGTCCACCGAAGTGCACTCGTCGTACTCTGAAAAAGAGATCGAGGAAAGGGTAAAAAAAAAAAATCAATAAACGACATCGGGCGTCGAATTATAAATATTTACCACCGTTATTCGTTCGTTCGCCGGGAGAGTGAGAGAGAGAGAAAAAAAAAACAATTTTTCGCAGCGCGGATTTTTTTAATTATTTAATGCGCACAAAACATTTTTTACTCGTCTGTTTTATTATTATTATTTTTTTTTTTTACTCTCGATTTAGCGATTGTATAGTGTATATGTATATAATCGAAGCGCCCCCTATTATTTTGCATATAATTATCGTTTTGATCGAATTACAGTATGTTTTGTCTACCATATTTCGATTCTCTCAGTCCCAAACGTGCACAGTACATATTTAATTACCGAAAACATTAGTCGGATTATTGAACAAATCGACACGAATACGGACACATACACCAATAAGAATATTATATTCCTCGAGAATTCGTAATATTCGAAATCGTATACGACGGTGTTTACAATTCAAAAGCCGTTATGAAAAAAAATACACAGAACGGAACGTGTAAAAAAAAAAAGAAAGAAAATCGTTAGTAACGTATTAATTGTACGTTTCTCCGAGAAAGGTCGTGATAAAAAAAAAAAAGGGGGAGAAAAAAAATATCCGTCTTTTAAATTACACGGGTGTAATGGTCGGCCGAACGATCGTGTTTGCAACGTTATTAAACATTTGCCACTTGCCTTTCATAAACGTGGCGGAAAATCCGGCTTTTTGGACCGAGCTATCCGACAGGAATTTCACGTACAACTTGTTCGTCGTGGAATGGATGTCCAACGGCAATTTGTACCCGCAGTACTTGTTTATCAGCGGACTGTCGGCCGTGTGCCCGTTTCTGATCTCCACGTAATCGTAGAAGCAATTGTCGTGGTTCTCGATCTGCGTATTGTGTACCGGCGTACGAAAACCAAACGGAAATTACAAAACTCACATTCGTATTTGGATAAACCGACGTATTCGACACAAGTACGTGCATAAGGTCCGGAATTTAGAGTTGAAAAAAAACAATTTTTTTTCGTTCTCTATCGCCCGATACATTTAAAATGTTTCCATTCCTCCGCCTCCCCCCTCAAATTGTTATTCGATGTTTGACGTTTTCGTTGCACGCACGACGCGTGTCATAGGCGTCATTAGGGGGTAGCGAGGGGTAGCAATTGCTACCCCACCATTTTTATTGTGGTCGCAAACATGAATTGTTTTATTTCTGATATCTAATTCTTATGAACAATCAACTGGGGCAAATCAATCCAACGACTCTTCCCTTTCCTTCATTAGATCACAAAAAAAAAAATTCAAGATTTCTACCCCATGATTTTACTCCAAATGACGCCCCTGACGCGTGTAATACCGTTTTAGAAAGTCAATCAACAGGTTATACTGTTTTTTTTTTATGGTATATGACTCACGATTCGGTTTGTTACCGCAAACGACGATTCGGTTCGTTACCGCAAACGACTAGTTTTTATTTTGTCGTACACGCAATCGGAAAAGAAGCCCGCGCGACCTAACCACATATTATTATGTCCTATAAAATATGATTTATTTTTCTTCACTAACACAATATTTATCGCATTACAAACTAAGAACAAATTCCATATTTTTAGAAGTATGCTCAAATTTCTCAAAAGCTAAGTTATCCAAACTCGTTAAATTAATACAGTAAAAAAAAATGTGAATCGTTTAAGTTAAAAGTTAAGAATATTTTTTTTGTAATTTCAATAAGACTAAAAAGAGTACCGTTATTAAGTTAAAATGTAAAAAGGAAAAAAAACCGTAACGTTATAGGAAATATTATACAGGTACATACATTTATAATTTGCATAATGGACCATTTTACCTATACACCGTAAATGACGTCTGTGTTGTGAAATAATATCAAAAAGTAAAGTTGTTTTTGAACAAAATACATTACTATCTTTGCTCTACGTTTACACTTCTACAATCATAATAACTCGCTTACGCGTAACGCAAAACGGCTGTCGTTAACACGAGTTCGGATAGTTTATAAAATAAAATATCCTCTGATTCCGTCAACCGGGTCGATTAAAAATAATCGTTTCGTAAAATGTACGATCAATAAACATTACAGATCGTATTATATAGTTATCGTATACGTGAGACGGTGTATAGCATTTTGTATCATACAAGAGACGTAAAATTCGATCACATCAAACGAATTATATTCGGAAAATCTCGTCGGCCTCTATTGTACGCTTTTATATTCGATATTTTCGATACTCAAATTAAAAATGACGTTAATTTCTAATAGAAATTTTCAATCGCGTTATCGAATATTATTTATTCCCGTATATTGAAAATAAAACGTTTAATTCAAAAATCTACTCTCATCACTATAATTACTAGGGGAAAAAGGCCGATGAATTCAAATCTTTTGCCATCCGAAGTGCTTGAAATTTTATCTTAACTTTTAGTTCTTATTAATCCGATACACGCTATATATGCGCATAAAAATTATTACAATATTATTAAAACGGTTTCGAATTGAGCGTTCCGGTATTAGGCATAGGCGCGACTACACGGAGGACAACAAGTAATCTCACATCAAACATTTGACGTATCCAAATTTATGTAAATTATTTCAGAAAGCGGTTACACAGTTATTTCGACGAATTCAGCGATATTTCATCGGGTTTAGAATTCGGGCTAAAACAAGTAGGAATGTTCTATCGGAAGTGCTGTGATTTTAAACGGTAACTATATAGTACGAAAAATAAGTGTAATTTTCGAAATTTTTTTTTTTTTTAAATAGGATAATTGTGTAATATTTACGGGTGAAAAAGAAAGAAAAAGTGCGAATTCGTTCGGAATACTCGAATTGACACCGACAATAGTCGATTTTCGCGCGAGTTGAATTTAAGAAAAACAAACATTTTAATTGAAAAAAAAAAAAATTATTTTTTGAAATTCGTATTTAAAATTCCTAAAAATGTATTGTGCGTGCGATCAGGTCCACGCGATTAACAACAAAAAAAAAAAACAAAAACATTTACTTAACACCACGCCACGCGCGTGTAACGAAAATTAGAAATCCTCGGGAAATTTTCCGTCCACTATTCCGAACGGATAATTAAACTGCGCGGAGAAATAATAATAATAATAATAATAATAATAATAATAATAATAATAATAATAATAATAATATCATTATAATATTATAATATGAACGTAATCGATTACACGAGATATCACGCGTTTTTCGTAAAACGCGCGTGCACACGAATACCTCGAGTTTCGGTATTGAGTTGAAATTTAAAAAGAGGAACAGGGAAAGAAAAAAAGATCGAAAATGCTGTAAAATTGAATAAACAAAAACCATCGAAAGGTTTACGAAATATTAAAATACATGTATAAATTTTTTTTTTTTTCAAAACGTCCGCTCGTATAGTATTATTGTAACCCAAAAAAAAAAAAACACTCGAAAAAACAAAAATCAATTAATAATTTCGAGAAAATTATAGAAAAAAAAAAATATATATACACGCAAAATCGTACCTCGAATACATTAAATTTTAATCCGACTTGGTATCCGTCCGGCGCCGTTAGTTTCCAAACGCACTCTTTGTTCGGCAAATAATCGTCCGGGAAATTGGGCGATTCCAAGTGTCCTTGCTCGTCCGTAACCATTACTTCTCCGCCGCAAACGGCTATAGGAGAAAAACACAAACAAACAAAACACGAAAAATAACGGTAAAAAAAATCATATCTTATTTATTTTACCAATAAATTGAAAACACCGCAACGTGCCATTCTACAGCCACGGATATTTATATAGTTTTTTAAATGTAAAACGCTCGATCGTGCGTAGTCGAAAATCGTTTTGAAAAACGTTTGCGCAGCAGTTCGTCCAAATGTCGTATCGAAAACGACGACGAAAGAACTAATATTATTTACTTACCTATTACGTTTAAAAATGTTAATTCGTTTTCCGATCCACCGAAACGTACACATATTTCTCATTAAATCCGTTAATTAATAATATTCTAAAATTAGAATTGATTTTCTAAGTCGATTACTCGATGGTCGAAGCGTCATCTTCATTTTTTTTAATTAGCATATCCCACCCCTCACTTATTTTGTTTAAAATTATTATTCATCTCTCTTGGATTTTTAAAAATCTATTTTTTTTCCCCTATAATTTATAATTGTTATATCGCCTAATTTTATTTAGAAAAATATATATTATTAATTTTTTTTCCTATATAAGAATTATTTTGTTTTATAATATTTTAACATTCGGTAGATCTTAATGTCACTAAATCACAAAAATATAGTTTAGGTTAATATATGGTCGGCGTTATTATGTTAAGAAAAAATGCTTTTTTTTTTTTTTTTGCATATTTTTCAACAACTTTGCCTCGCCCACTTATTTTTATCCACTTTGACCACCACTGCGGAATACGTTAAAAGCGATTCTCTAGTTTAAAAAAATATATATATCTTTCCATCGATTTAAATATATAATTTTTAAATTAATTGAACGCTTTACATGGAAATCGGCCAAAAAATCTAACGCGTCTTTTTTAGATTCATAACCAGAACTGTTTGAAATAATATTATAAGACTACCGCTAGTGTGGTATAACGCTAGATACAATAACGACGGTACAACTAATAACGTTCGTTATAAACGCGTCACCACGATGTGGAAACGTTTTTTTCCCCCCGTATATCATGTAAAAACGGTTTTACAAAAAAAAATACCCGTCGATAAAATATCTTATAATATTAATTAAAAAAAAATGACTCTTTTACTCGTCAATTACGAGTTATTATATAAATTATTTATTCTCAAATATCAGTTACAAATTACAAACGTAATATACTCTGCAGAGTTTTATCTGCAGTCCGCGTGATACGTTCACGTTCTTAATTATGCGAAAATATTGATCACTAACCTTCGTAACTCGCCGTGAATCCCTTGTACTTCATACCTTTGTCGGATATCATGAAACTGATTAGCATCCTACTGTTTCCCGTCACTATTAGATCTTGAATACGACCGCTTCCACAAAACTTGCCTATATTTATATATATAAATATTTAAACATAAAACAAGTAACGAAAAATAAACGGTATTATAATATACACATAATTTATTTTCGAATTAGGACGTACACGAGGAAAATTTAACGATTATTATACACGTTTTTAGTATAATAATATTTTTTCAGTAATCTTGTAAAGTTAATGTAACACTGTTATTACAATTCGAACGTATATCCACTGAAGTGCATGAGGTGTATTTTTTAAAACATTCAAACGTTTGCAGCTTTATTATTTGTAAAAATTCTTCTACCCATTTGCATTCTTTGATTAAGAAATTAATAAAAGGACGTGTAAGAAAAAAAAACGTTATCTCCATGATACAGTCAATACGGTTATTGATTAAATCGAAATAGAACAATGCCTTAAATTATAAGTTATTCATACTCGTACAATAATTTACTTCCATTGAGCGTGCTTGTAATGAAGACAAGAAGTTTACATATTTATACACGAGACAATGCTTAAAAGTATTTGTTCACATTTTACTTATAAGACACGATGATAAAACGTACTTGAACTAAATAAATAAACGAAAATTTAATTTCAGACATTTTCTAAATTTTTCTTTCGAAGGAAAGCCATTTATTTTTTAAGTTGTTCGTAAATATTAGGTTTAAAACAAAATTTTTTTTCTCTAAATTTATCGAGTTAATGTAATAATCAGATCGAAATGGTAACAGAATGGTTTTACAAAAAATTACAACGAATTCGTACGCATTACATTCACTTTTATTTGATCTTCACTATAACAATTATTAATATTGTTTTTTCTTTCGCCATCCAAGAGATTGCAAATTTTTTATACACGAATTTCAACTGGCAAAACCCTATTCGTAGTAGTCAATAGTTTTTCGTAATGCTATCAAATTTGTGTTAACAAATCTTAATTTTACTTTATTTCATTTTGTTATGAGTAACTCAAATATTGATATAGTGATAAATTCATATCGGTTCTAATAAGCACGGGCAGAATAGACTACGGTACGTATGTACTGCTGTGCGTAGTCGCATTACCAGACTGTCAATCCAATGGATCCCATCTTAAACGTTGGTCGAAAAATGTCACCCGAGTACCGAATTCTTATAACTCCACAATGTCATTACAATCGTTCGGGCTTAGCATACGAATGTACAAACAAATCATCAAAAGCAACATACGTGTGTTATTCATTGTAAATGCCATAAGAAATATATATTTTTTTTTGTGAACATAAAGTGACAGTTTCCTTTTATTCAAAAACGATATGACCATATTCATCGTTTTACCGTGAACAGAATCTCAAGGATAATCCGAAAAAACAGACACGTGTCATCTGCTGTAGCACGAATAACAATATCATCGTAACATAATGCAAATACCAAACAAATGCCGGTCTAAGAAAACTTTCCGGAGTATTCCACATACCATTCATATTTTTTCACCTAACAATTTATGTTTACCATTGGTGTCCCGTTCTCTTAATAACTTTTTAACCGTACATGACCGTTTAACGTAAGTCAGAACGTTTAAAAGTTCATCGTGATTAACACCGTCAACTGGTTTTTGGAAAAACTGCCTTTTTTTCCCCCACTTGACGTTATAAAGTACATGTTTCGACTAAAACCAAACGGGTATTTTGAAAGTGGTTTATAAAATGCTAAAAAAAGAAAAAAGAAATTTATTAGTGGACTTAATTTTTTCTAGGGTTTTCGACAAATTACACGCAACATTCAATATCTAATATATACATAATATTATTAACTTTTGTCCCCCGCTCACGCAGAACGAAATTTCCATGTGATAATGACATTTTTTTTTGTTTGTTTTAAGCCAAGTAATGATTTTGTGTGATGGACACGTCTATCGTACTACAAAATTTGTACTTACCGAGCAGCGGAGACTTGTGCCAGTATCCGTCGCGAACCTCCAAGTAATCCGTACTACATTGGTCCGATTTCAATATGTCCAGTTCCGTGATGTTCAGCACTATGCGCTCGCCGTGCGTGGCCGTAATTCTCCATTCGCACCGTTCGCCGAACTCCTGTCCCGGCTCGGGCGAAAATCCGAATACCCCGTTGTTTTCTTGTAACGTTTTACCGCATTCTTTTGGAAAATAAAAATCAAATATCGCGTTTTGTTGTAACGATGCGTATTCGGTGTTTATAATATGTTTCGTTGTCCACAGTCTACTAGCTGTACGGTAAATGTGTACGCGAATACGCGCATCGAGGACTGGTAGAGGCGGGAGAATGGAAAATTTCCGGTCAAACGGTTAAATCCGACGCCGCTTTGCATGCGAAATATCATAAAATTTATTAACATTATTTAATAATACATTTTCGTTATAAACGAATGACGACGACCTGCAGTACTGATTGTGGCCTGTTGATAATTTTGTAAAAAAAAAAGTCATAACACGTATTTTCAATTCTCTCACATTGTTGTTTAACGCTCGAGTGAAAAAAAGCCGTTAAAAAAAAAAAAAAACAGTAAGGCACAAGACAATTATTCAAAAGCATTTTAAATATACCACTGGTTCTGATATATACTACGGCGACGGACCGAAAAAAAAAAAGCAAAACATTATAATATAACTCCACTGATTGTTTAAACGAATTCTGCGTAGAATGAGATGATAAAACGATATCATTCGTAAGTATATTGTAACAAAAAAAACGAGTTATTTTTAAATGTGAAAAGTACAATATTGTAAGCTATTACCGGTTATCCGGCTGATCCGAACAAAATCCCCCGGTCCGCTCTATAGGAGCCGGTTCACCGCTGAATACGCGAGCGCATCGACTATGAGTTTTTATACGTTAAGAGATGACGGGGGACTATCTCGTATACGATTTTAGAGTTTGAGAATTACACAAAAGAAAAAAATGCGTTTATTCAGACGGTAACGAGTGAAAAGAACGAATTTCGCCGTAAAATAAATTTCAATCGCTTATAAAATAAATATTTTTTTCTATAAGTGGATTTTAATAAATGATTGCATTGTTGAGTAAACGACAGTTTTAATTAATTTTAAATAATTTTCTGTTCTAATATACAAACCTCCGTTGTATGACGAATATTGATTTAAACGAGGAAATTTTTATTAAAAAAATTATATTTTCCTTTATGTAATAATTGAAATAAATCGATTTAAAAATTAATGAAAATTTCAAGAGTTTCGGATTTACGCCTTATTTATTCGACGAATATTTGGATTTTATAAAAAAAAAAATCTTTAAAAATTTTAGAAATTTCTTAAAGATCGTTAAAGTGACAAAACTTTGTTTAGATTCTCGATAATAAAACTTAATATAATTTTTTTTTTAATTTTTAAAAAAAAAATCTGCACACTATACTACCGTAAAAAACAATATATATTAAATATTTTTTTAAACATAAAATTAATGCGAAATTTTTTGACATTTTCAAAATGTAGTCGGTTTTTATTTTTAAAAAAAAGTTTTTCGGTAATTTTGCACAAGTTTTGTGGAGCACGCACCGTTGTAAACCAATGTATTTTCTGAAATTAAATTCTAAAATTTTAATGTATTCAAATTGCGTGATTTGTATGAAAAATGATTAAAATACATTCATAATTCACCCTGTCGTTCCAACCGGTGTAAATTATTGAACAATTAAACTATTAAAGTATTAAAATAGAAATAAATTTTATATTCCCCCGTGCGTTCATCGCACCAACCGTCAACGACACGTATATACCGTAGTGTATTATTAGTTGCCTGTACACGCAGCTATAACTGTATCGGTATAATAACAATATGTCGACAAATTTCTTAAGAATTTAATCGGAAACGCAACATTTTTTTAATAAGCGACCTGCAAAACTCTTTAATTAGTATTTTCAGAATTTTAATCGCATATTTTTGTTTCAATAATATTTATTCTGTTGCGTTTACTTCATTGAATACTTTTTACTTTAAAAAATAAGTCTCCAAAATATGTATATAAATTACATCCGCATATACCCGCAGTTACGAGTACAACGAGTATTTGATCAATGTTTAAACGCAACTTTAGAATTATTATGAGCCAATTTGAAAATTGTATTAGAACAAATAATGATTTATTGCTTTAACTGGATCGGGAAATGTGTATATTCGTTTAGAGCTAAAAACTAGACGTAAATTCGATAAATCAAAATGAACCGAACGATGAATTAAAATTTAATTCTAAAAAAAAATTATTAGAAAGTTATTAAAAGTTATTAAAAGTATTATTAAAAGTTCATTAACATTTTTTAACTTTTGTTTCAGTGAATACCAAAAAAAAAACCCCCCGAAAAGTTTAATCAAAAATCTACTGTCACAATAACCTGCGTCTTAGAAAATGGGTTTTCTCCATTTAGCCGTTTGTTGTTTGATGAATAATTAAACGAATATAGATCGGAATTCCGAAAACTCCTTCAGGACTCCTGGCTGCTCCAAAAAGTCATCGGAAACGATTAAAATGAACGTACAAAATTCCTGAGCTCAAAACAAAATGTCTATGACAAATTCGATGTTGATCGAATCGACAGTTGAAAAATATCATTGATTCATTAAATTACGCGGGCGGATAATCGTTTTTATTACGTAAATTCACAACAACAGTAATAATAATCGTTTTTACTTACTGTAACATTTGTACAAAAGCTTGGTCTGGGCAATGTCACCTTCACTGAGACGGACGCGTTGTCCGATCTCTGGTCTTTTCTTTGAATTCCTCACCGCGTCTATTGGATGTATGGTCTCCAAATATGATCCCTGCAAGCAAACACACAGGTGTAAATAATACAACGAACGCGATCGATCGGAAACCGTATGCATCACATGTGACGTACACAGTAAAATGGCATACAATAAACACTATATATGGTATATTTTTTCGAAAATATTCTCATCTTCGATTTTGGCAATAATAGTATTTAAACATTAAATACGGACCAGATTTATTATCGATTCGTCTGAACTTCTCTGCAATTAGTCGTCGTATATTTTATTACAGTGTATTCAGTTTAAAATTATACCGGAACGCGCGCACGTTAAACGAACACCGGATAAATCCATCAATTGTTTAGTAACTGCTCGTGTCATTTGCGAGTTATGAAAAAAAATTTACCGAGTTCTTCCGAAATTACCTCAAAAATAAGCGTAATAGATAAATGTTCGTTCAAACGTTTTCTGATTCTATATTTTTTATGGAAAAAAAAATCCTCAATCCAAATAAAATACGATTATAAAGAAATGCAAACTGTATTTTAAAAAGAAAAAGCAATATGTTTCTTGGTATTAATAACGTTTAAAGTAAATACGCTGAACAAAATACGAACGCATACCGATTCTTAGTAGAAAAAGTTTAATCTATTAAAAAAATTAAATAAATATTATATTGATTTCCATTACTTATTTGTGTAGTATATTATACAGTAAGACCCGCTCGTATGTGCGCTATGTACGAACAAATAACCGTTTTCCCCGAGTTTTCGACAACGACTTCAGAAATATAAAAAAATACGGTAAACACCAGCTCGTTCTAATACTTTCCAATTCAGTCTATAAAGAACAACACATCGTTCGAAGAAAAATAAATTATCAAAAATCATAAAATCAAATAAAATCCAAAAATGTAAATTGACTTATGACATGTACCAGGAAAATTTAACTGTGTCTCGTCAATACGCGTATATACATTAGATATATAATGTGAATCTTCTAATAGATTTTATAACTATTGAAACGTCAAAGTTCGTGTACAGTCGAACATAATTATTAAAACAGAATATGAGTTTTTGGAATAAAAAAAAACACACCTCGCTGAACTCGCATAACCCTTGAATCGTTTCAAATTCATCAAAACGTCGAGTGATAATAAAAAATAAAAACAAAACGTAGAGCGATTAAAATTTAACCGTCAGAAAAAAAACATCAATCCGTATTAATACCCGATTATACGTCAGAAATATTGAAAACAAAAGTAAATAAAAGCGTTTTTATTCCGATCTCCATATACGATTTCTCTATTAAATTTTACACTCCGCATTCAATCTCGAGTTAGGTCAATCTCGTCATTATTAGCATTTATTTTGTTTACTCCCCTCTCGTGAATCGTAATCGCTTCCATTTGCTCAAATTACGTTTTCATGGCGTATTCAAAGCAGCTGTTGTCAGCTATAATCGCGCGGATCGATACAAACGATATCGACATCGTATAGAATAATTGGAAGGTTTAACGTTTTTTCATGACGGTGAAGGGGAGACGGGAAGCCTCGAAGGAGACACTTTATAGAGATCCGAATATTTTATAAGTGCCCGTATCCAGTTTGGCCAGATATTGAATATGATTTGCCCTTTTACACTCATGATTTCACGCAGAATAATTTAATTCGAATAAAATAATTTGACTATTTGGAAAAAAATTCAAGGAATATAAATATGTTATAATATTTATAAAAAAAACAATAGCCTTAACGTGAATTTTATAGTTTATTTTCGACGGATAATATTTGTCCGCAAAAATTATGCGCCCAAATCATTACGGGTTTCTTCTCGGTAAAATACAAAAAAAAAAAAAATCGAATAGAGAAAATTTTTTATAAAACGAAAAGTAACAAATAAAATAATAATAAAAATTCTTATTATATATATATATATATATTATATTTACTGTTAATTAATTTTCATTTTTTTTTTCATTACGATTTCCAAAAACAAGCGAGACAAAACAATCTTTCTTTCAAAACCGTCGTCGATGATTCTAAATCGAAGGAATACATTTGAATAGAACGATTTTATAATTGTTGCATTTGTTAGATTTCCGTAGAGGACACTATGCGTGTGTATTCTTAAAACATGTAACGATTTTCAAAAACAAAAAAAAAACGGAATAACGTTCGCCACGTGTTTAATTCGAAGGATTTTGCGATTAAAGCGAAATGTAATTAAAAAACATATACGTTTAATAATATATTACACGTGATTGTAATTAAAAATAAATAGCGATGATAATTACTTTTCCCGAGGTCGTAATATTTCGTGTTTACATAAACACACACTAATAAATTTTCTTATTATCCGTTATAATATCTAATTAGATATTAATTATTGACTATTATTTAATATATTTTTAACGAAATTCAAGTGGTACAACACGTTTCTACATAATTTACCAATCAACTGCCACACGTATATCTTGTATTACACCCCTCAATACCAACTAATTTTTTTTCCGCGATTTTCGACGACGCAGTTTGAATTTTCCGGACGGACTCGGTTTCGAAACAATGGCAATTTGTAGTTTTCTGACTTTACTATGTATTGAATACAATCAATCCGTGCTGTAACGTAATGGAACATCGCGCAGCATTGCTCAGAACACCAAACATATCCAAAAAGTATGTGACACTATTATATGGACTGTTTTTATCTTTTTGCAATTCTTATCAACGTTTTTTACACCCGGCCAAAAAAAAAAAAAATTCTACGTGAATTCAATAATGAGTTGGTTACAAAAATATGCATGAGAACTTGTGATTGTTTTACACTCTGTAAAACCAAAATCATAAAAACAGTACACTTTTATTGCGTATACGTATTTCAACAATTACGTTGTCACCTTCACCGCGAACCAGCTACTACTAAATCGTTGGACAACTGTATACACCCGTGTTTATACAGTTTATATCTCCGATGACGTCACCACAAAACGACCGCGTCGATTGGTCGTGAATAAATGACCGCGCCCACCGCAAGTCTATGCTACCGCCATCTGGTTTACATCGAATTAATTTTAATAATGAATTATGTAATGGACTTCAGTCCCAGTTTAATAAGTTGTTTTTATTTTTTGTTATTTATACTGCTTCTCTTATGCATAATTCTTTATAATTGTTTGCCTTTTATTTTTTAACTTTTGTCGATTTAATATTATGGTTAGTATTCAATAAATACTCCGTAACAAGTGATTTTCTTCTTTATATATATACAAGAAGACGAAAAAATTTGTTCGCTCTTCTGAAATTTAACATCACTTCATTTCAAAAAGAATAAAACACTTTATCATAGTCCATCGATGATAATCCCCTTTTGATTTCTGTTGTCGATTTGAGTCTCGTCTTATCAGTATTATATGTAAGCACAGGCATCAAGAAAATTCTGTATTTTTTTAATAAAGCACATATTTTCTGATTTTCTCATAGTCCTTAAGTAATTTTACTACTTTTCTGTACATAAATTGTTTTCCAAAATTTAAAATATACAAATTGATGTATTTTGCCGTCCATCACTACTTTTAAGTTAGTAAGTGCATTGTGTGGTGATGTGGTATTGCCAATATACGCTTTTATGGAGTTTACAGTAAATCAACAAACTTACATCAACAAGTATACATGCAGTACACTATATACTCGTAAATAATTACAACTCACCGACACAACGGGGTCGAATGGCGTGCTTCAAAAGTTTCACAGAACCTTCTGATTTCTATTGTTTGAATACAGCTGTTAATAATGAACTTTGTGAAAACCATTTTATAATTTTCTCTCGTGTAGTTCTTTTCCAGAAATTTTCCATAAATGATTAAATGTACTTCAAAATTAAATTCTATTGAGACACGCTCGAGAAACACAGTATTTTAAACTTTGTACATTTCAAAAACGTCGGGACACTACACCGTATGCGAATTATAACTGTTATTATTATTATTTTTTAACTAATTATTTCAAATTATATTAATAATCTCTGTAAATTTTAATATTAATTTAATTTAAATTAATAAAAGTTCTTATTTTACGACTCGTTATTATATAAAATATTTTCAGTGATTTACTGGTAAACATTGTTGGTACGTTATTCTGGTGTCAAATAATAAATAATAATAAATCATACCTTAGAAAACGTGTTCTTAGCGTAATGCATGATAGAATCATAATCATACGGTAAACCCAACGAATTGACTTCTTCTTCGGTAAGCTTGTTAAAATTGTATTCTTGTCCTAAAAACAAATTGTATGTTAAAAATGCAAATACGATTTATCAACGAAAAAAATCTAAACCAATTCAAATGCGTTAGTACTACGTCGCGATCATTGTCGAACACATGATTTTTCTGAAAACTACAGATCAATGATAATAGGAAATAGTATTGATTTCATATTACATATTTATGTGAATTTAATGGCGTATCCGAGAAACTCTGGAGAAATGTATTTATCAGATTTATGTATAAAGTTATTGGGAAAAAAAATATTTTAAAATTTCACTTTAAAATATACCTTTACAACAAATATATAATTGTCGGCGTTTAAAATCCGTTTAAAAACAATAAGACGCATTTCTCTTCATTTGCTTTCCAACTTATTATTAATATAAAACGTATTGTTCAAAATTACCTTTTATTTGTTCCACCTGTTTTTTTTTTTATTTGTAGTTAAAATTATTTTTAAAAATAATTACGCACTCAGAGATTGCGATGATACTACAAGATGATATTAGTCCTCTTAATGTGTTACGGTCATAATCTAAGCTCGCAATTTAAGTGTTATTCAATGTCATTCTACAAGGAAAGGAATAATTTAGTATTTTCTTAATCGACGAATGACATTAATAAGCCGTTGTACAGAATGCGGTCCACTGAATTTAGGTAATTCATTTGATCGTGAATTGAATTACGTCATTGTCATAAATATGACAGAAGGAATCATCTGTAAAGCATTAATAACGTTTGGATTTGTTATAGGCGTATCTTAATTATGTTATATTGTCTTATATTATTAGATCTTGCCACGTTTATGTTCCCTTACTTATATTCCTTCAAAGACATCATCAACGATACGGAGATTTCTGAATCTTCTTTTACGCGTATTAACACAGAAATTTCTACGTTCCTTCTCACACCGTCCGTCGGTTGTGCCAAAGAGTAACATTAATCATAGTTAATCGATCAATTTTTAAAATTTCGCTAATTATTATCAGTAATAATTGTTATTTATATTACTGTTGTTTTAATTCTTTTTTTTCTACTGCCACGAAATATTGTTATGTCACGTTACTATGTTATATGTAAATCGATTTCATTTGAGTATATAAAAGAAAAAAATGAGAGAATTCTAAATAATTTGTATACGCGTGTTGGAAAACGAAACAATATAATAAAATTACAGCGAGTGGTTGTTACACTGACACTACAAGACAACAAGGGTGGATGATTGCGTATAATAAGGCCATTACGCAGGAACACTTATAAGTTATAAATTACATTTGACCGAGACCAACAACGTTTTGGTTAACGATATCGATGATTAATGGACGAATATTATTATAATATAAGCACGTACGAGTATATCCGCGGAGATCAAAATTCATCCACGATGACGGACGGATGATTTATCGGTGTCAGGGCGCGCAAAAATTCGCATTCTTAATTATCATTTATCACCAGTATTCGCCGTATATATAATATATTACGGTATGTATTACATACGCTTTAAAGGATTACCGTGGAGTCACAGTTATTCGACTCCAGTATATGTATATATATATATATATATATATATATATATATATTTATTTATTTATTATATTGAACCAGACGTGTTCGTTTAATATAATAAAAACGCGCTTTAACGTTTTACATTTCATACGAAACCGTATCGCGGGTTCACAAATGACGTGTGTTGTTGTTTTGTGAACAACACTTTTTTGTCACATAGTACAAATGCTTCGATTTTTACGCTTAACACGTTATGCGTTACCGTCGGTAGCGAATTACATTGTATCTATACTCAGTTCCGAATTAGATGTGATCGCGCACCGAGGGCGTGCAGATGTGGTTAACTAGTCGGTTATTATTGTATTCTGTGGTTATATTCACAAATGATTCAGAGGCTGTGAGAGTTGTTACGGAAATGAAAGAATTGAATTAAAAGTTCTTTAGCTCTGAAGAAGAGGTGGAATTGATGGTGATATGAAGCTGATTGGTGTGGAGGACTAGAATCCCGAGTAGTTATGGAAGTGTAAGACGAAGAATTGTATGGTTATTATTGTTCTAAACAACCAGCATTTTTACACTTAGTAGTAATAAATCCTAAGGGCATGTTTTTGTAAATTGTGTGTGTGTGTATTAGCTGATTCCACGATCGAGCGCACAAATGCTGATTGCATTTGCACTCCGATCCGAAATAAACGCGTAATTAGGTCGTTCGTCTTAGATTCAAGAACAGAGAGTAATTCACGCATTTTTCGATTTTTCTCAAAAGTTTTTTCTCGCCTTAAAGAAAAAAATCTTTTAAATCAAAAAAACAATATTTTAAAACTAGTCTTACGCTCAATGCTTATGTATTACCGGAATAAAAACAATGTTGGATAGCATTTTATAATATTACAACGTTAATAATAAACTGACATTTATGAACACGACGACACAACAGCGTGGCGATTGTCTAATAGTGTTTTTTTATTTAAAATCATTTTTAAACTGCTCTAATAATAATGTCATAATATGTGTAAGTTAAACGCGTTACTTAATACTCGAGACATTATTATCGCGTAAAAAAAATGTTTTTGTAAACATTGGAATTTTCGTATAAGCAATTTTTCAACGCGCAATAATTTTGAACGTCTAATGCGCGTATAATATTACAGTGCACATAAAACAAATTACATTAAATGGAATGCCTATGTACGTTTTCAATAAAGTGCAAAAACATGAAAAATAACGCTATACGCTCGGATTTTTTTTTTGTCTCTCCGTCTATCCAACGATAGTACACGTTCTTCAAGTGTAATATGTTCGAATTTATATTTATTTCAATCATATCTATTTGAAAAATAATCCTTTTAAAATATATAAATCTGTTGTTATAAGCACTCGTCATTAAGAGAACAGGCAAACGAAACCGTGCCAAATGAACGCATGCGCCCTACCGCGAGAATACAAAAAAAAAATTTCAAATAAATTGAAATATTTGTGTAATAAAACTGCGTTTCATGGAAAAAACTACGGACTCCTACTATTAAATGACACCCAAATTTTTACACAAAATAAATTACAATAATAGAGCTGGTTTTTTAAATATTTTTAATTATTTAGGAAATTACAAGATTTAAAAAAAAATGATAAAAATTGTATTTTTAAAATACTTATAACTTTTTGAGGATTGTAAATATTAAAAAAAAAAAATATTAGCTTATTTATTGTAATTGCTTATTTATGTGTATAAAAATTTGGTGTCTGAATTGAGACTGTGAGTTCTTTCCCGCGTGAAGGGATTATTTCGACTAAAACTATAGGAGCGTCCTCTTAACTCTGGTAATATAAACGTTAAGATAACACCAAATTATACACCTAAACCAGAGATTCCCATATTTTTTTAAATCCCAATCCATATTCAGCTGTGCCCTGTGGTACACCTGACACTGACTAATATTTATTTGTGTTAATACTAAGCTTTTACGATTTTAAATATTAAAGTGATTATATATTAGTATAAACTGTTGTAGTAAATAACTTAAAATGGTGTGTTTATGCAGAACGCATTATTAGAAAAACTCGTGTAGAATCATCATATTTTAATTTTATTACAAATATTATTAAATCTATTGATATGGAAAAACAGTTACGGTATAAAAAAAATACAGTGAGAAGTTCGGACCCGTTTTCATTTCATTATAAAGTTTCCTCCGGGATCGGAATACACGGTTGAAAAGCACGCTCTCGCGTTTTCTTCACATTTTTATTATACATACCTAGATTATTTATCATAATAATACGAGTCGTGCGATTGCCGACAAGAGAATAGTAAAATGTTTTTCTTTATTAATAATCATGACATTTTGCTGGCACACCGGTTAGGAAACGCCGAACTAAACACTTCATAGACGGAATAGAGTAATATAATAACAACGTCCACCCGACAAAAATTTAAATATTTACAAGTTATATAACACAAATACGGGGGTTTTTTTTCGCAAAAATGCCAATTATATACGGTTTTATGTATATTCCGCTCGGTTCTCGTGGACCTCTATTTAAATAACGCGAATATCTTTAACAGTACGCGGTTTATATACTCGCGAACGTGATTATATTTTCATCCATTTACAGAATATTAGTGTTTAGAGCTATTAAATACTACTATACATAATTCGAAATTCGTATAAATTCATCGATACCGCGTTTAATTTTGTTAAGTATTAATATACGACTATTTATAAGTAATTTTAATTTGTTTCAAAAAAAATATATATATGTCGTACAAAAAATAATTTTTTTTTAACAATATTCGTGAAATTTTACCATTCTGCCACTCATCGTATCAATAATAATTTTTCTATATTTTAGACAATTATTTTCATTTTCTTTTTTTTTTTCTTGTCGTGTTTAAAATAAAATAATTCAGTTATGCGAAAAAACAATAAACAAAAAAAAAATATATATATATATATACTCGTATATGAAATAAAATGATAAACTGTTCGACAGTATTTTTTTTTTTTGTTTTTAATATATAAGAATTTTTATTTCCTCCGCGAGCTCACGCTTTCGGTGACTTTTTTTTTTTGACGTTTACGCGATAATAAATAGCGTTAATTTTTATAAATAGCGCTTTTTTTTTTTGCCCACTCTAAACTGAGCACACGAGTGCGCAGTTCGTGTGAACGAATTTCGAAACACTCGAAAATCTACTAAAGACTACTGAAAATCGTCCGTCGTCGGGTGTGCGGGAAAAATCGCGCGCGGTGTAAACGTTATGGATAATATATGATGAGCTGAACGAGCGCTTTCCCGTCGCTTCGACTTACCTACGATGATGTGATCTCTCACGATTTGCACGTGATTATCGCGATCCGGCCTGGTGTGTTCGTGCCAGAATCCGACCACGTGTCCGAGCTCGTGCACCACGATACCGAACTTGTCACAGTTTTTCCCGATTGATATCGCCTGCGGACCGTTGCCGCGTTTGCCGACGAACGAACAACATCTGAAAACGTGGGGGGGGAAATACACGGAGTATAATAATAATAATAATAATAATAATAATAATAATAATAATAATAATAATAATAATAATAATAATAATAATAATAATAATAATAATAATAATAATAATAATAATAATAATAATAATAATAATAATAATAAAACAATCGTATAAATAAAATTTACAGGAGTGTTATTTGTACGGAATGTGCAGTGCGACGGATCGTGAAGGGACACGTTATTCCTACTCGCCGTACGGTAATAATACGCGCAAATTATTATTTTTGTTTCTATTTTTTTTTTCATTTCAAAATATTTATAAATATTTCGTATAATTATACAATTATTATAGTCGAACGAAAAATGAAAAATTGAAAATAATTTGTGTCCATAAGCCTCGAGTTAGAGGAGACACGGGTTCGTAAACTGCAAATTATTAGTTTTATATATATATATATAAAACAAAAAAGAAAATATTACGTTTTCGTTAGAGATAATTAATAATATACTCAATACGTAACGAAATAATATGAACTCTTAGAAAAACTGAAATTAATCGAAACGTTTGATGGTAATAACAAAAAAAAAAAATACGTAATAAGGGATTTGATATATTTATGACGAAATCGTATGAAATTAATTAAACGTTTTAAAGAATTTCGGAACAATTCAGAATGGGATCGAATTGAACAAAAAAAAAAATAATAATAATAATAATTGAACGCGTATATTCGTCCGTGGTTCGAAGCGAATATATGATTTTTAGACCGTGATTATTATTATTATTATTTTGAATTTAATATAGCGACGATAAATCGATCGTATCGGAGAAAATAATTATTCAGTTCAGCTTTTGAATAAAAAAAAAAAAAAAAATTATATTCTAATAGGAGAGACAAAAAAAATCGTCGTCATTTATGCAAAATGTCTACCGTCTGCCTTCAGTCCAAAACGCGTCAATTTTCGCAACGCCCCGATTTCACGTCGCAATCGATCGATAAACCATTTCAACGCGAATTATTTTCGTACATCATGAGCAAATAACAGGAGCGAACACAAACATATAATACATTTTAATGCGTAATATGCGAGATATGCCTTACCCGCAAGGTCTTTCGGTGAACACGATGTAATTAGGATGCTCGTCCGGATTACGTTCGACGAACTTAATGCACGTGAAATTCTCCCAGTGTCTCATTGCCTGTTTGAACAACGCTTTGTGCGGACCGCCGAAACTGCTATCGATCTCGTACGGTATTACTCCGAAATCCCATACCCTTTCTTTTCTCGCCGTGGCCGCTCTGCGTCTCCTCGATTGCACCGGCGGATTCCTGTAAAACCAACACGTCACGTATAAAACGCATTCGAACCATCGGTCCCGTCGAACTGTATCGAGTTTTTCCAATTTCTCGTAATTTTACAATACGTTTTTTGAACTTTAAAAAAGAGATTATTACATCGAAAACTAAAACACAAACAATTCGGCTTCGCGCCTAACCAAACGAACGTATAGCCAGTGAAATTTTATTCCGCGATTCACTTTTAGTGAATGACCATCGTCATTACTGGGTAGTCACAACCGTTTTAAGAAATGTAAATAAGTCATTCGTTAAGTATACCCATTGATCCGTACTTTTTATCGAATTAATTTTTATTATTATTATTATTAAACCTAATATTTACTCGGGAATTTCGATTTTCGTCAGGAGTGGTAATTATTATTGTGTATTTCGCGTGATGTTTATTCTAATCTCTCGAGAACCAGCATAATATATACACTGTATAATATGTGCGTTATTTCTAGAGAAGTAATCATCATAATGTAACATTTGAATTTATCGCCGAACAAACAAGAAATTATACTGTTTCGAATTCAGTAAAAAAAAAAATGTATCTAAATTCGAGAAAATACGACGTATATTAATAGCTGATCGCGATGTTTATAATACTGCAGACTCTGTTTTGATGGTCGGAAGAAATTATGCGATAACGATTTTTTAACCGCGCGCGCCGAATAGATCCGAATTCAAGTTTTTCTTCTTCGTCCGACACGAATTGAATCTTTTGAGGTCTGAAAAGAAGTCACAGAGTGATCGTGGTGGACATGACTCCGAACTTCAGCTGCTTTTTAAACCGCGGTGTCGATCGCCTGTGGTGTCCGAGACGGACGATTATCGCAAGTCGTAACGGTCTTCGTCGGCGAGTGCGGCACACAATCCCGTTTCCTTAACGTCTTCGACGTTTCAATGTACCGGGCAGAATTCATTCTTTTTCCGCGTTATGTTTATTTTAATCGGATCGTTTTAATCTCGTTGACATTATTACTATTGGCATCATTCCGACACGAATCGTAACGAGTCAAGCGATGTTCAAACCCGATCGTAACTAAACAATACCAATCTTTTGGCACCAATCGGCGCGAGCGTCTTTATCACGTTTTGATCGCGCATTACTTATTCCTTCTCCGCCTCGTATAGTTGAATTTTCACGATATATATATATATATATATATATATATCATACACTCGTGTGTTCACCGGATATATTACAATACTCGCGTAATATATTATTATAATATGTAAGACGAGTTTTCTCTTTTTCTCTCTCTCTCTCTCTCTCTCTCTTTCTCAAAGAGCTGAGAATTCAGTGATAATTTACACAATCAATGTCCTCTGGTTTATTCGTTTAGCGTCTAATAGCGTACTGTACACAACCACCATGCACGCAATCAAACCTTATAGACTCTCGAATTATATTCGGAACGCTTTCGTGTGTATACGGGGAGACACATTTCACGGGATATAAATCCATATTTTCCCCAGCTCTCTCTCTCTCTCTCTCTCCACACGCGCACGATTCACGCTCGTATTCCTTCGAACAAACAGCGTCAAACGTTCTCCAGCCAATTAACCAAATCCAATAACAACACGGTGCGCCGATATTAAGATATTATTGTGTGTGCGCTCGCGTCGTAATCATGAACATACCGTCATCCTTCATCGCGCTCCCAGCGCGCACGTCGAATTTCCAATAATTCGTATTCAGCGATGTGTTCCCACTGACTTTTTTTTTTTGATTTCTTTCGAAAATTATAAAAGTTAATTATTTAAATAAGTTAACAAAAAAAAAAAAAAAAATTGTTTTCGTAATTCATCTTCTTTATCGTCACGATATATTTAAGACATTTGTGTTTATTAATGACAACACGTTGTAACGCAACGGTCTTCAACGGTGGAAAAAAATAAACCAAAAATAAAATCAATATTTTGTGTAATTAATCTTTTTTCGCAAATCGCTTGAGAATGAGAAAGAGTATTTACGCACGTTTATATCATGTACGTACATGCGTATAAGTTGTGCCTCACAGACATTTGGTATATTTTTTTGTTTACAAAACGGTTTTTAAATTCTTGCGTTACAGTCAAAATGTTTTTAATTAAGTTTTGGTTTAAACGTATACAAATAATATACATGATAAATTGTATTATTATTATTTTCAAAAACCGTTTTGTAAATATAATTTTAGAAAAAAGTTTCGTAAATAAAACTTTTAATTAAGGTACGTAGTCATCAATATTTAAACAATACTCAAAGTTTGTTTAAATGCGTGTATTCTCCAAATAAACATTAAGTAACTTCTGCCTTCTGACATTTACCCCAATTATTAAATATTGACATATTCGGAAACTTAAAAAAACTCCGAACATCAATTTTTTATTATTATTATTATTATTATTATTCATAAAATGTCTATTGAAAAAAAATGTATAAAACAAATATGCTATGCGAACAAGCGATTACCACACGTTTCTGCGTCACCAGAGAAAATTCAAATCGTCTTCAATCAGAACATCCCTTCAAAATCTATTCAATTCATTTTAATTTCCTTAACAATTTTCGTGCCATTATTACACCCACATATATATATTAATAATTTTTGTGTACTTAAAAAAAAATACTTTAAATTTAAAGCCATTTTTCTTCTTCTGTAATTCTTATGCGCGCGTATATAATATGTACCATTGAGTTAGTTAATTCTCGACTTAAAGTCTGCACTACCGTAAGAATAAAGTCGGTGAAATCGTTAATATCCAAAGACTGATTTTCCTATCCATTCCACTAACTGAATTTCAATATTTTTTTTTTTTTGAAAAAGCTTGTTTTTAAAATATCGCGTGGCTCGTAAAAAAAAATTAATTGTCATATTTATCTCTTATAACTATCGATGTGTGGTGATAAATGTGTTTATTATTCGTTTGCGATATATACGCGGGTAACGGTGTGTGTGTGCGTACTTTTTCTTTTCTCGTTTGAAATAGAGTTCAAGATTTTTTTCTTTATCGTTCATCAGCACATGCTTGTGATGTGTGATATAATAATTACGCGAATTACGCAACGCACATTATTATGTGCGCGTTTTATTTTTTTAGAAGTTAACAATATACGTACAATAATTTATATGTTGAGAAAAACGAAACGCGACCTAATATTTATATATTACTATATTATATACGATGGCGACATTTATACGGACCGCGATTATACAATATTATTTGTAGTCGACCGGAGGACTTGACAACCGAATATCAAACTACGCTGTAATGGCCAGTCTTTTCATAACACTATTACTCGTATGTAATATTCGTAAAATCGTTTTTCGTTTCATTTTTTTTTCTCATTGTCCCGTTACTGCGGTATTCCGTCAGACGATGTCACATACACAATAATAATAATAATAATAATAATAATAATAATAATGATAATAATAACAATAATATACGAATTGTCCAGTTAGCACGGTCGCCCGTCATATTGCACGTACACTCGCCGAGCATTCTGTCAGCGATTGGATAACCGCTGGCTGCAACAGTCTACATCAGTTTTCGAAGTCGACCACGTATATATATTATAATATTATTTATTACGTGAAGGAATTGTACTTTTTAAACATTAAAAGTATTAAAAACGCAAAAAAAAAAAATTCGTATAAGTATTGTTTATTCGATCCCCGTCGATTACGCGATGAAAACCTCATCCCGTTGCTCCTGTTGTTCCAGCCAGCTGTGTACAGCAACGGGTTTTAAGATTTTTTTTGTTTTTAATTTTTTCCATTTTATTTGTTGGCAATGGCGAACACGGTCTAAAACGAACCCTTGGCTTAGACTTTTTCTGGTAAATTCTAAATCATTATGAATCCTAATGATATATATAGATTTTTGCCTGTTGGGCTAAAAGAGGAGATGGTCTAAAAATGTGTATTTCCCCGCAATTCTGCAAATAGTACCACTCGCAACTGTCAAATAAATCTCGTATGCATACTTCCAGTGGATATAATATTATTATATACTTGAAATGAATATGCGCTTTAAATTTGCAAAATAAACCTATTATCGCGAGTGTAAATAAACTAAAAAAAAAAATTACATGTAAATACATACAAGGATATACAGTGAAGTAAGCGAGAGGAGTTCGTTTCTCAAACCCTGTCGCCTTGCAAAACCAAAAGTAATTTTAAAATATTATTGTGGAATTGAAAAGACTTATTCAAGGAATTCTACGCTATAGGTATACATATATATTTCATTTTTATTAAATAAAACGTCAATTTAAAATCGGTTAACTTTTCTTTTCTTTTTTTTTTTTTGCAAAAGGGAAGACTTAATGGTTTAACCGTGTTCGCAATTGGCGGAAAACAAAACGCAATAAAACCCGGAAGAATTGTACTCCGCTAAACTATCCAATAAAAATAGACGTTTGGAATTTTTATTATACTTTTCTGTTTTCTAATAAATATATCGAGACAATCGAATAATTTATTACTATTTGATTTATATGCGTAAATATATAGGTTTTATTAAATTTATTACAGCAAAACAAATCGTTTAGAGTTTCTACGTTTTATTTTAGACCTCCAGAGAAAATTTAAAAGTACGCCGCGGTGGTGTCCGTGTTAAATTTTTCAATTTGAAATTCGATGAAAATAATAAGTCGCGTTATAACGAAAAAACAAAGTATTCGATAACATAACATGTATTTGCCCAGTGGAAAAAAAAATTACATATGCCCCAATAACGTGTGTGTGTGTGATGTCGACGCCACCGATTATTACTTTATAGAGGTTTTTTATTTTTACACGTAACAGTGTAATACCAAGATCACATTGCAATGGCGTATTTAGGGGGAAAATCAGAAGGAGATATATCTCCCCAATCTCATTGATCATCAATTTCGACTTTCTTTTTTCTGTCATTTCCGTGTGTCTACATATCAAATATGTACTTCCAAAGGGCATTTTGGTTGATTCGAATTATTACAATTCTCCTGTTCGTACGGACTCTAGCGATGTTAATACCAATAAAAATGTTTGTCAAAGATTTGAAGAAAAGAAACGTAATCGATGAACAATTATAGCAAAGAAAAACAGAGAAGAAAAATCACGATTTATATTGTGAATAATAATAATAATAACAATAATAATAATAATAATAATAATATCAATAGAATATAAATTGATCGAAAACCAATGTAAAATATAATAGACGAGTATTAATCACGATATCGTTGACGGCGAGTGAATAATATTCGTTCATTTACAAATGACAACGATTACTGTTCTGCGTTTATAGTACCCGAGCTGATTTTCAATACCTAAATATCTCCCGCCTTGAGTCTCAAACACTTCACTGCCGTATTGTGTTCATTAAATCGTATATAATATGATTATAATCATTATTATAATATCGTATTTTCTCGTATAAAATATTCTATAAAACCGAATTATTATTATTATTATTATTATTATATGTAAGGGAAATTCTAACTACGTTCACGTGCGATAAATGAAATTATTATAACAACCCACCCGGTTAGAGAATTTTCGATGGCGGTCTTATCCTGCGGACGATCGGCGTATCTCCTTTTATTCAAATGGTTCTTCCTCGTCCTATTGTTGTGCCTGTGCCTTATCTTGATCTGCGTTACGTCGAATGCTTTGCTCGTCCCATGCACGATACCTTCCTCCTCGATTTGAAGCCCTTCGTTAATTTCTTTTTTATACTTTTCCACTTTTTCAGCGTACGCCCGTCGGTCTTTCTCGCTATTGCCGTCGCCGTACTCGACACCGGGCACGGCTATGTCACCCATAAAGCTACCTGAAAACACGGATATAAAGAAAAAGAAAAATTCAAGCAACATTGTTTTTCATTTTTATAGAAAACGTCGTCATTTTTTTTTTTAACCGCTCTACTATATACAATATAATATATTAGTCTTATATTATTCAATTATTAGTCATTATTATTCCCCCATCCCCCGGTGATGCGGTTGTCGACGAACATAATTTCGTTTTTATTATATCGGACATTCGTGTAATCGCCGATATTTCATTACACCGCGCACTTCGGCGTGTGCAAAAAACGCCTCTAAAAATAAAAAAAAACCTTTGTTCGAAACACGTTACCGTGTACGCGCAAGGTTTTTTTTTACGAATTAAAATACCGATTTCTATAAAATCGCATATAAGTTTCACCGCGAGTCGTCATCCACACGTGCGTAATAATACGTTATAATACACTACGCGAATTGTAATGGAAAAAGTTTTAAAATTCCTGCGATCGCGCGCGCAGATATTTTCGACAAAGCGGACGTGAAATTCCGCTAAAATATGTTTTATTAAACGAACCGCGGGCCGCTTTATACGTATTATATTATACAAAACGTTTTTAATCTAATGTTAATGTACGTACGCGTTTGTTCGATGTGGCGTGCGCTCAATTTAAACGCTATTTAAATTAAAATATATAACGCCTCGAGGAATTATTCGATCGTCGTCACGTCTATATTATAAAATAATTTGTATCGAATATATATATATACATATAAATGAGAAATATATTTATTACGAACGCCTATTTTTTTTTCTTCTCTTTCGTCGCGAAGAACAACGCGTATAACGCGAACTAATTATAATTTTTTTTTTTTCATTCTTAAAATTCGTTTATTGCATATTTTTTTTTTTTTTTTTTACTCGGGTATCCGCGAATCATAATTTATAACTTCCAAAAATTCGTCCCGAGAATGACACAATATAATATATATTATATATATATATAGGAACAGAAAAAAAAACGGACGCGAAACCGTCTTTTTTCAAACTGCTTTTCTCTGTCCGCGCACACTATAAGATACACACATCCCGCAGGCTGCAGAACGTGCCGTTTTACTTAATGCTCGGATTATAAGAATATCATAACGTTTAATATTTATTTATGTGCGCAGAGAGATATAAACGCGTGTCGTTTGACTTTATACACATTTTTGAACAGCACAACCTCGCAGTGTAATATTCGTCGAACTTGCGGCAATATACGTGTATATGTATTATTCGAGAAAAGACATACGTTTATACATTTGCGTAACAATAATATGTCTACACATTTAAGTATAGCAGGTCGATCGAATAGCGTTACACAACTCGTGCGTATCACGAGTATACGTTAAATAACACGGATTAGGCATTTTTATATATTATACACTTATGACGTGCGCGTTAAACGGGTTTGTGTTAGAAACACGTTTTTTTTTTTTTTTTTTTTGACCTCATCGCCGTTATTTCGTTGAATAATTTTATTCTAATAATTTTTTTTAGACAACGGAATTTTCAAAACGATTTAAAAAACATTCTTATATATATTATATATAACAGTTTTACGCGCGCAGTGTGTGTGTGTGTGTGTGTGTGTAACAATCGAATAAAAATGGTATTTAAATACATGTTTTTTTTATTTTGTACTCGAAATACGTTTATTCTCCTTTTTCTCTCTGTACTTTTATTCTGGAATATTTTTTGTAAAATAAAATAAGAAAATCTAAGAAATTGTCCGATTACAGCGATTTAAATAAATGGCAGAGACAGGACGTTTTAAACACATAATTACATATAATTAATACGATATCGATAGTATGTAAAATCTTCTAAATATTGGAAGAGTTTTAGGTTTAAAATGTTTAATAAGTACACCGTATACGGGAATTATAAATTCATATGGTTCGGCGAAAATAGTTTACGAATAACTGACGCACGATTTCGAGATAGAGTAGCAAATAAAAAACAAAAACTGACATTACGATAGACGGCAATCAAACGCACAACATTTATTAGGGCAGGGCTGTGAAAAATGTTCTTGTAAATCATCGTAGTGCCAGGCGAACAGATGTGTCAGATGGCCAAAAGAATTTTTCTTCTTTATAGTAACTCGATATGTCATGAGAAAACGACTCGTAAAATTAAATAAAATATTATCTAATAGTACGTAATAAAATGATATTAATTATAAATATCGTGCGCTACATAATTATATCCAAAACGTCTAACTGCCGGTGGTGAATAATATGTTTTTATAATACATCATTATAAAAAGCATTATTTATAATATATTATTTTTTGGATAAACTATTTGTCATTTCCTCATTTGGAAGCAGAAAACCAAATGAATGTAAAAAAAAAAATGTTTTGAAAAAACGTAAATTATTCGAATACTTTTTTGGAATAAATATTGAAATTTATATTTTTTACGAGACTGTATATACACGCGTTGTATTATGTCTATCTACATCAGATTAGACTTATGATTATCATAAAGATAACATTATTATTGGGTATAATCACTTTCTTTCATAATCGTTATGTACATACGGATAGACTAATAAACACGTATTAAAAGCAATAAACGCTTGGCATTATTCGATTTCCTTATTCGTTATGAAAATTGTTCGAACGAGATTTTAAAACTCTGACAAACGAGCACCGCGTAATATTTTACATCATATAATTAACTCGAAACTATTATTATATATATATATTTTTTTTTTTTATAGTGTGATCAGCGGCCATTGAAAAAACATTCGTTTGGCGCCGCGACGAAATAAAACAATTTTAAAACGTTACAACCATTCATTATTCGTATATACTCTTCGAATCAATACTCGATTCTTTATCGATTAACTTATTTGCTAATATATCTTTAAGAATCAAATCGATGTGGATAATCTTTAAATTTGGTAAAAAATGATATTATGAATTCGGTAAAACGAATGATTAAAAAATTATTGCGATTTCAAAATACAATTTTATCGGAAATTAAAAGCGTTATTTAAAAAACTGTATCGAGCAGCGCGGGTTTGTTGAAGACATCGCATATTAAATGAATTACTTGGGATAAGTATTTTAGAGTTTTGCCGTTTACTATAAATTCGAAAGCAATGCGATAAATCATTGCGTTCGGTTCCAAGTGGAGTTTCGGTGTGTTAATTTTTCCTCCCCGAATATAATATAAAGTTACATATTTGGCTAATATTTCAAGTTTCTATATAACCATTATAGTTTCAAAATTACGAAGAAATAATCGGTTCCGACGAAATCGCGTTTTTACCGTATTTTGTTGAAAGTTTTTTTCATAAAAAAAGAAAAAACGACCTCTTTAAAATACCAACACAATTTGCTACCAAAAACGACGCCATAATTGTAAAGATCAATTCTGGTGGGATATTTCGATACAGACATAAAAAAAAAAACCCCCCCAAACACTAGTAAAACCAATACGTTCCGCTCACAATCTTATTAAACCCCGTGTAAATTATATTTTATTTCGACGACTGTTTGCGGGATAGCGCTACAGAAAATGTGGCGAGTGTACCGCGCACTACCGTTGTGAAAACGTGAAAATATATATATTTACAAGAATAAAAAATAGAAAATAGTGCGGTTTACTGTACGGTGTAATTTTACACGGTACGACGGTTCTAACGTAGAACGGTACAATATTGTATTATCTGCGTTATACATGTATTGCGCGCGTGTCGACAATAATACGACGTTCATGAGCGCCGTTTGAAACGAGGCGAGGACGGAAAAGTACAATAAGTTCGTATCGAGAAAATAATAATAATAATTCGTATCGTTCGCGTACGAGACGTTATTGTATAGCTCGCGTAATTTTCGCTTACGTTTCGTGCGAAATATTTCAACTTTCGTTTAATCGTATCGCGAGCCGAAACTTATTCGCTATATCGTGACCGAAATTGAATTCATATTTAAATACGAGACGGCACTCGGAAACGGCATTTTCCGGATTACGGCGCGTTAAGTCTTGACGTCATCGCAAGAGACACCTCGAGGCGATGGACGGAATAACGATTTTAACTGTGTGTGTGTGTAAATATTACTTAGAACATTCCGTGTGTGTGTGTGTGTGTATTCATTTGCATCGAATTCGAAGGAGAGAGTTCGACCCCAAAAAGAGTTCGGAATATGCCGCTGGAGGGCATTCGGTCTGCAAATAAGGAGCCCGGCGGCGGTGTAAATTATTATTATAAAGCGCGAGCGAACAACGCTCTGAAACGGCAAAACGATTAAATTTCCCATGGATTTCCACACGATTGTTTATACGCGCAATTCACAATAATCCGATTCACTCGTATAGCGTTCGTATTGATCAAATATAAAAACGATTTTTTTTTTTTTTTGTACATTCCCAGCGAGGAAACTATTGGTTTTTAAATTATGTTTTATTTTTCCACTGTACGAATTTTCGACTTAAAGGACCCGTTTTTCTCAATTGTTTTTAAACTACGCGAAAAATTGTGTTAAAAACGGCAAAAGACGCGATTTCGTCGAAATCCGTCATCCGTTTTTTTCTCCAGCGTTTCGAAAATAATGGCCTTGAAATATTGAAAGTCACATCGAATATTATTGCATTATGCATGAAAATAAAAAAATTTCAAAATATTTCTATCGAATTTTCGCCTATTGAAAGCGATTATTTAAGTCATAAAAGCGACAATTTTTGGTTCTAAGGGCTGACATTTTTGTACAATATAGATCCTACTCGTTAACTTTATTCGAAAATTCTTGACAATCCTAAGTCATAATTTTTTTTTTTTTATTATTATTATTATAACAAATTCAAATTTTACGACAAAATATATTACACGTCAGTCGAAATCGCGTTTTATCGATTCCTTTAATACTTATAGTAATAACGAAGCTCTAAAACTTCAATTAATATTCACTCAAGCGACAATCCACAACACTCGCGGTCGGCTACTCAATTTTTTTTTTTTTTACTCCCGATAACTTTAATACCAATCTACACGTTTTTTTTCCAAAAAATCAAATACGAACTCTTTATTGTTTTTTTTTTTTTTAATTTTTACTTAATCGAATAGAAGTAATAAAATGTATTTTATTTTACATCGTGAAAACATATATGAGTACAACGCACGTCATAAAAATATGGCAAAAATTTCAGACGTCTCGTGGAGGACATTATCAATTTTATGAAAAATCCGCGGCATGCCGACAAATTTACACGAATTGTTTAACGAACACTATAAAATATATTTATATCGAAGAAATAAAAAAATAACGTGTCAAATAATAATTTATTGACGGAAATTTAAGCTCCGAGATATTCGAATGCAAATATTTTACATATTTTTAACGTGCTACCTGTATTTACGCATATACGCGTAATTCGATGTTTTCCAAAGATCATAAAAAAAGTGTGAAAAAAATACTAAAACACACTTTTTTTTCAGTGCTATCTGCAGTTTCGATACCCCGAGCGGCAATCGACGGAAAATTACTACATCGATTATCCGCTCAATACAATTCGCAATTAACGGAGCAGTAATAAGTTATGCACTGTAAAAGTGTAAAAAAAAGAAAAAAATTCTACGTTTATCCGACCATCCTAACAATAATACACCAGACACAAACTGTGTAATCTAATGTAAACACGCAGTTCTACGATGACGGTTTTTTTCCACCCGTCCAAAAGGAATGCCCAAGTGTAAAATTTACGAGGAAATATGCTGTTGAAAATCTTTTTTTCCCTCCCAAATGCAATAATTTGTCATTCGCGTTCTTTTCTTTAATTTTCCGCGAAAGTTGTTGGATTATTAAACGCAGCCGAAATTTAATCACAATTAAATATAAGTATATACGAATAGAGTTATTCAGCTCGTATAATAATAATAATATATAACACGCAGAATATTAAAAAAAAAAAACAATTTTGTCTTATATATATATATATATATTTTACCGTTACTTGAAATTAAATAATATACATAAAAATAATAATAATTTATCAAAGTATTACGTTAATCTAACGTATCTGATTTGTGCGCGTAAATCTTTCGTTTATAAAAGTTCATAGTACGGATATCTCCATATTTTGTAAATTTTCATCATCGGCACGGTTTTAATTTTCTAGTATATATATAATAGTATTTATAATCCACGATATTTAATGAGTGCGGAACGTCATTTTATTAATCCCCACGTACATAATATAAGTGCCAAGTCTCCCGCCTCATAGCTCTTTGATTATTTTCGCAGCCCCTAAAAACTAGCACAGTTTAACTCCAATGTTTGTCAATAATGCGTGGTTTAAATTCGATCCTCTAAGTTAAAGAGGGGGTGGGTCAATAAAGACGATAAATTGAGCTTAGTGCAAAAACGGCTTGATCAAAGCAAAAAGTGCAGCTCTAAGCGTAAGACGTTGAACAAGAGTCGAGCCGAATGATTAAAACGATAAGTATAAACGATATATGGAATGAAATTCACACTGAACGTACACACTATGAGGCAACAATAAATAATTCGTTTTGAATACAATGCAGGGGAAACAAATGGTAAAAGTGTAGAAGAGCACGACCGAGAGATAAACGCCTTTATGGGAGACTTAAAGAAAAAAGTATTCGTCTACAAAGTTATGAAAAAAAGATTAGAGGAATACTGATAATGAAGAAGATCGGTTTCAGCGATAAACCGAAGCTTTTCTGTGTGTGTGTGTGTGTGTGTGTGTGAGAAAGAAAAAAAGCCAAACCGACCGAAACGTACAAATACGGAATGAATGTAATTATAGTTTGTGCGCGTAAACGATAATAACATCGTCGTCGGATATTCAAATTTTCGCGAGGAGAAAAAAAATCCACTATAACGATAAATTGCCGCGAACCAATAACGAATAAACACACAATTATACATCTGGCGTATTATTTATACACTCACATGTTCATAAATAATAATAATAATAATATGTATTTATATATTATATATGTAACATGTATGACTAATGACTTATGCGTTCTTCGTGCAAAATATGCATATTGTATTACTATATATAGATACGTACAAAGACAATAACCGGTTCCCCCCGTGCGTATCCGATTTATTTGGTCCATTTGAACTTATATATATATATATATATTTACTGTAGTAATTTCCGGGATTAAAATCTGTGTATAGCGAGAGAGTGCGGAGAATAAAGAAAACATATAACTTATATATATATATATATATTCAGAACGCGATTTATTGCTACACGTGTATACGTATATTAAGAAATGTGTTCAAACAATTCCATTTGAATATTTATATCCACCTAATCTAAATAAATACATACATACAGAACGTAAAACATAAAAAACAACTGACCGGCAAACCGCGCGATAACTTTGGTTCCAGGCGATATTATATCTCCTTTTTTATTTTAAATTGAAAAATATGAATTTCTTTCTTTTCAATTATGTACGATTCGAAATTTCGCAGAGTTTAATTGAAAATTTAAAAAATTTCGTGGTCGTGATTTTTCCTTAATATTCGGCCATTTGTTTTCTGCGGTTTTTCAAACTCCACGTAAGTGTGAGCACACCGAACGTGTTATATTATACTGCCATGACTATTGAAAATATCTCTCTACGTTCATTTTACAAACTTCGAGGAAATCGTAAGAAATAATATTTCTAAAATTCGACACCGCAAATGTGTACTACTACTACAAATTTTATAATAAAACAAAAAATTAATTACATGGATATATTTTTACATGGAAAAACAAATTTAATTCTGTACATAAACTGTAGCGCAAATATATAAAAATCATTGTTATATTGCCGACGATTAATTTTGACACGCTCTGTATGTATTAAACGCGGAAATTGAAACGCGCAATGCCGTGAACGGAACAAACT
The DNA here is from genome assembly GCA_032441825.1 of Chaetogeoica ovagalla. Lineage (NCBI taxonomy): Eukaryota > Metazoa > Arthropoda > Insecta > Hemiptera > Aphididae > Chaetogeoica > Chaetogeoica ovagalla. Next base: position 11,900,893 of record CM063732.1, on the reverse strand, counting down.
TTAAAATGTTTCAAGTCGTAAATATAATACTCATCACCAATTCCAATAGTATTTACTATCGACGAGCAATTTGAAAACGAAAAGCAATTGAACAACTGTTGTTATCATACGCGTATAATTGGTATACGTGCCTATAGAATGTGCGGTAAATCAAATAACAACACTACGAGACCATATTATTATGTAATGAAAAAAAAAAAATTATCGAATAAAATATAAAGGCAATTATATTAAAAAATTATTTTTATAAAAGGGCTGTATGCAATGAATATAACGGATTAGAAAATTATAATAACGTTGATAAGATATATTTATAAATTTTTAATGACTATATACGAATAATATACACTGTTACGAAATAATCGTTAGAATAATTTCACAGTAATTTCCAAAACATTACTTTAGAATATTGAAATTGGATTTCTTAAAATAAGCAACACTGTCGAAACAAAACCAAATGTAAATATTACAGATTCGTGGAGAATCGATCGAACTCTTAATATTTTATCCGCGTTTAAAATATTTAACCGTTGATAGAAATTTCGATCCACAATAAAGACAGGTTACAAATATTCCAATACTCGTTTAAAAAACAATATGCGCTACGTTAGGACACCACGGCGACGGGACAAACGAGCAATTAATAAATATTGTAATCGAATGATAAAAACGACAACGAATCATATAAATGTAATACGCGTAATTCGCAAATGAATAAAGAAATGTTTACATATTATGTTCAACAATATACATTTATCGAATAAAGCCGACGAGCAAACAACATGATCGAAAAGTATAGTAAATCAATTGTATACCGAATTCGTTTTGTTTACTGAGCCAAAGTCTCGAGCAAAAGTCATCGTCGGCAGGTACAAAGTGAAAAAGAAAATACAATAAACTGTAATCGAATCAGGCCCGTAATACGATTACATAAACGTACGTTATACCTGTGCACATAATATTATAATTGTGTACACACATTTCGCGCGTTATCGAATGAATAATTAAAACAACGCGGCGGCGATACGTTGATTTCATAAATATTATTTAACAGAACGTTACACTCCTATCAGGGGCGTATACAAGGGGGGGGGGACGATGGGAGCGATCACCCCCCTAGATACTTGTGTATGTACCTATATCTACTGACAACTAAAATTAATCGAACTAAAACTAAAATGTAATAAAACATTTTTTTATTTAAAACTTATTATTTTCATATAATTCTAAGTTGGGGCAACAGATTCGACGGGCCGTTTTTCTACTCACCCTCCTCACCACCTAAGGGATGAAGTAAATACGCCCATCACTCCTATTACGGTTTTCGTCGAAATAATTGCTTCACTTTGGGAAACAACTGTGCGGATATACTCCACTTACAGCCATATTACTTTAAACGCCAAATTCTTTTGTACGAAATCAATATTACAATGACACGGCCGCGTTTTTTGTTTTTAATACTTTAAATTCATAAAAAAATCATAAGGATTTTGAAAATACAATTTTCTAGACGTTTTAAATCTTCTTTAACTTCTCGAGAGTAAAAAAAAAAAAAAAAAATATTTGAAAAAAAAAACAGCTCTGTCATTGTGTATAGATATAATATTGTGTGTGTACAATTTCGATACAACTGCGACCTTCGGGGCTGTTTCCCCCGTGAAACGACTCTATCGTAAAACGTCTCAAATTATTCGAACTGTTTCTGCGTGTTTTTACGGTACAGCCGCGTTCTCTCGGACGTCGCTGCTGCTGTGTTGAACGTTATGCCTCGTAACGATCAAATCTGAACAGTACACATAACGCGTTCTCACAGTGTGCTATAATAATTTTACTTTTATTTCGTTTCAAGCAAAGGTCGTATATTTTATACGCCGTACTAAAATGAATCTTCAACACATGTTTTGCAAACATTTATAAGGTCACATAATAAATTAGTAATTACCGTAACACACGTCGTCGTACAAATAACAGCCTCGATATTTATCTACCACTGGCGTAAAACTGTTTTTAATTACTACGTTCTAGATGCAACCTATATAAAATATATATATATATATATATATAAACGCATATTTATAAAAAAAAAAAATTCAATTCGAGTGTATACAAGTACGACTCGAAGCAACTCATTTAATACGTTCTTATGTAATACACCAATTTTATTATTGAAAAGAAAAAATAATAGAGAAATACGTTAAAAAATAATTTGTCAAAATCGTTTTAATAATGTTTAAACGTTTATTACGTTCATAACATGATGCATTTAAATATTTCTCGTATTTGTTTCTAAACATAATCGTTTATGTACTCAAATTCCACTCGAAAAAAAAATATATATACACGAGACTAACAAAGAAAATATATAATTCTACGTGCAAGGATTACGTAACTATGAAGGTCTGCACATAATATACCAAAATTATATATTTTATCGAAACTTGTTTTTTTTTCTGTAGAATACAACAGCATATTATATGGACCTGCGTACACGATGTCAACGTTCGCGAACATCGAGTATACATCCGAAGATTGATTTATAATGTACAAAAAAAAAAAAAATTATATATATGGACAACGGACATCTCAACGAAAGCGTGAAACACACATACACACACATTTAAGTATGACCATATAAGTCGAACATTTTTCCTCAATATATTATACATTTACGTAATGACCGTGTTTTAAAAAATTCTAAATAGTTAAATAATTTTAATGGTGAAAAATTACATTTTTTTTTTTATTCAATTAAAACGAAAATAATAATAATAATAATTATTATTATTATTTCGACTAGAACGCAACTGTATTCAAAACGTTTATAGATAATTAGTAAAACATAACGTGTTATTATTATATTACCGTGTCAGATGTGAATATTCAAATATTAATTTCCATATTTAAAAAAGAAACCCTGATGGTATTTAACGAAAAAGAAAAGACAAATTAATAGAGATTTGTTTCGTATTTTTTTTTTTTATCACGATTCGAATAGTATTTAATACGCATTTCGAGATATTTCCAATTTCGAAACCATTTCAATATTTGCAAATATATTAAATCTATAAATTCGTATATATATATTATATATCATATTATAATTGATGTTCTCTTGTGTGCGCATGTGACAGTAATAATAATCGTTTATCGGCGATTTATGCGGCGCCACATAATATTAACATTGATACTAAATATCGACACAAATATGAACAAATAACATATAGTAATCGTTATAACAATCCGAAATAAAATGGAATGGAATAGCGAAGTGCATATTATACAAAAAGCACACGGCCACCTGCGCACATTATAAGATGAGTTCAACGACTCGTATATTTTTGTCGTAAAAATAATAATATGACTATATAAAGTCCGGCGGTTGCAAATAGTCAATTATTATTATTATATCGAAAGAGAAAGAATGTCGTTCGACATTTTTATTATTTTTTTTTTTTTTTTGAACTAGAGGAATGCCTGACATTTTTTTTTCTTAAGGACACGAATACGCGTATAATCGCCAAAAATTCGCGCACATTCTTAGATAGAGAACATGGTATGCAGGTCGAAACTGAAGGAATTCTTTGAGTTAGATTATGCCTCCCGGAGCGTATGAATATATACCTATCAGGTAGTTCTTCTCCGGTACAAGGATGGAAGAGAAACAATTATTATATTAGGAAAACCGCGTGATAATCAACACCACGAGCTCTAAGTTTTATTTTGTCCAACGTCGTTCAACTCACCGGCTTTGCATGGGTCTAGATCGACATCGTTAGACGTCTTTTTCGAGTATGTCGTGCACAGCAGTTCGTCCGCGGTGAACTTGGTACAATCCGCAGGAAACCATAATTCCGCAAAAACGTGGACCAACAACAAAACGAATCCTCCCGCTCTAGTCTTCATGACCATAGACCCTTCCGGGCCCGCCGAGCGTCCCCTTACACTCGTATGTATATATATATATATGCGCAGTAATGTGTTTAAAGCTCAACACCGTTTCGCTCCAATAATCGTTATCCGCATGTTATCCTATAACGGAATAAAAAAAATATATATATTATTACACACACGGTCGTTCGTATCGTAGTTAGGACAGTTATTTTTTTTTTTTTCTAGTCGGTCAACGACGGAAAAGACAACGGAGTTGGCTTATGCTGGAAATTGCTTTACGCTTATACCGATTTTGCACATTTTTTTTGTGGGTGGGAGGGAGGTTTTTGGGATTTTTGAAATCTAAAAATTTTACGTTTTCGGAGTTTTAAACATTTTACAATATTAACGTAAAGGACGTTTTTTTTTCTCTCGAAAGAATAAAAGAAGAAAAATAAAACAATTTCGAATATCTTTTGTATATAAGAATCTCGATGGAATAACGTAACGCATATTATGAAAACGTTCAAAAATGTTATAAATCGTATTAACCTCACCATTTTTACTGTGCTCTTCGTTCAAACACAAATTGTTATAGTGCGTAGTTGTTCGATTTTCGTTATAATTACGAACTTTTTTTTTCTTCTCTCCAAAAACAGAGCTCATTTTAAGGGCACATTTAGGTGTTTTGTCCTCCCCCCCCCCCTCGGACAAACATCGTTCGTAATAGGAAATCGTACTAGGAATCCCCGACGGCGGTTATGAGAATGAAAATATTTTCAATAACGTCCAACGGCGCGCGATCATCATCAGACACGCTGCACGTGCGTTAATATATATATATATATAAAAAAAATTATTATTATTATAATTATTTTATCAAGACGATAATGAAATGCCGAGTTCGGCCTCGTTTCGTTCCTCCTAATAACACGTGTGCCATCGCAAAGTCCACGGACGAAATCGGATATACGTATATATATATAAATATACGGAATACACATATAAAACAGAAGTTAAAAACCAATCAGTCAAAAATTCTAACAACGACTGACGAGCATTCAGACGTATTCATTTTTACCGTCGTTATTAGCGTTATTTTTCCCTCTCCCCCCCTCCCCTAGGTCTTGCAATTTTCACGAACTGTGAAGAAAGGTCGCACTTATCTGAATTCTCGTCTCTCTCTCTCTTATCACAACGTATAATACGAATACGGATTAGAGGAAATTGAACGTAAATAATTTAAAACGTGTTTTAAGAGATTTTAGACGACTATCGAAATTTTTAAAAAAAAAAACGATTATTCGTATTTTCGAAAAAAAAAAAATAAATATTTAGTAATTGTTGAGTAGTACGACTTACTGTGCGTGTGTGTTTCGATCGTTTGAAAATATCCGTCCGCGCGTTATTTACCGACCGGCAATTTGTTCTCGAAACGTCGAATAATATATCGTGTGTGTGTGTGTCGAAATACCGACGAAAAATTATTACCCGAACGACGGCGGTTTCGGATTACAAAAAAATTAATAGAAAAATAATAATGAAAAAAAATTATTACGGCGCGCGCGTGCTAAAACACGGACCGGGTCGCGCGCCTACACGGAACGACGCGGCACTACGCACTACGCCCGGCACGAGCGCGTCTACGTTTACTACTAAAGAGCCCGCGAGACGCGCGATGCGCCTGTTGTAGTACGCCTCCTAACACGACCATTTTTTTTTTCTTCTTTTTTTTTCATCCACCCTCTTCCCCGTATCAATCTCTCACGGACTGCCGCCCGTCGCCTTGTACCGTAAAAATATATTGACATGCCCATCACACTACCCACCACCTCCTCGTACTACTTCTTCTATAATCATCGCCGCCACCTCATCCGTGCCTAAATATTATATAATAAATAATATATATATATATATTACGAACCGTATCGAACTCTGTATATATTATTCGATAATAAAATATTATTATTATTATTATTATTATTATTATTGATATATCTACCCGACCGTCAGCTATAGTTTTTTTGAACAATAATCGTTGTGTACAAAAAAAAAATTATACGAATTACTCTTAAAATAACGGAATAAAAAAAAAAAATCTGTTACTGTAACTTCAATCCGTCGACAAGACAATATTTTGTGTCGTGAATTTTTATTATTATTATAAAAAAAAATCACGACAAATAACCATTGCGTGTGTATAAATTGTACCTACACCGTACACATATAATAATTATAAATTTTAATATTTGTCCTGTTCTAACGTGTCGTGTCGTTTTTATCTTTTTTTTTTACGTTTTTAAATTGAAATATTAAACGGATAATATAAAAATGGTTTTATTGATTATATTTTGTAATACACGAACGTATATAATATGCCCACACACACGCATTTATCATAATCTATTATCGATTTATCTGTTAAAAGTGTGATGTCTCGTTAACTCTGTTGAAAAAAAAGTACAATTTTCAACTTTTTTAATTAAAAATTACTTTTCGATTGTATCTCAGCACATACGGCCCTGCGTCTCTAACCCAACGTGTTTTTTTCACATTATATTTATATATATTAATAACAAATTTTTGTTTGGTCAGACGTTTGTACAATCTATTGATATTGTGACTTTTTTGATAAAAATCGTGCGTTAAAACCGTTAGTTTCGATTTATTTACTTCTCGCGCGTTATTGTTGCATTGTTGTTTTTAATACGCTAAAGTTAAAACCGTGTATACAAAACATATTGTACCACGGGCCCAAGAAAATATTGAGAAACGTTTGTTTTTAATGGCCACGGTGAATGAAAAGCATTTTATTATACCATTGAATTAATACATACGGTGTCTTAAACCGTCTGCTTTTTCCTTAAAAAAAAAAAAAAAATAGCGAGACACTTGACTTCACATAAATTGTTTAATAATAATCTCCAATGTATAAGTGCGCCGAAGATAATAATTATTAAGATTCAATTATATAATTTTTCAATATCGATACCCGCGCAGTGGTTTAAGATTTTATACGTTTTCGTAACTACGTTGTAGACGATAAGTTTTGAGCCAAACAAGAATACCTCGCGTGGTATTTCGAAATACGAAAAGTACAACACATATAAATGGCCACTTTATTACCAGTTTATTATTTCGGTATAAGGGCTGCTTCGAGCGATATCTCCCGGGCCGTTCTAATGGAACCACAGCCGGTCCAGAACCGTTCTGTTAAGAGTGTAAGTATAATATTATTACGCGAGCAATTATTATAATAATACCACGAGAAATAATATCTTTTTTTTTTATTATTAGTATTATTATATAAACTCCCTTCGAATATAATATTATATATATATTAAATATAATATTTCAACGATTTTTCATTCCCTTTCCCTGCCTCGCGGACGAATCCCCTCCCCGGTAACAAATATATTACATGACGTCATCCGTTTGATAATGAAATATTTTTTTCTGTAATAAATCTAAAAACCGTTCGTGCTACACCCTTTTTTTACACACACACACATACACTTAGTCATCCCTGCAGCAGGACGAATTCGTTCGACATACTGCAGGGTCGCGTCGCGAAATCGTAATTTTCACTTTGCGAACGCGCACAGTAATTTCCTCCATCGTCGTGTCGTTAGGGACCCCTTTTTTTTTTTTTGCTTTATTTCGTAGACAAAACATCAGCGGTCATCGGCAATTGCAGGGCACCGCTACACGGAATTCTGCAGTGGCGTTTACCATCAAGTGTACTGTATTGTGGCAGCTGACAAAACTATAAGCGACTCACGTGACGCGATGATAAATCATTTTATTTATTTTTCGTCTCGTCGCGACTTCGATAAACGCGTTTAAAATTCAAAAAACAAACAATTCCGCTGTACAGATCGCGGTCGTCGTCGTGCGTGTTTAGCCGTTTAGCCCGACAAATTCTAATCGCTGGATCGATTTTGTTTTTTTTTTTTCAAATTAAAAATATCGCTTAATTCATTAGGAAAATCGCGGAATACACTGGCTACACCACTGTATGTATATATATTAGACATCAATTTCCACACACAAAATAAACTACAATAACGCAGCCGTAATTCTTAACAAAAAAAATCTTTTTTAAAAACGTTATAAGCATTTTAAAATAAATTCGATTTTTACCATTTTTTTTTTCTTTTTTCTTAAAATCTCGTAACTCCTTAAGAATTAATAATATTTAAAAACCGTTTCTGTTATTGTATAGACAATTATATTTCAATTTCCTGTACAACTGTGGCCTTCTGCAGGATCCGTTTTCCCTCCACTTTCGATGAAACACGATTTTATTTAAAACATTTGAAAATTTTCCGTATTTTCGCGTTATATGTCTGGGCCTCACATACGTTCTCCTCTCTGGTTTTACGCGGTTTCGTTCATAACCAAATAGTCATCAATTTAATTCAGAATTCCGTTGATAATAAATCGTATAGTATTTACTTTTTTGTCAAATATTGTTTTAATTTTATAATACCTAGTAAAATAACCACTGTGATCGCAATTGATTTTTGGCTATTTCTGATAACGCATTCAAAGAAAATACAATTTATATTCCTATTTAAGTATTTTATAAATGTTTTATTTTAAAATAACTCCTTATTAAATGAATTGAACTTAATATATATAGAGTGACTTTTTAATCATGCCCATTGCTCACTCCACTTTCAACCATGTATGATGTAAATCAAAAAACAATTGTTTTTCTTGTACAATTCAAGGCACTACTAATAAAATTACATTTTTTACAAAATAATTAATTTTTTTTTACTATTTTCTGGATGATTTATTTCATTAGAAATGCAATATTATTAGCGCTTCAATTTTATATATGAAATATATTTCAAGTAGGTATTTGAATTTTTCATGGTTAAAAATGATGCGAGCACGTTTAAAAAAATCACTCTGTACATCGTGCATATATATTTTGCATATATAATGATCTGTGGTACGCTTAAAACTATAATATCCAGAGGACATTAGTCTCCCCTCCCCCTCCGTGAATTTGTTTCCACTTTAAGCCCTGATAACAGTATACGACACGCTACAGCAGCAGCAGCAGCAGCAGCAGCAGCACGTACGTTTGTCTGGCTTTTCGCCTACACGCAATGGCATATTTATGAGGAGGACGGGGGTCAATTCCTTCCCATGACTTAAGAAAAACTCTAAATCGTCCCGTTTCTGACGTTTGTGAAATTAAATCTGACACTGGACTACACTGCAAGGAACTATTAACCTAACCAATTATTATTATTAAATTAAACAGAAAAAAAAATGAATATTACGAACATTTTGAATAAATTAATTTTATAATATATAAAAAAAAAAAAACTGATTACGGGCCGCCGACGACTTAAATATTGAAAAACCATCTCATCCTACCTCCAGAAAATGTCTAAATACGCCGCAGTGCGCCGGGGACGAATGAATATTACAATAATATGCATTCGTCCGGTCCCTGGCCACTGGCGTCGGTGTATTAAAAAATATTCGTAGCGGCACGTGCGCGCGCCAGGATACGCGACTGGGACTACTGCCATGCGGCGTGGCGATTACACTACTACACAGTGAGACCGGCCAGAGTTACATCAGCGATCCGGATCTCATCACGCACCACTGAATTATCCGTGATTTAAAAATTCTGCGGTCCGCTCGTACCAAACATGGAAATGGCGGAGACGGTACTAAGCCCCCCTAATTGCCATCTTATAGTGTTAGACAGATTACGAGCATTATTATTATTATATCGTCGTAATTATAGTCACACACACGCACATTCTCCGTAATAATTAATTAGGTAACGGAGTTGTAGATGAAGGAGAGCTAGTTCTTCTCGATTGACTATTCTCCTTACTATAAAATATTATTGTAATTCGAATAGGAATATAGCGTGTAAACCCCCCGAACGTGGCAAACGCGGTGGATGGTGGTTAGACGGTGACGTCGACGGACGCGATGTCCGTGGTAAGCGAGCGCGCGTCGTTAGTCGTCGTGCGGGACGGCGGCAAACCGGTTTCCGGCGGACGACGCGTGTGTTGTAAAGTAACGAGCGTACACCTGCGCGCGCTCTATACGCGCGATATCGCGTCCCGTCCGTACACCGGGGAAGTGGAAGGGAAAAGAAATCTTTTCTCTCTCTCTCTCTCTCTGCGTCTATCCGTGTCCGTACGTGCGCGACTCACGTGAGTACACGCACGCGCCGCGCCACAATGCGAAGAACTGGTCTGACGGCGGCGGTCACCTGTACGTGACGGGTGGAGTGTACCGGAGGGAGGTTTGACCGTTGACGGTCGTCGGCGGTGGCGGCGGCGGTGGGGAAGACGCGTAGTGAACGTCGCAGCGCAGGTCGGCGGCGAGACGCGTTTTCAAATCGGCCCGGCTCGTCCGTCTGGTTTCGTCGCGTTCGTCAGTTCGTCGCGTTCGTCTCACACGTCGCGTTCGTCGTGTGAATTTTGTGGAAATCTTTTTTTTTTTTCTTTTTTTTTGTTCGCGCGCGCGTTCACACTAATTCGCAGCATTTCGTCCAACATCGTTTCGGTTCGTTCACAGAACTGTGTGATGATGAAGTGAGAAAACGACGTGTGCCGCCGGAACACTCGGATCCCATGGAATCTGACGGTTGAAATATCATTTCGAAAAGGTAAAATCGCCGCCGTGTTATTTCAGTTTCTTCTTAAACGTTTTTACAACCGGTGACGGGGGGGGGGGGAGAGGAGGATTCGTCAAAGTAGGTATGGTTTGTAAAAAGTCCCCCGGCAGCTCCTTCCCTTGAAATACTCGCCTCGGCGGCACCCGTGTCGCGGCGCGTGGTCCGAGTAAAACGTTTACACGGGTGTATACGTAAAACGTCACTGACCCGCGCGAAATAGCGACAAATCGCGGGCGGCTCCGTTGCGCATCTGCCGATCACGAAAACACGTGGTGTTTTCTGCGATGGATTCGAACGCGAATCAGAAAATAACGTCTTGTCACGTGGCCTTATGAACCGGCAAAACTGTAATTATTACTTGGTACCCAATTGTCCAGCCCGGGAACGCGTGCGATGAACCATCGCCAATTCAACAGCGTCGCGCGTGCCCAGCGATTCCCCCCTCCCGGCCTTTATCGGACGTCACGGGCCAGGAGTTTTTTTTCACTCGCAAAACGTCTCGAAACGCGTTACGAAAACACCGATGGCCCGTGATTTTCATCAAAACAATTGCTAAATATTAACTCTGAAGTCTGAAATATATATTACTTCGGATCAGAGACAGTGACTGGCTGAATCCGGAGGATTTCGCTCCAAGCAGCCCCAATAGGTAGGTGGTAATTGAAAAGAATACCTCGTTTTCAGCTTAATCCTATCTACAATATACTTATATTATAAAACACGTATTCCTAAACCGCCTGTATACTAATCGAAAAAATATATTTTAGGTTTTTTTTTTATCATTTTACACAGAAATTATCTAACCGTGGATTGTATTGGAATGGCAATGGTATTTCAAAATATGCTTTTCTCTGTTGCCATTAAAACAAAATTGCTCCTCTAAAACCATTGTCTTGTGCTATACTCTTCCCGTAAGCGGTTTTTACCTTTAAAACAACAGTTAAAATTTATAATAATACGAGAAATAAAATTTAAAATACACGTTATAACGTCAAATTTTATACGAAATTATCAAACGGGCCACAATCAATATACGCTTTACTTTTTTCATTTATGTTTTTATATAACGTTGTTATGTATATATAATAAAAAAACGTTATTAAATAATATTAATAAACATACAGAGGTTCTCGACTGTTGTAACCCGGGACATCGGGAGACTTTTCTGATCTACTAGTCCGCCCCATGCTTTAGTCATATTTTCGACACCAAATTTTTGTACACAAAATAAATATTACCCATACGCAATATAACGTAACCGCTGTTTTCTTTTTTAAATCCTCATGGCAACTCAACAACAATAACATTTGCTGTCTAAAGTATACAATATTATAAAATAGTCTCTTCGAGGTCCTCTAGCCCGTCTCCCGTGAAATTCGTAAACGTTTTATCCGTGTTGTACGGTTTCGTTTGCGCCGCGTTACCAAACGTTCTCGTCACCGAAACGACGTTCTATTTTCCGTCAGCAATAAAACTGTACCGGCGAACTCTTCGCAAATCGCACTTGAGTTCTTCGACATGAGCACACACTGCCCGGAGCACTCACTCATTCGTGTTTACACCACAGGAGGTGAAGCATTTTCGTTGTGTATGAATATCTGGGCCGACGGATTATTCGCCTCTTTAAGAGAGACACCAGGATGGAAGGTGGTGGTGTATCGTTTTGACAATGGAAATATTAAACAATTACCGCTTATTTTGCAAAACAAAGCCGATGTTTATTTTATTTATTTATTTTTTTCTTTTTGGTCGTAACGCGATAAAATACGTTTTTTTTTTTTTATGTAAACGAACGCAGCGTATGACGACGACGGACAGTAGAGTGGTACGTGACGGCGATACCGTGACAAAATCCGTATTACGAAACCCGAGACCGTGTTCGACGCGTACCACTCATCATAATATATAACGTATACGCGAGCATATTATTTTTTTTATGTTTATTTTTACAATAATTTCCTCCCCGGTCAGTCGGTTGTTATTGTTGTCGGTGCGTTTATTTTTTCCGCACTCTCTCTCTCTGCCGTCGTGCGTCAACACGATTATATCCTTCGGAAAACGAAAAAAAAAAAACCATAAATAAATAAAACGTTTATCAACAACGGCGGTTTATTCGACGGTATCTGTCCGGCCGCGAGGTTTTGAATTCGACGCGATCTGCGCGGCCGAGAGAATTCGCCGCCGAGTCCTGCGATCCGCCGGAGACGTTTTCATTTCTTCTTCTCCTTTTTGTCCCTCACGTCGTGTTGCGCCCCTGACCCTGCTCTTTCCCCCCACGCGTTTATATATATATGTATTTATATAAAAAAAATGTATTATTAATTTGTACGTTTAAAGCGACAATAATCTTTTTCTTTTTTTGTTTCATTATTAAATTTCTTCTCGATAATGTTTCTATTATTATAACGAACCCATAAATTATTATTTGTATATTTTTTACAATATGTTTTCAATAATTGATGGACAGCGGAGTTTTGAAAACGAATTTTCTGATAATATTTACACGAGTCGTAAAGATCTAAAAAAAAAAAAAAAAAATTCAGAGCCCTATTCCCTTCAGAAAAAAAAAAATTTAACCGCTCGCTCGGGGCAACTGTCCTAGCTCATCGTCCTCTACTCTACCTACAATTAATACGGCCCCGTTGTCACGGTGACTCTACGAATTCAACGTCAGACTACACAACACGTTCCCGGTATCTCGTAATGATGATGAGACCATAATGACCTATGGTGTGCGCACTTCGGTATAAACCCGACGCTATTGGAATTCATATTTTTTTTTCCTGCGTCCCGAAACTGTTTATTATTTTCTGCGAAATTTTTAAGTCGACATTATTATAAATAAGAGTGCCAACACCAATCACCATCACCCGTACAGCAGGCGTCCACATCGATCGCGTTTATTAATTTTATTTAATTAAAAAATGCAATCCGCACGTGTGTGTGTCCGAAATACGATTTTCACCACTGTGGTAAATTTTCGACGTTTAATGACGAAAAAAAAAAATCCTTTCTTTCTTTTCTTCTCTGAAATAAATATCGTATTCGCGTTATTATCATTGCAGGCACGTGTTTTTCGGTTTTTTCCTTTTGTGTTCCATTGATATCTGTATGCAGAAGATTCGCAACGAAATACTGCGCGAATGCTATTCTAAGAACAGGACACGCACGCGCGAGCAAACGAAACCGTACGCTTGCGTGTACCGCGAAAATGCGGAAAATGTTCAAATAAATTTGAAACGTTTAAGCTCTGAAGGCCATTGCTGTACTTTACACAAAATAAATTACTCAATATTATCTGTGCACAATAACAGAGACGGTTTTTTTTTTTTTTTAATGTCTTAAAAAGTCACACGAAGTGTAAAGAAAAAGTGATAAAAAATGTTTAAAATGCTCATAAAAGTTAAAGGTATTCGAAAAAGAAAACGGCTATATTGTTGTAATTTATTTTGTGTAAAAATTTGATGTCTAAAGTAGGTATATAAATACGAAAAACAGAAAAAATCGACACGCAGGTCTACGGGACAAAAGTGTTTGTGTGTTTTGTTACAGCGATAATAAATAATTTTATCGATATTCAATAATAAATTAATTACATTTCTAATTTAACGTTTTAACTTTTGAATAACGTTAATTGACAATTAATTCGTTGTGACGGTTAAACGTAGCGACTCCACGTTTTATTACTTTTTTCAAATACAAGTATTTAATATAATTTTGTTAAAATCATTATAATCGAGTTACAGTTTAATTGGTAAAAGTTATAATGAAGAGTTATAATAAAACACTGTGAAAACACGTGTGTGCACAAGTCATTCAAGTAACGACGAATGATTTTTTTTTTTTACTACCGGCCTCGCACTGAATACTGCCGAACACGAAATACACTCGCGCGGCGCATATCCTTCTTCTCGCGGCCCGGTCCGCACTGCGCGCGTTTCGTAGCAGCCAGCGGTCGGACTCTTATTGTCTCGCTGGTATGTGAAATACTATTATAATATTATATACATTATATATATATCGCTGCGCACGACGCGTCCGCCCGTGCAGTGCAGTGCAGTACCACAGATTTCCGATTTCAATAATCGGATTCTCGTGTTGTGCTGCACACGCACGCACGCACGTCGTCACAATGATCGTGGATCCGATAGTCCGTCGACCCGAACCTCTTACCCGCAGCGTATACTTAATAATAATCACCCACATCGCGCGCACGAACGCTAACCCGTGGGTCGTGGGTGTGTACGGTGCGCGCGTATCGCGTACACTTGCACGCGTAATCTGCTGCTGCTGCTGCCGCTACGGGCGGGGATCGTATACGATCGTTTTCGTCGTGTGGAAATTAGAAATTTTATACGGCGAGATGTACCACCGCGCACCAGAGAGGTTCCCCGAAGTTATAGTTATACAGTTAGGTTAGTTATATAGTGTCGTATAGTTAGGTCGCGAAAAATGTTCACTCGACGAGTGTGAACCGAAAACAAAAAAAAAAAAAAATTAATACCGATATTTTATCGATCTGTTGTTGAGTTTCGACGATAAATGTTTTATCGAGTTCTCCAATTGTCTGTTCGAAATCACCTGCACTTTTTAACTATAAAAATAAATAAATCGTAAAATATATATATATTGTTTTTTTTTTTCAAATATATTGTCAATATTTTATTTTCTATATGACAGATGAAAATAAAAAATCGTTTTTGGTGGGATCGCGCGTCGTGTATGGTGGAAATTTTCGAATTATGTGTCCGGCACACGTGTAAAAAGTTTGGGAACCTCAGAGGATGTACGCGAATTCGACTTTAACCCCGTACACGGCAGGGGCGTATTTACTTCATCCCTTAGGGGGAGGGGCGAATAGAAAAACGGCCCGTCGAATCTGTTGGCAACTTAGAATTATCGAAAAATTATATAAAAATAATAAGTTTTAATTAAAAAAATGTTTTATGACATTTTAGTTTTAGTTCGATTAATTTTAGTTGTCAGTAGATATAGGTACATACACAAGTATCTAGGGGGGGCGATCGCCCCATCGCCCCCCTTTGTATACACCCCTGGTACACGGCGTATTTGAATATTAACGGTTTTATACTTTCCAACGAGTGTTTTTGCACCTTTGAAGTTTCAAAGTAACGATATCCGATATCGTACATAGTTATTTCAACGTCCGAATCGTCGCGCGTTGAAAAACCCGTAGTGGAAATAATTTTGTGCTGACGATAATCTATGAATTCGGGACGCGTATAGTGTATCACGGTTATAATAATATAACATTATATTATATAATGATAATATTTCAAAACGGTTTTTTCATTGTGTTAACAAAAAAAACCCGGGGCTTCTCGCGTTAAACCCTACTTATAAGCGAGTATATATAATATTTTTCCCTCCGATATTTATAAAAAATCCGTATATGAGGCCGCGCGAGAAAGTAGTGTCCGTTTTCGGGTATAACAGCAATAATAATCGGTGGGACATGGTAATTCGCGTTCGGCGAGTTATTATCGTGGGGAAACGTTTCTGAAATATCGTAGCAGTTATATCGTACCTATATACGCGAATTAAGCATAAATAAATTATTTATTACCCGATAATTCGTGAAGATATTTCCGTAAAATTCCCGCCGAAGGGCATTCGTTTTTTTTCTCTTTTACTACTATCCCTTTTCGTGTTATATAAAAAAAAAAAAATCGGAAAACACGACACGAGAGAGAAAGTTCCTGTTCTATTTTACGTATTTTCTAATTTTACTCCTTGAAAATAAAGTTTTTTTTTTCAAATTTTCTTACGAAACGACGACGAGTTGTGTTTATATTTGTTTGCACTGCCCTACATACGCGGTTTAAACGCGTTTTCTTATCATTTTATATCATTCACCGAGATTTTATCGGCTTAACGTCAGATTATAATATAATATGTTGTTTGGCGCGGATAAAAACGAGCTAATATAGAAAAATAAAAGTAAATCGGCGAGGAGAATTTCTCAAAAAACGGTCAGAGAAGAGACACCGTTGTTGAGGTGTGTAGCGTCATTAGACTGTTCATTTGGCTGCTTTGTGAAAAAATACGGCGGAAAAAAAAAGTTAACGCACGAGAAACGGAAATCAGTTCTACGGACATTTTCATAATATACATTAACGTATTTTCGGTATAAAAACGTACGTTTCTATAATAGTAATTTAACGCACAGTAAAATACATATTTCAACGGGTTCACCGCTGTAATGACTTTTTGAAAACAAATCCGCGTCTCGTCGTGTGTGTTTACCACACACGTCTCGCGCAGTTAATCCCGGAAGGAAAAATAAAAACACGACCCTATTGTACGTACGGGGAAAACGTAATATTAATAATAATAATAATAATAATAATAATAATAATAATAATAATAATAATAATAATAATAATAATAACGTTTGTATTTTATGAAAACACAGTTTTAAATGGCGAACACGCGATCGCAATATTATTATTATTATATAATACTTTCACGGGGAAATAGTGTAACTTGAAATCACCAATTTTTCCTCCCTTCGGTCGATTTTCGCGCGCGTACACTACTGCGCGCACATTATACACAAATCGTTGTCACGTGCGCAAAATCGTCTGGAACGAACAAATAATAGTGTACGGGAGCTGTACACGATAATGATGACGACCAGACCACGGTAATAATTACACATAAAATAATATTCCCGTCGCTTGTGGTATTGTATAGATGATATATGACAATTTTAAAATTTATAAACGATTTTATTGTAGGTAGGTATGTATATATATCAGTAGCGCACCCAGGATTTTTTTAAGGGGGGGGGGTCTAAAAAACTACATTATGAAAAACAAAACTTTTAATAGATAATAAAAATAGATTATATATTATAATAATATAATATAATCAATAAATTGTTAACACCTGGTGTTATCTATATCGTATGTGAAATTTTAACAGAAAAATATGAATGTTGTATCAGAATTTGGATTTTCTTCTATAAATGTAATACTATTGCACTAGTCAAGGGGGGGGTCCGGACCCGGAGTCCATCCCCTTGGGTGCGCCACTGATATATATATGCGATAATCGAACAGATAATAATCGATATGTATCGAGTTTTCAATTTTCTTTTTTTCTAAATAATAACGATATTATAACACGTATAACACACACAGTCCAACGGTAGAAATATTAATTATTCGCATACGAACTCGTCCGTTTCAACGTATACATTTTATATAATATTCAAAGACAGGAATTGTACGCGTTTTATTCGAAAGACTTCGGAGACGAATCTTCCGTGTACGGAACCCGCGCAGCAATTAGTCAACACACTCTATTAGACAACACTAATTCACAAAGACACTTTTAAATCGTTGTATACGGGTTGTGGGTGACGGTATATATCGTATATGTAACGTCTCGGATAACATTGTACGCGCATTTGAAAAACGACATTCTTTCACGACATCTCGTATTGCGCACGATTTTAATCGTGTTTAATATTTGTATATCATATTACACGTAACGCGCGCGTATATTTATATTACGTAATATATTATATTATACTTTATTATTATTATTATTATTCGGTACATTTTAACGTTCCAGATTTTTTTTTCTGTGTAAAACATTGCGGACACGATCTGCAGCAGAGTTAAACTGTGTTACATACAATTAGACTCACAATGGCGTCGCGAACTCTTCAAAAAAAAAAAACTAAAGAACAATATACTCTAATGATCAACCCGAACCGTGCCGATTTTAGTTTTAAAATGATTATTTTTTTTTCCTATAACCAATATTATTTTGGGTAGAAATAGTTCTTTAGTTTTGTACTAAAGAAACACATATACAAATACAAAACTAAAGTTTTGTTATACACACCATATACATATTTTCCGGTAGTGTAAGTGTTCCGCAGACACATTACTTTGTATGGGAACCGAAACAACAATTTGTATTCGCCCAATTGAAAAATCCAAAAACAACTGCTTCTTAAAAACACGGTTCGCCATTGATTATGGTTACTTTGTATTATATTATAGTACAAATAATAAAATTCCAAAGTAAATTGAATTGTCTCTACGTCGGCTATTTACTAATTATTGTTTCCAACTAGTAGTTTTATTTTTCTACCACATTTATATAACAATTAATCGACTAATACGGAAATTTACAATAATAATAATAATAATAATAATAATAACGAATTTATGTGTAACTATTAATATTATATATAGTTATGTAAACGAAGGCCTTGGATTCTTTATGTATAAGTATTTTATATTAATAATTATTATTGCGATGTGAGTAAAAAAATAAATACATTTGTTTTATGCATCCGAAAATTCCGAGTATATTATATAGAATTCTATGTCGAATATTTCAACCGTTTTTCCGTTATTTTTTTTTTTTTTTTAGCGATATTTTACCAAACTTTTTGCTTTTTTTCGTTCATATACGCGCGGAGTTAAATTTAAATTATTTTACGTTTTTTCATAAATCTCGTAAAGTTATAAGAAAATAAGAAAAATTACCAACGTTGCTTGCATTTCGTTAGATATTTCAACGATATATCTTGGCAATGTGTGACTTTAATTATGAAATTCATAAACGAAACGCATTTTTTTTTGTATCGTTATTTTTTCACTTTTTTTTTTCTTGAGGGCATATTTTAATATTTTTCCCGACCGTATTTCGTTTACTTTTCAGTGCAGAGTAAAGTAATATTGGACCGAGAGCTTTGTCCACACGGTATTGTTGAAATAATTATAGATATGAACAGAAATTACATATATTATATTATTACTCTACAATACACGCATATAAAACAGTATCGCGTTGTATATTGAAACAAAAAAAAAAAACAAACCGGGAAACCACATAAATGTGTACACGTAAGTCAGTGAACAATATAATACTAATAACACAGATTCGTGGGAAATAAAATACGTGTGAACAGCTGTAAATAAGAGCTGTAGAATTATACGCTGCAGAATTTAGAATTAGTATATATATAATATTACGATTCTCAGCCTTATACGATACACGGAAACGTATTTGTGTATATATTAGTTAGTTAGTAGCACACTATAGTATATAATATTCCAATTTTACAATTCACTGTTTTATAAGGAAAAAACAAAAATGTAATGTTATTATAATCCAGTGTATAATTATTATTATTATTATTATCATCTATGTCGATATACTTACTTAAAAAAATACAATTCGTGTGTATACGATTGTTATTTATTTTCTATCGGCTCTTTTTATACTCATTTTTTTTTTAATTAAAAAACAAAATCCTCTATCGTCGTCCCGTTATATACCATCCACTATGAACGATCTTCCGAGGTAATTAAAAGATACGAAATTTTAAGTCTCATTTGCTCTCTCTCTCATCTTTGGATAACCGTTCCATAAATAAATATATATATATATATATATATAACATTTCTTTTTATCGTATCGTTTTCGTTTTTTTTTTTGCATTAAAATTAATGAGCTAAACGGTAGAGGAAAAAAATCATACGAAAATCGCTTAATAATAATTACTATACATGTGATATTGTACATTTCTAGTGGAGAAGACGTTTTTTTTTATATACACATAATTATTATTATTATTATATTAGTATATTTATTACGCGAGTACCAGCGTAACATTATATATAGTTGTTTCGTGTACGATCTTAAATATTTTAATTCTATTATACCTTTTAAATTTTACGATCGTGTACATAAAAATATAATGTCTAGGTAAATAAAATAATATTTAGATTGCACATTTATGCGTGTATGATATAAGTAGCGTAAGATATGGATGGATTACGGCGTTTAATTATATTATTATATAGCGTAATAATAATGTTTCTTTTGTTTTTTCCCCCACGATTGTCATTACCTTATAATACACGAACGGAAAACACATATGATATTACGTAATAATACTCATCGACGATATATTGTTCATGCACTTGTTATTATTATTACTTTATTATTGTTATTATTATTATTATTATTATTATTATTATTATTATTATTATTATGAATCGTATCGATTTGTTTGTCAAAAAATATTTGATACATTCAAATTGAATTTCGTAATCGTTACACACACACGCGCGCACCACGAATCACGTTATAAATCATCGTAGACAAAAAAAAAATGTATAATCAACGAATCCGCTTTGTACGTATCGGCGGAGCCATTGTGTATTTTGACGTAGGGGGAAAAAATTACATTTATCATCCGTCGCGGAAAGCCGTATGTTGCGGAATTAAAAACAAAATATTAATTCGTATTTTAACGCACAAAAATAAAAAATGAGGCCGGGGGGAGATCATAAATATCGCGTCGTGAAAATCTGCCGTTTAAAATCGAGACCGTGAAAATATTGTAACCCGCATAAAAACGTGTGGCGGTCGCAGAGAACTACTTTCCGTCCCGGCACCGTGTAAACGGAGTAAATGTTCCGGAAAACGGGGATTCCACCGCTGCACAGCATCAGCGTCGTTACAATAATAAATATATATATATAAAATTAATAGCGTGTTATTATTACAATAATAATAATAAAAAATACATACAACGTGTATTCGAAGAGATTATATTAGTGCGACAGTTATCGTTCGTACGTAAACGTCAAAGCGACAAATAGCGTTTGGGGCGGGTAGGAGAATAAAAAGAAATGAAAAAACACCGTTGTCGTCATATATATATATGAACGCCAGCGTATTGTTTTATCATTATACATTTTATTTCGTTTTTTTTTTTTTTTTGTTTTTTTTTTTGACACTCGTTTCCAATATCGAAAAACCGATGACGACGACGACGACGACGACGTTTAAAATGACAACGATAGTTGCGCGGTTTCGGACGTTTTGTTTTTTGTCGTTTCAAACACACAATACAATAAATTGTTTTCGTCGTGTACATTCGAGTATTTAGATTAAATTTTCTAAAAAGAAAAAAAACGTGGATAATATATTTTGAATACTTCAAAAATATATATTAATATCGTTGGGATATTAAATAAATATATGTATAGGATTGTATTATAATTATCAATATATATATATATAATTTCTCTATAATACAGCTCGCGCATTATCCGATTACGGTGTAACGAAATTCGATTGAAAACCAGTAGTAAATTCGTATAAAATACGTAATTATTGAAAAAATATTATTTTCGAATACACGAAAAATATCGCTCCGGGAACACCGTGCGTGTTATTAAAACCGGGGTTATTAACGCGCGATTTGAAAAGAACAAAAAAAAAAAGTATATATTTAAAATTTATATATATATAGTTTTTTTTCTTTTATACGAACGTGTTTTTTTTCTCTCGTATTTCATTATTTTGATTCGAACGGTGGACGATTTTTTTTATTTCTGTTTTTCAGTATTGTTTTTATAACCGCCATATTGTCATAATGATATGAGCGTCGTCTCGTACGTCTCGCGATTGCCGCCGGACAATGCGTTATTAATAATTTAATCGTTTGGAAATTACGCGTTCACTTTTGGCGCTCGATTAATCGAATAAAATATTACACGTGTACAAAACGCAGCTTGTTAAATTTTATCTTTTGCGTTATCGCGCAAAAATCGTAACGATATTTTATTTGCGCGCCCGGTGTGTGTGTGTGTACCAGTAGTTGTCCGTTCCGTACGGTAATTTGTCCTGTGCGCGTTTGTATTTTTCCCGGCGTACAGCGGCCGCGAACGAGTGGCGGGGC
Organism: Chaetogeoica ovagalla; assembly: GCA_032441825.1. Taxonomy (NCBI): domain Eukaryota; kingdom Metazoa; phylum Arthropoda; class Insecta; order Hemiptera; family Aphididae; genus Chaetogeoica; species Chaetogeoica ovagalla. The sequence continues at coordinate 11,878,616 of CM063732.1, read as the reverse complement.
CGGGGCCGTTTGTTTTACGCGATTTACGAATTATTAATTGTTTTTCTCCGAAATGCCAAAAGAATTTGACAGAGCCCAGGAAGCGATTAAAATCGCGCGTGTGTTGTCATCGCAAAGTGTTTGCAGAGGACGCCGCGGGCAAGGATTGTCGGATATCCGTGCAATTCCCGGCGAAACGAAAGTCACAATGACGAACATCGGCGTTCTTCGACACGACGGTAAATGGCAATTTTTTTATTTTTTTCTAATACAAATCATCGCGTATTTAAATGTCGTGTGTTGTTTAAATAAGAGCCGGATTTTAATTTCCCACTCGGAACTCGAATTTCTATACGGATTTCGTCGATTCGCGTATATATATAATAAGTCCCGTCTACGAGTCGGACATTTATAACGGGCCTCCTCTCGTCTCTTAATCCGCCGCCGACGTTCTGGCCGCGACGATAACGTAACGATTTTTCATTATGGTCCTCGCACGTGACGATAATATTTCACGCTGCGACGACGATAAACGCGGGTGATATCCTCAAAGGATCAGAGGAAAAGCACTTGGAGAATCGACGAGTCGCTATATAAACATTTTAAAAATACTTTCGGAATTAAAAAAAATAAAAGTAATATTGCAATAATAGTTATTATTATTATTACGCTTTATGAAAATTATACGATTGTATTTTTCTAAATCGCGTTTTGATCTCGACGGACATCGCTCAGTTATTGCCGTTAATGCAAGACCGCACCCGTCACACTCGCACGAAGCCTAAGGCCGTCTTTGAGAGCATCTAATCGAGTGTATAGCGTAGCGAATATTACGAATATTTGGGAATGAATCCGTGTCACAGTGTCCTATTATATCCGAGCTGTGTGGAGAGGTGCGGTACTTTGTATATGGCGTTGTTTCTGTTTTGTTATAATCCTTGTAGCTAGTAATATTATGTTACCAGCTACTGCATTATATATATATATATTTAGAAACACTCATTTATACAGTCCTCTCTCGTACGATTATTAATAACGGTCAAGTTCTCCTTAGTACGAACATTTTGGTAAATAACCCCCCCCCCCCGATACAGTCTCTCTTCTTCTATGAATCCGTTACATTATTATAGGAGTGAACTATTATTACTGCTGCGCGTCTCTATGCGGATCTATCCTCCTTCCGCTACGGATTTCCACGGCGTATCCCCGTAGTCTGCAGGGATCCGAAACGACGCGTGGTGCGGGCGGCCTATTAATACGTCGCATTAGTTATAACATATTAAATGTTTTTGATATTTATTTTATGATTTAAATCTCTTATATGATTTGAATTTTGTTCAATTCGTCATTCGATACTCGACGTAAGAAGAATGTCCAAAACTCAAAAGAATAAAATATTTGTGTTTAACTCTATTTTGTTTTCCGCGCGATAATTTATTGACGTTTTACACTTATTGCGTTTAACAACCTGTCTGTCTAATGCGCTTTTCTAGTCCACTTTTAACTCAAACATCGCCGTTTCCTGTTTTTAATTGTCACGTTTATTTATTAGCTCAGCTGAAGTGGTAACATTTCGATTTATGATTACCGAATAAAACTTCGCGGACTTTTCAAAACTTATTTCAACGTAAACGGACATATTTGGTGGGACATTGTCGGCCACCAGCGTTATCGTGTGTTTCGTTTTCGCGTAGCGTACTTTCTGACGTTTTTTTTTTGTTTTTCATTTTCCTCGGCTCCTTAGGGGTCGTTGCGTAATTATGTTAAATAATCTTCCGCGAGAATCCGGCTAATATTAAATATGCGAAAAGAATTTTTCGAATCCGACTGATGGTAGTTTCGGTAGATTAGCGCGTTCAAACGAAAAAAAAAACAAACAAACTCTTCAGCTTTATTAAAATAATATCCCGATTTCGTCGTTCGTTTTCTTAAAATAAGTATATTATTATGACGTGGCAAAATCAAAACGCGTATTACTCTCTCTCCTGCGACACAAGTATAAAATAATAACGATTCGTATGAGCGACTCATACGTAACTTACATAATATTACGCGGCCTTTACGACATTGAGATGTATATAAATAATGCGCGTTTTGTTCCTGGTTTTAATAATTGTTCCCGGTATTATTATCATACGTGTTAACGTCACACGACGGTATGTTATATATATATATATGAGCAGGACTCGTATGTGTCGACCGGATTCTCTTGTTCGTCCGTGATCGGAATAACGCACAACGAGAGCCGATCTTCTTACCAATAACGTATTGTATTACTGCGCGCGCATATCACATCCTGAACGTTTATTTCTCGTCGGTGTTAAGTCGAGTTAATTCAAAAAAAAAAAATTAAATTAAACGTTACTTTTGAAAATCCAGAGAGAGAAAAACGTCCGTCGAATTATCAACGACAATATTCGTCTCGTATTCGCGTTACGTCGAAATAAAAAATAACTCGCAAAGTTATGAAAAAAAAAAACTATTACTATTCTAACTAGGTTTTATTTATAAATAAGCCGTATCATTTGACCGACGTGTATGATGTATCGCGTGGAGGAAGCACTTATTCGATTGATTTCGATCTACAGTATTATAGCGGGGCGCATATTATACATACATATAATATATATATGGCAATAGACTTTGCAAAAACTTTTCTTAAACGTATCTCAGAAACGAGTGAATTATTCGACAAATTGATGGATCCTTTTTGGAGCGCGACAAGTTAAATACACCGCGAGTCCAATTCGTCGTTGTCGGGAGAAACTTTGCTCGTGTCGGAACGTTCCAAAAGAGATGGGACTATGCGGACACCAAAGAGACCTTCTTTACACCGTTTTCGAATAATGTTGAAAAAATTATTCGCGCGTATATTTTTTTTATAAAAAAAATAAATATCACGACTGTCGTCGGGGCGGTATCGCAAAATGCAGCTGGTTAGTGGTATCCTGCTCGCGTGACACGGCAACGGTGTTTATCGGGTTGCGTCATAAGCGGCGGCGGCGGCGGCGGCCAAGGTGATTTGCCAGCGCGCTGATATAATATTCGCGCGTGCCACACGACGCCATTTGCCTGTCGTATTCTACACTTTTCCTGGTAATAATTACATTACCGCACGGACAATGGTGTGTGTGTGTGTTTTTTTTCTGTTTGTCCCAGCAACGGTGAGATAGATCGTATGGATTTCAACAAAAACTGGTCTCGGCGCAATGAAATCCTTTCGAATCGCGAAGAAATGGAGAAAAAAAAAATCCGAATAGTTTACGTTTTTTTTTTCTTTTTTTGTATGACTGCTTTACATACAGACTCGTGTTGCGCAGAGTTCATGCGCCGGAGCAAATAGTAAATAAAAATAGTTAAGGCCAAGACCTTTGTTTATAGCGCAGTAAGCCTTTTTTTTTTTTTACATTTTCGACAACGAATGAAATCGCTACAGGACGACAATTCGCGTGTAGTTATGTACATATACGACTTAGCGTTTTGTATAAGAGTGTTTGTTATCTGTGTGGAAACGGTATTGATTTATTTCATTACATTTATTTATTTTTTCAAACCATTTCGAAGTGTTCACGTGACACACGTTTCGATGGCCGTCGGATCGTCCGCAAAAGCAACGCTGAAACTCTTATTTACACGTGCGTCACATTCAGTTTTTTCAATCGTTTTCTTTTCTTAATTCGTCGCGGCGATTATAATCGAAATGAGATTGACTGACATTAGAGCACCTTTCACGTGCAGGCTATATGTCGTTACTATAATTTTTATAAGTTCGTATTTTTTTTTAATACAAATTAATATACTGTTTTAAAAAAATGAGTTTGTTCGAACATAAAATATACTCGCTGATTATTATTTGCTTGCGAGTGTAAAGCCGATGTCGAGTGTCTGCGGACTACCCACACTTACATTTACTCCGGTTGCGGTAAACGTTTTCGATTTTAATCATTACTATTTTTTTTTTCGAAAAACGTACGCGCAATACCGTATAATTACGACGCGTACAGTGTTGGTAGTTTACGTATTATTTTTCGTTTCTCTTCCATCGAAGTCGGTGAATTTCAACAACATTTTTAGATTTTTTTTTTTTTTTTTTTTTTTTTTAACGTTTATTTAAATATACACAATCTGTAAATGTTGTTTTACAATAAGTGCATGTGATGGAGGTGATATGGCTTGAGTGGCTGGAGATAAGAAGCCGCCCTTTGGAGGCACTTAATGTTAGGATTTTAGGCTAGGATTTTAATTTGCTAGTAGGAGAGGGCAGGATTATAAGATTAGGGGAGGTAGAGGTATGAACAATTTTAGATTAGTAAGTCACGACACCAGGTACGTTTTAGACGCCTTCTGGGGTCACCAGGAATAGCGTTGGTGGATAGCTGGGAAATCAGGGGATTATGATGGCTGTGAAACTTGGAGTGTGTACGTTTGTAGAAAGTTTTTGCAACATTTTGAACTGTTGGGATGGCTAGATCTTTATGTAGAGTGTCGTTAGATACATAGTAGGGAGCTTTAGTTATTTGACGGAGACATTTTGATTGGAAGATTTGAATTTTGTTTAAGTTGGACTTTTTGGCTGCACCCCAGAGTTGGATACCGTATGTCCAGATCGGTTTGAGTAAGAGTTTGTATAATAGTAGCTTGTTTTTTAAATTGATGTGTTGAGATGTGAGGAGATATCGTAATTGGCGAGAGCGATTATTTAGGGCAAGTCTCTTGTTGTGGGTGTGAGTTGCCCAAGTTAACCTGCGATCTAAATGTAGACCTAAGTATCGAACATTTTGGGCGGTTGGGAGAGGTACATTGTTGAGGTAGATGGGAGGGCAGACTATTTGCCTTAGTGTGAACGTACAATGGATGGATTTTGTTTCATTGATTTTTATTCCCCAGTCTTTATACCAGGTTGATAGTAAATTGAGATGATTTTGTACGAGGTTTGAGGCTATTTCGGGGTCGGAATGGATCGCTAGAAGCACCTTGTCGTCGGCAAAGTCGCCAGTTGTAGTGTTGGGGGTGGTAGGTTGATCTGAGGTGAATAAATTGAAGAGTAGAGGTGCTGTTACAGATCCTTGAGGTACCCCTGCATGGATTGATGATACTTCAGATAAGGAGAAACCAGATCGAACGGTAAAGTGTCTGTTTTCTAAATAGGATTTAAATAATAGAAAATAGTATGGCGGAAGAATAGATTTGAGTTTGAATAGAAGGCCTTCATGCCATACTCTGTCGAATGCCTGTGATACGTCGAGGAAGGCAGCTGTGCAAATAAGCTTTTTTTCGAGAGTGTACGATATTTTATCCACTAGACGATGGGCTTGGTGTATTGTAGAGTGGTTATGACGAAATCCAAATTGGGTATTAGGTATGCTGGCTTCGATGAAGGGAAGTATGCGTTTTAGGATAATTCGTTCAAAAATTTTTGAAAACAGTGGAAGAAGACTAATGGGCCTGTATGATTCGGGAGAGTCGGGGGGTTTGCCAGGTTTGGGGATCATAATGATGATTGAGAATTTCCAGAGAACAGGGAAGTATGACAGTCTAAGTATAGAGTTGAAAATGTGTGTTAAGAGAAGCAAGGTTTTTTTGGGGAGTTGTGTAGCTACCTCAGCTGTGATTAGGTCATAGCCTGGGCTTTTGTGACGAGGGGAGTTTCTTATCTCATATTCAACGTCGCTAGGTCGAATATGTTTAGGTGGGAGAGTCATGGGTAGAGGGTGGGAGAGATAATGGTTCACTTTTTCGATTTGAGAAGGAGTAAGAATATTGCTGTGAGGTTGGAAAGTAGAGTAGAGATGATGTCGAAATATATTGGCTTTATCTAGATCGGTGACGGCCCAAGTACCATCGGTTTTTTTTAATGGAGGAACAGATTGTTTTGTTCGAAGGATTTTCCTTGTTGTTTGCCAAAGCGAGTTGTCAGTAGACGAGAGGGAGACGAGACGTTTAGTGAAATTATCTGATCTAATAGAGGCTAGGAGTCTTTTAAGTTTATTCGTTAAATTGTTAAGTTTGCGTTTATCCGAGGGGTATTTGGTTCTCTGCCAGGTTGCGCGCGCTCTCCGTTTGTCTGAGATTAGTATTCTTATATGTAGGGGAAGATTTATGGAGGTGTTTGTAGTTGGCATTGGGGAGGAAGAGGACCAAGCAGCTTCTTGTATAGACTTGGTTAGAAGGTGTACAGCTTCATCGATATCATTTGGAGATTTTAAGCTAATTTTGAGGTTAGATTGGTTATCAAGGGATGATTTGAATTTTACCCAGTCCATTTGGCCTAGGATGAGGCTTGGTTGTTTTGGTTTAGCAAGAGGGGCAGTGTCAATTGTTAAGAGGATGGCTGAATGATCAGAATAGAGGTCGTTAAGATTAGTTGCTAGGCTGTGGAAACTATTGGGAATTTTAGATATAAATATGTCCAAAATGTCTGGCCTTTTTCTGGGTGAAGTGGGCCAGTATGTTGGCGATGGGGGAGAGTGTACTTTGAAGTTACGATTTTGTGATACGAGTTCAAGTAGGTTACCACGGGGATTGTTTACGCGACAGCCCCACTGTGCATTTTTAGCATTTAGATCACCACCTATTATAAATTTATGACCAAGAGTAAGGAAGAAGTCGTAGAATTGGTTTAAGGTTATTGTGTGGCGCGGTGGACTATATACTGCAAATATATTTAGAGGAGTGTTGTTGAGCGTTATTTGTATGCCACTGGCTTGAATGTGATCCGTTTGGAATTGTGGGAGAGGATAGAATAGTAGTGAAGATTTCACTATGATGGCAGCTCCCGCGTGTGCGGTGCCATCAGGGTGGTTGGTTTTGAAGACTTGAAACCCAGGTAGGTAGAAGTGTGTTGAGTTGGTGAAGTGAGTTTCTGATATGAGTGCGATGTCGATCCTGTTATTTTGTAGTATGGCTAGGAGCTCGTCTTTGTGTTTTGCTAGGCCATTTGCGTTCCAATTTAGGATGAGGAGAGAGTGAGATGTTGCGTTATTATTTGACATTTTTGGTGTTAATGAGATTTGAGAGGACGGTGGTAAGGAGAGAGATAAGAGGGTTTATTATAGATTTGAACTCGTCAAGGAATTTTAGAAGTGAGGTTTCATTGGTGTTTGTGGAGGTGTTAGAGTTTGGGGACTGGTGACCCTCAGTTACATTTGCGTACGTACGTGACTTGGGTGTGTTTTCGGAGCCTGGTTGTTGCTGTTGATATACAGGATTGTTGTTGATGTTGAGGTTAGGAGGCGGTAGCTGCTGGGTTTTCTTGCTTGAGGTGTTGTTATTGTGTTTCCGGGAAATTGTTTGATATATTGTGCATCCCTTGTAGTTGGCTGGATGAGCGCCTTGACAGAGGCCGCATTTTGCAGGTAGATCTGGAGATTTTGTGCACGATGATGAAGGGTGGGTTTCTCCACATTTGACACATATGGGTGGGTAAGCGCAGTATGAGCGTGTGTGCCCATAGCTTTGACAGTTTTGACATTGTGGTATCTGTCGTTTTTTATGGGGCTCTTCTATTTTTACTTTTGTATGCAAAATAGAAGTAATAGAGAAGATATCAGTATCGCTTTCTCCATTAGGGTCTATGTCAATAAAGAACATAGGCAACGAAGTTTTGGTTTGGTGGTGTTTAACATTGGTGACATTTCTCACCGTGTAGCCTATTTCTTGTAGAGCTGTTGTTATATCAGATTCTGGAGTAGATGGATGTAGGTTCCTTATGACTACTCTTAGAGGTTTATCGGATTGGAGCTGATATGTGTGGTACTGTGCATTGATTTCTTTCAGTAAGTGAATGATTTTTCTGTAATTGTCTGGGGTATCAGTTTGGACTTTTAGATGGGTTGAGGTCGATTTACACGAGAAGGTGTTTGGACCGATGATTTGTTTAAATTGGTTTAGCAAGCCCATGTAGTTAAGAACCCCTTTAATGAAGATAGGTGGAGGTAAAATTGTTTTCGGTGTGTTGTTGGTGGTATTCGGTTGCTCCTCGTTTTGGTTATCAGATATGACGTTGAGGCTTTCGATAGTAGGCTCGTCTACAGATAGAACGCTATACCTGTTTGGCGTGACAAACGATTTAGCTTTCTTAATGCAGGCTGTATATGATGGTGATTGCGGTGGAGTGGACGATGCCGATAAGTTACGTTTATTTTTATTTTTGTCTTCATTATTTTTGCTGATTATTTGGTTATTGACAATTTTAATTGGGGACACGGTTTTGGAGGCCATATCGCCAGTGTTATCGGAGTCCAAAGGTCACCGCGCGCGACGGTGCCTGTGGACGGTTTGTATTTGGACTAAGAACGTTTCGTAGTAGTGGGATGTATTTATTTAGTTTGATTTATATAAATAAGATATTAGACGATGTTACTTGATTTGGAGAAGTATTTATCCCGTATGTTGATCAGCTAATAAGTTTGTGGCAAGAGTGTCCAGTATATCGTTGAATGAGATGAAAAACAAAGTTTTTCTGTTCAGTAGAAGTTTCAGAGCTGGACATAATCCGGGAGCGACGTATAAATGCGTGCGCACTATCGGACTGTCTGCGCGTGAATCATTTTTAGATTATTTTTTTTTTTTTAGGTTAGCGCGTTCGCGTTTTTTTTTCCACATACGCGTCCGCGCACGCGATTAATCTACTGGTGCCGGTTGACTACTCGTACGCACTGTACTACACGGAAACTGCTACTGTATAATAATAATAATTAATAATAATAATAATATATCGTACGATATGTTCTTTCGGTGCACGGGGCCGGTGTTGAATAAAAATCGAATTTATAGAACGTAATACGATTAGTATATTATATTTACGCTGTCCGGCACATCAAAAATATTGCGGTTTTTTTTATTATTATTATTATTTTTTGTACACTTTGTGTACATGTACGCGCAGTCATCGTGATTTTGAAACCGGTCCCGCGTCTCCTCTATCTCACCGCATTCACACACACACACACATTATAATAATATGTATTCGACGGTCGTTGTTCTCCATCGCAAATGACATTGGGATCGTGTACGCGCGATCGTATTACAAATAGAGGAGCTTACCGGGGGGGAAAAAAAGCAATTTTTGCGTGCAAGCCGTTTTCTATCAATTTTTTTTTTTTTTTATGTTCCATAATATAATTATTGATCCCTTTACAGTAGTTTAAGCCGCGTGTTTGAAACACCAAAATTTCTACACGAAATTAATTACAATATATTTAATACGGAATTGTTTTTTTTTTTTTTGGTCTAAATTCTTAAAAAGTTGTGAGGAAAAAAATGGTAAAAATCGTATTTTTAAAACGCCTATCTAACCGATTTAAGAATTAAAGACTATTAAAAAAAAAAAAAAAAAACCGAACTATTGCGTATACAAACGATATTATTGTAATTTATTTTGTGTACAGACATTTGACGTCTATAGCATGCTGCCAATATATTTTGATGAAAATCCTAAGAGTGTCCTCTTCATATACGTGTGTGTGTGTATAGAGAAAAACGATCTCTATAATACGCTGGAGAAGACGGTTCTCGAAACAGCGGTTCAAGTGTAAAAAATAAAATACGTCTATACATATATATATATATATATATATATATATATATATATATATATATATAAACAAAATTAATTAACCCGTTCGTTTTAATTGGATAAAAATTACCGTGTTTTATATGTACTACAGATGCGTTAAACCGTATAAAATATATATTTTTTCTTGTAAATCGAATTGAAATGTTCGGAATATATATTAATATATAATACGTAATTATTAAATAGTACGAATTATAAACACATATCGGTAATTGCTTATTTAAAAAAAAATAAATAAAAATACTGCCGCTAATTTTTACTTAAAAAAAATTCTAAATACCGCGTATACATATAATAAATATTAATTTTTCTCCTTCTCCTATTCGTGTATAATTTTACGGTACTTGTAATAATATTATCGTCTTATATATGACACGAAGGGGGAGAGAAGAAGCAAATTTATATTAATCGGAATTTTATTTTTTGTAATAAATTATTATTTCGGTAATGTACTAAACGTTTTCAGCGTTGACAATAATGAACACGGCGTAGTAATACGACAAAAACGAGTTATTTCTCACTATTCATAATACACCGTATTAAATTTCAAATGTTTAGAGCTTATCGTATATATTATTATTATTATTATTTTATATTATTATATCTATCGGTTACAATGCGAATTGTTAACTACACTATTGCAATGGTGTATTTAATAAATAGCTGTTTATAACGTTGTTTTTTTTTTTTTAAACGATATCATATAACGCGCGAGTGTGTATTATATTATAGCATATCCCATATTTCTCGTATAGGCATCGTGATGAAAATCCAAACACAATCCACCGATAGCTATACAGTTTTATTAATAAACACTCGATACGTATAAATTGTATAAAATTAACGCGTTTTTTTTTCTTCGTATAAAATAACCACAAAGGTTTTGTTATTATTATTTTTTCTCAAAAACATTTTTACTACAACGTTGTGTTATATTAAAAAACGTGAAATTTTATACACTTGACTTAATAATGTATATATATATATATATCGTTTTATAATCGAACGTGTCGTTTTTACAGCGTATATAATTACGTAACCGCGTTTAAGGAAAAATAGTCCAAGGACCAAAAAAAAAAAATCGCGAAAAAAATTAAATAGTAAATCTGTCCCGCCTCTTCTCAGTCGCCTCCGCGGTACAGCGAATATCGACCGAACTCGTGCAGCACCGTAGGGCGGGGTTAACAGCTACGATGATGAAAATTCAAATATAATAATATACATTTTTATAAATACGAAATATTCCGTACGGTTTTTATTGCTACACGCGAATTTCGTTCACGCGTAAGTACGCGAATATCGTTAATTACATTCAATTATTATTATTATTATTATTATTATTATTGTACGTTATTCGTTATTTAAATTAAAACAGTTGGCGCGATTAAATACAACTATTTACACACACACGTATAGTATAAAGCATAAACAAAATCGGTTAAACCGTTTAAAAAAAAAAACTCCTCTTTAATAAAATAATTTTCCGATTTTACGGGAATTTTAAAATCACTTGTACTGCAGCAGTACCGCACATGACCGCGGCAGATATTTATATATATATATATATATATAATATAGCGTTGACCCTATTCATTGCGTATATTTATTTACACTTGGACTTGAACGTTGAAAATACTGGTTTTTCGCTATATACTCGTATATATTAATACGAACACACTCGCATAGAAATAATGTGTTTAATATTTTACGGTTGTGCCAAGCAGTCCTGTATAATACGTAGTAAACCTCTCCACTACACAGTAGTAATTCACACTTATAACGGGGGGGGGTTTACGAACTTATTGGATTTTTCATTTAAAAACAATCGTCCGATGATAATAATAATAATAATAATAACAATAATAATAAGTAGCGCGTTAAATTTCGACGATTTTTTTTTTTTTTAATACTTTTAAAGAGTTAAAAAGCAATTTCGACGTCATCTGAGTACAAAATAACGGGCGAGTTCTTTATTGTACGGGTTCTTTTTTTTTCAATTCATAAGTTCCCCCCCCCCTCCCAAACGTGTAAGAAAAAGTTAAAATTATTTATTACGTTCGTTTGTATTATATAATACATATTCTCGTCGTATGTATTATATTAGCTAATATATATATATATATTATAAAGATAGTTTACGAATAAATTTAAAAAAAAAACAAATTTATGTTTTTAAACTTTTAAACGTACTGCGCGTCATCCTCGGTAAACCACACGTCGTCGTTTTACGACTACAGAACACTGCAAGACACGTTGTAGGCGTGTCGCGGCGGCAGAAACACAAATGTTTAAAAAAAAAACTATACGAACGCGTCGAATTTTTCACCGTACACAAAATAATATGATATTATTATATGTACATAAATTATTCAAATTTTCATTTTTACAATAATCCGTTTTGTTATTTTTTTTTTTTTTGTACTTCGTGTTCCTAATGGAATCTGTTGTGAACGACGTGATGTTTTTTTTTTTTTTTTTTTTTTTTTTTTAATAATAATCGGTTTTAGAAAGTCTGCGCGTGTTATATTTATGCGGTGTAGATTTCGCGTCTTAAAAAAAAAAAAACATTTGTACGCCTATGTAATATATTAATTTTCCTGTAATATATAAAATCGTTGGACGCGCGAGCGCCCGGAGGAGTGTGAAGGACAAGAACCTCCCTGGACTTCTAATATTTCAAACATAATTTCTAATTCTGTTATATTGTTTTAAATAAACGTTTCATTGATATTTTCACTGGTATAGAGTTTTAATACGTTGACGAAAAAAAATAAATATTCTTTGCGTGTAGACATTTTTTTTTTTTTTGTTATGCCTCTTCCTGATCAAATTTCCTGCGGACGACGGTATCTGTTAACGAAGACATTTGAATATTTATTCGTACGAACGCATTACTACGTATTATCGTTATTATTTAATATTATTGACGGTGTACGCGTATACAAATAGCGTGTGCGGGGACGAATCGACAGCAAGCAGCAGCAGCACTGTGTTGTTGTGTATAATATATACGTGAGTTGAAAGACAGCGCAGCAGTGTTGTCTGTGTGCGTTTCGTTGGTCGTTGACTTCTCTTCGTCATCTCTCGTCGCAAAGAGTAGTCTTTGGCTGATATATAATAATGTACTCGAACTCACGTCGTGTGCTGTGTTTGTATACCGGTACGTACTGGTTCTCCATTGTGTTTATTTCGTTCGTGTAACGAGAAGCAAAAATGTACGTTCGAAGAGAAGTTACGCGCGCGTCTACTTAAATACAAATACGATATATTTTATATAATAATAATAATAATCTTATTTGTATTATATCTTAATTGCAGTACACGCGCATAAAAAAAAAAGGACTCCTGTGTTATGATTTTCATTAGAACTCCGAATATTAGTCCGAATAGTTTGTATAATACGATATAGACACACCAGATTATATACACGAAAATTGATTACAATAATATTTTTTATATTACAAAATATCTTTTTATTCTAAAAAAAAAAAAAAAAAAGTTATAAGCATTTTAAAAACACGATTTTTACTATATTTCTTCTTTTTTTAACTTCCTAAAGAATTAAAGATATATATATATATATATATATATATATATATATATATATAAACGGCTCCGTTTATTGCGCGTAGATAAAATAAATTATATTGTAATTTATTTCGTGTAAAAATTTTAACGTCTTAAGCACACGTCTTAAGTGTTTTATCGTTAATATTTTCAATTTATTTCGACATTTTCTTTATATTTTAGCGCGAGTTCTCTAAGGGCGTTGCACGGTTTCGTTTGCCCGTGTAGTGTCCGTCCTCTGTGGAACGACGACATTATATTGTATTTAACGATAAAATGTATTATAATTTTACGTTTTATGGCGTCGGCACGTAAGAGTCTCATTTTGTCAATTAATAAATTGTCAATTTATTAATTTTTTTTTTTTAAATTCAATAACATTATGGTCTGAAAGTCGATTTGACAATCGATAATTAAATATAAACGTAGTGTTTGCATTTATTTATTTATTATTATTTTTCAATCGTTTTTGAAAATCTGTCTGAGCCTGAAAAAAAACAGCTCAAATTCAGCTCTGCTATAATAACGATCTTATACACATACAAAATATTTTAATTATGATCGATTATTTTTAATTCTAAGCAATTCGATAAATTAATATTAAATCATTTCATATATATTTTTTTGTTAATTTTCATTTACTGCAATTGCATTTGTATCCGATCTTATTATTTTATCATTTATTATTGTATATAAAATATATGTATATATTATTTTTAAAGAGATATTTTCAAATCTAAACCAAAGTGAAGTTAATATATTTTTCTTCAGGTTACTTCTCTGATTTCATTTTAATGACAATTGTTCTATTCATATTTCTTCACACCTACATTCCTCGCTAAATGACCTCATTCTTATTTTTCTTCGCTCGTATATTTTTTACGCGTGTACTTTACGTCGGCGACGGTTTTGACAGACATTATTTATTATTATATATTCTACTTGACTAATTCTTTTCTTGTTCTTATTCGTTATTATTATTAGTTTTCTTTGTTCTATTTTATTGAAAAAAAAACGTGTTATTGTTACTAATTATAGTATTTTCAAATATAAATATAATATAGTCATACATAAATTTTATTATAATCCATTATTATTATCCATTATTTTTTTAATTTGTATATTTTATCATAGATCATCTCAACCCGCTAATAACTTATAACTTTTCTGCAAACTGACTATATAATATATGAAAAACGTAAATAATATGTTGTAAATACGTTTACGGACATCATACTTATTCCGTGTAATATTTGAATACTTTAATCACTATTTCTACGTTCGTATAATATTTATTAAAAAATCTATCTATGTTTTGTAGAAAATTCAATTTCAATTGTGTACAAAATAGTTTTACTAAATTATTTTCAGCTTAAAATTTAATTCATTCAGTTTTCGAGTGCTACAAATATGTAATTAAATTACATACGCGGATTAATAAGCGTTGTAAATGCTCGTAAATATTATATTTATTTTAATGATAAACAAACACTGTGCGATTATTCGAAATATACAAATATGTTTCACAAGGAACAAGATATTTTACATGACGATAACTGTATAAACAAAAATTAAATAATTTCACAACAACTACTTGAAATCCGTAAATATTTGTGGGAAAAAAAAGTACAAATCTTATAGTTTTTTTTTTTACTAATTCTTGCTCATAAGTCAATACGATTTTAATACAAGCAAACAGTGTATAAAACCATTTCATTATTATTATTATTATTATTATTAAATTTTTTTTCTTTTCCAGTCCAGCAATGTTAAATGTTGTAAAACTGACGTATAAGAATTCTATTTGTTGGCCTTACGTATATATATATATATATATATATATATATATTATTTATAAATAAAAGTCGTTTTCAATATGCTTTCTCTTGTATTTTTCGTGTGTGTATGTACAAATAAATATAATGTATATCTAAATATATTTATAATGCGTGTATTTATTATTGTATTTACAATTTAAATAGTATTATTTTCATATTATTAAACTTATGAGTTATGAATATATAGTTAACTGTAATAAATATTTAATGTTTTCGTACTTTTATCATCTATTCAATATATTCTTTAAGTAACGTGAATTTCATAAAATAGGTGTTCATTTTTTTAAACTATTGTTTTATGAATTTTTGCGAAAAAAAAGTATTTCAATTAGGTATTTATAGTTTTATTAAATGAAAGATAAAAATTATAATAAGTTAAATACATTATTTTTCAATATTTACTTTTAATTATTATTAAAAAAAAATTAAAATAGGTATAGAATTGAATTTTTATACTATATTAATGGAGTAAAACATATTCTAGCTTTTCATCTATACTATGGTGTACGTATAAACTACATTCGTTATTTTTTGTTCATTATTATTATTATTTTTATTACGCTTTCCTATTAAATTCTTACCTAAATGTAGTACATTTAACGATTATTATTATTATTATTATTATTATTATTATTTTTAATGTGTATATTTTATAAAACAACAATTCTCGTAACTGATGCTCTTATCTATAGACTCTTAAGTGGATTTTTGTTATTCTATAATATGTTATTATAACGCGTTATGTAATAATAATGTATGTACACAAAAACTCTTTTCTGTTAAATATATTAAATACAAGTGTATATAAAATAATAATAATAATAATAATATAGGTTATAATATAGTGAGATGGGAATTATTAAGTAAATAAAAAAAAAAATAAGAAAAGAAAATAATTTACTTTTGTAAGAATAAACATGAACCAATTATTTTGGAATCCGATTGCTTAATTTTCTCTATATTTAACGTTTCAATCGAAAACGCGCCATTAAAATGTGTAATACATGAAAAAAATAATTATTAAGGCTCCGCACTCATATCCACCATATGGTCTGATATTTCGGTGCGTAATTTCTTATTCTTATATTATATTCCAATGTGTTATTTTCTTTTCACCGTGAGGCCAAGGCTGATGTGTAATAATAATAATAATAATAATAATATGTCATAGTGTATAATACATATTCGTTTTTGTATCCAAATATGTATGTATAATATTTTATAATATACTGTGATTAATTTCACAACGGCCGAATGAAGTGACTGAATTGCCGTACAAAACTCTATGATGTATGTCTGTTTTGTGTTTGGTAGGTTTAAAAAAATATATACATTTTTTTTATCAAAGTCGATTTCGTCAATCATAACAAATGAACATTAATCGAATGATTGAAAACATTTTTTTCGCAAAACTGAAATTTTTTTTCCTAAAAGTGATTTGAAGAGTTAAAATACTTTTAATGAAATAGACAGAGGACGAGAGAACGCCTTATGCGTTTTTCGCATTTACGCTTAATATATAAATCAATATGGTGAATGCAAAAATACATGTTTTTTTCAATCTCTGTAATTATCTTTTTGCTCGATATTTTGAAAACCCTTTTGAAACATTGTGCTCTTTTTTTTTAATAAGTGTTTTATCTTTAAAATTTCTGCGAAGAGTACTTTTTTTTCGTAAACGTGTTTTTACTATTAGAAGTCTTCGGTGAGACGTTTTTTTAAAGGTTGATAAAGTAGTACACCATGAAATTATATCACGTTGTTATATAACTGAATAGGAAATTAAAAAAAAAAAAACACTTTTTTTTCTAATTACATTTTCAAAGCAAAATAATAATTCGTTATATTTTAATCGTTTAAAATTTTATTCGGCATTCCCCATAATTATTCCGAGTGTATTCTATTACAACGCTGCTCGTATTGTTTCACGATTATTATGACGTGCGCGTAGGTCAATTTTATACGAACGCATTAGCGTCGGGACGTCGTCGTCAGTGAAATATAAAAACGAAAAACAGATGTCGCGTGTACTATTTTACTGGTATAGTGGAAAATAAATAATGGATTTCAATTACAAATAGTAGGTATGGTACAACATACACATATAGTTAAGAGGAGGTGGACGTTCGTAAGAAATGAATTTTCCCCTCGAACGAATCTTTCTTACATATGAATTATATAAAACTGTAATTTAATTAAAAATAAGTGTACGCTTTTGAGGAGAACACGTGTACTTCATATTTATCCCCCCGCACGCGAACTACAATAATAACAGCGTAATATTGTATTTATAAGGTTATTTTTTTTTTTATATATATATATATACTTTTCTTTTTTATGATGTATATAAATCTCATCGGATTACAAAATGTGGGCTCGCGTCTTGCGAAGAGTCTCACCGAGTCGTGAAATTAATGAAATTCAGTGTACAGAATACGACGGCGCGGTGTTTATTTTGTGGGAAATTAAGGGTGTCCTGGGAGAACCGACTCGATTGTAGGTTAGGTTAACCTATTTCAATTTCCCTGAACTCCAATGATTAGTTTTAGTTTTGATGAGTTGGTTTCTGCGCCGTTTTTTTTTTTATAGTCGATGTGTGAATTCTCAGGCGCATCGGTTTATGTAGACACCAGCTGCGGGTCATATGGAAACCGTTTCTCGAAATCGTTTGTAGTGAAGTTTTGATTGCTCCGATATTGTTATAATATTTAAGGACGAATTCGTGACTTTATACGGAACTACGACTGTACATTTGTTAGCTCTCTAACCTAAATAAGAAAAAAAAAATCTTAATTCGTTAGAATTTTATACTCTTTTTGAATACGTTGTATGACAATCTATTTTTTTTTTTTTTTTTAGATAACGCGATTATGGCTAGCGGAGAGTTAGAAGTATTACGATGCGAGTCCAGTCTGTGGTCCGGTCATTGTTGTGCCCGTTGTCGGGCCGAACTGGGTCGGATTATCAACAGAGGTGCCAATTGTCGTGCTTGCCGTGAACGGATATGTATGTCTTGCCGGGAATATTCAACGGCCACGAACGCTCCCGAATGGCTGTGCATTCGATGTCATAAAGAAAAAATCGAGTACGAGTACTGATTCGGAATTATTTCGATATTCAATATTCTCGTGTTTCGATTAAATTACAATAAATTAATATGTAATAATAATAATTTAACTTCGTTGTACATTTAGGCGTCGTCTATTCCATTGAAAATATTTTTTACGTTAACGATTGTTGGAACTCGATGTCTATATTATGTGTGTGTGTGTGTAGTTAATTTAAATATTTATAATTCAGAAAAATGCACACGTATACGGTGTTTTAAATATTAGAAAGTGCGCGTAACGTTTGAATACAATAATTTTAACCCACGTGTGCAACGTAAAGACCAAACGTCAAGAATATTATTATTAAAAAAATCTTATACAATACAAACGCCAAAGTATAAACAGCCTACGACGAATAACGACATCCAAATAATAATAATAATAATAATAATAATACAAAAGAACGTTTTATCCGTCTTAATAAATAAATTACATACAAAACCCACTTGAGCGATTGTACATAATGTAGAAGATAAAAAAAAATTTCGATTAAAAATTATAGAATATATTCTGTATTCTAATAGCTCACGGGTGTGTTTAAATAATAATAATGATATAATATATTTATTAAATTACTAAGTTTATAGATGTTTAATTATAATAAAACGAAAAAATGCAATTTTTTTCTTTATTTTTTATTTCATTTTTGAATATATATGTTACCGAAAATATGAATAATTTTAAATATGCATATTTGTACTAGTAATTTTAACAAAAAAAAAAAAAAAAAACAATTTATTGTATTATATTTAATGGGTAATAATAATTATCTTATGGCAAAAATATCGTAAAAGTAATGTCACCGATTTCTTATTATCTCTGTATAGTGTATAATTATATATACGCCGTAGAAAGTAATCGTTTATAAAGAAATCGGGTAAGCCAAGTCGATTGATTCAAATGAAATAATAATTAATATGATTCCCTCGTCGTTCTATTTACGCGATTAAAAAAAGAAACACCTCTGTCGAAAATATAATTTTTTTTTTTTAAATCGAGTCATTCATATAAGAATATTGAATCGAAATGTATCGGAGCATCTCACATCAAAACATGTAATATAAGAGCAACAAAATTGGCGACCACCAATTCCTGCACTATTATTGTTGTAATAATAATGAAATTTAATGACAAAAATTCTCAGGCTGCCCAACAAATATATTTTTAAAAAAAACAACAGAAATTACTGTAAACTAATTGTTAAAAGCAAAAATACATGAATAATTTCAAAACGTTAAATTGCAATTATTAATTGGTTAATATAATTGTTTGTTTTTATCGAAAATGTCAATGAAACTATAAGTAACGAGCAGCGGATATTTAATACCGAGTATCATAAATTATTATTATTTTTATTATTAGTATATTGAAAGTTTTCATACGTGCGCGTTATTTTCGGTATACGAAATTCGTACAAAAAAATAATACTCTTCTATAACGATTTCAACATTGAAACGGTTAATCATAATATACTACGCGAGTACATTCAAAACTCGTTTTTTAATCAAAACTTTATATCTCGTAACAACATACGCGTATAATAAAATGATCAAAAAACTTGCACAGTCGTTTCGCGGACGAGGATCACTGTAGATTCGCGTATAAAGGAAAAACGTATACACATACAACGTATGTGTAGTGTGAATTTTAATTTTTCAAATTTTATACTCATAATAAAATGTTTTAAAAAAAAAAAAAAATTATATCAAATAGTCATTATTAGTGAAAAACATTTCGATTTACTGTATATACGTATATATGGACATATAAATAATTTGTAAAGAAAAAAAATATTAAATTTTTTTTTTATAATAAAATAAACAATATAACATGACGCTTATGCGTAATTTTATAGCCAAAACGAAATAAGACCTGCAGCTATTCGCGCATAAGTATTATAATATATGGATGCGAAGCGTGATTTTTTTTCTACTAAAATCTACCGACTCCAAAAAAAAAAAATGTTATTATAATATATCTATTCCGCACCACTATAAAATATCGAACGAGGAAAAAACCGTATAAGATCATATTTATCATAATATTTAAGCGTATTATATTTTTTTTCCTACACATTATAATAATCCCCGAACGTCACTTACTATTATTACTTTTTTTTCTCAAATTATTCGTTCCGAAAAAACGTTTGTGTAGTTTATACACAGCGATTCGTAAAATATTTCTTCTCGAATTTCTTCAACTCGCGCATTGTCGCGTTATTAAGTGCTTAAAAAAAAAAAAAAAATACTAATTCCTGTCGAATTTTTTATCGATATAATCACGATGAGCAGCAGCAGCAGTACACGATTTAAATAAACGTGTTCGATACTTCGTAAATGCGAAATTAAAACGCGAATTAAACGAGGATACGAGAATAATAATATTAAATCCACCTGTGCACACCGCGGTCCACGGATTTTTAATGTGAAACATAATTTGTGCTAATTTAACGAAATCGTCTCGCTGTGGTTTTAAAATACGAATATTATGTAACCCGATAACGTATGACGCGTGTACGTACATTAATCGGTACTCGCGATAGTAATATTATTATTATTATTATTATTATTAGAGTGCTGCTGTTACTGCAATGTCAGTATATTACGAGTAATGTATGGTAAAGACAATGATTTTATGTGTGCTCAATAGTTGTAAATTATATAATATAATCTCTCGCTACGTTATTGCAAAGTCTTTTCCTCGTGTCTAAATCCGATCACAATCCCGTGTATTATGTACACAACGATTACTACGCCGTTTTAACGGTTTGATCAGACGACGCAATTGCTGTTCTTAACATCCTTGCCAATATTCGAATACGTAATAATTTTCATTTCGCATTTTCTGATTTTTTCGTGTCTTTTTTACACATTTTAAAGTAATCACCTTAGAGAAATTGTACCCCATTAGACGAGAGGAAGAAAAGGAAAGAGTTTATTATTGATTATTTCGAACATCTTAGCGATCGATATATTATTTTTAGACAAAAATAATTCTACTTTTTTCTCGTCAAATAATGCCGCGTATATATATATTTAAAAATGAACGTATACGTATATATTATATAATCTTTTGGTGTCGACCGATTCATTATAGCTAATGGACATTTCATACGTCAAACAACGTTTAATAGAAGAGGAAAATGAAATAATTTTTATTAATTGGTTAAGCTTTTATGATTTTTCACTTCGTAAATTCAAAATGTACATTTTATTTTTTATTATTAATAAGTTGTTTCAATATATGAATAAAAAATGATAATATACAACATAAACGTACTAAATAATATTAATTAGAAAAAGGTAAATAAAAAAAGATTTTTATATTAAAAGTTATCTTTCGCATTTGTCATTATTTAATTATTTTTTAGGGCGTTCTTCGAAATGTTTTTAAGGTCATCACTCATACTCAACTCACATCATTGTCACGTTATTTTTTACGAAATTTATCGCGTTACGATTCGATATGCTCGGAAATATTGTCATCGTTTACCAAACGGTTATCAGAATTTTGCTGTTGTTGGTTACTGTCTTTGACATAGTGATTCTTTTTTTTCGTAGCAAAATATCGTCCTTTTTTTTCAAATTATTAACAACGTACGTGTCAATTTCTCTTTGTCGAGAAACCTTATGCGAATACGGCGATTAATTGAATAAAAATAATAATAATAATAATAATCGTGTTTGGCTCTCTCGAGTAACGTAAATATTGTCGCTTCAGCAATTCCAAACGACGTATAATTATTATACAGAAAATGGTTTAGAATCGTCGATGTAGGGGAATTTGTGTTCGAGTTTTAAAACTGATTATTGGACGTTGGCGGAATTGCTTCCAGTGTATACATACACGATATAATGCGATGAAAAGTAAAAATAAGTAGAGATACGCTATACGACTTATATAATATATAGTTGGTTAAAACTTCAAAAATTCGTCGATTACGTACTACCGCGATTTTGCAAAAAAAAAAAAGTGATTGAAAATCTTCTTTTTTTTTTCTAGATCGTTGGAGCCCACTAAAGAATGGATTGTTGACTTCTTGACGCCGCAAAACATGAAGTACCCGAAAAACGAAACAAAACTCGGCAGATCTCTGACGTTCAAAGGTATAGTGTCGATAACGGTGTTCCTTTTTTTCTTTTAACATTTTCCAGTAGAAAACAGTACACGAGCTTGCCCAATAATCACGTTTTAACTCCGAAACCAGTCCGTGTTGTAATAAAAAAGCCGTTTTCGTCACCGTATTTTAACCGATTCGACTTTTTTTTTAAAATAATTCTTAAAATACCGCGTGAAAATATAAACGAAAATCCAATCATTAAAAAAAAAAAATTCTAAACAACCGTAACTCCAAACACAAACTGTACACTTCGCGCTATTTCGGTCATATATTTTCACCGAGTGTAATTACTCGATAGACAGCAAAATCACCGGTGCAGGCGTAGCCAAAAATTGTTTTCCGAGAATAGGCCTGACGCGTTTATGTATTTTTCATATTTACATTTCGTTAACAGAAAAACGATATCGATTAAAGTGTTATCCGTTCAAACGCGAAACCGATGGTTTTGTTTGTCTTCAAACATTCTAATTTTCTTTTTTTCTACGACGAACCAAACTCGTCGATTACAATTGATATAAATAATGATAAAAACTCCTTTCTGCTGAGGTTTTGGAGATTTTTTTTTTTTATTTACTCTGCGTGGTATAAGGGCGAGGTTTTTATTACACATTTTTCTAAATTTATTTACTTATTATTATTTTTTTTTTTTTAAACCGGATAGGCCCTGTTTCACCGCGGGCCACACCACTGCGCCCAGAACTTTTTATTACAATACAGTTTCGTAACTCGGTCGATTATTTTTCTTCTCCGCTCGTTTCGCCCGTGCGTGTATGACAGTGCACCACCCGCCGAACGAGTCTGCCCACCATAAAGTCTGTCGATCCTAATGGGATCGCCGTCGCCTCCTACCCGTCTCGCGGCCTACGTGCAATGCAGGCCACACTTTGTGCGCGTTGTTTCTCTCTCTCTGTCTGTCTTACTCGCAATCGTCCGCAGTAGTCGGTCGCTGTCGTTTGCTAATTGTCATGTCCGTGCGCGTTCTTCTGCCCCGCGACAGATCCGTCTCCGTGGTCGGCCGTCCGAGGATCGCCCGAACTGCGGGCCTACAGCAGTATGCCGCGGGGCAGCGTCGTGCCGTCGTGGCCGCAGCGGAACGGCGGCGGCGTCCGCGGCTGCGGAACGACGGCCGTCGTCCGACCGCAGTCGGCGGACACCGTCCGCGGCGGACAACCGGCCGACCTGACCGCGGCGGACCGCGATCGTGTGACGACGCTGCAGGCGACGCTGGACAACACCGTGCAACTGGTGGACACGTGCGGCCGCGTCATCGACGTCCGACCCGCGCCCGAGACGATCGTGGTGGCCGCGTCGCCACTGCTGCAACGGCCGTCCGAAGAAGACCGGTGCAAACAATCGGCCACCGCCACCGCAGGATGTCTGTCCAGAGTACAAGAGGATCTCAAACACATTCCTCCCGGTAAGCGTACACAAACGATCCGTTCATTTTGATGAATGACTCCACTTAGGATTCTTATTCGTACCGATATTATGGTCAAAACGATTCCATTAAATAAAAAAAAAAAAGTTATTTTCCTTACACGTGGAATTCGTTTCGGCTTCATCGCGAATACTTATATAATGAAAAAAAAAAAATTTTATTTCATTTTAATGCAATTGTGTGATTTTTTTTTTTTTTTTTTACTGTAACGAAAATCCGCTCGTTATTTTATACATTTAAATCTGAAAAATATTTTCAATCGTTAAAACTATATATAGTCCTTTATAGTTTATACGATATATTTTTATAGTTCTGTTTTTAGAGTGACGTCCAGTTTTTAAACAGTTCCCCCCCCCCCCGTAAGACTCGTATTATTACCATTTTCTTTTTTTACACTAAAAAAAAACGTTTCGTATCTAAAAAAGAAAAAACCGTCTACTCGCACTAATAAAGGAATTTTAATGTGAAACTTTCCTATACATTGATCACTAAAATGTTCTCGCGAAAAAAAAAGTCATTTTAGAAAAAAATACCGGACTAACCGTATTTGTAATGTTCATTGCACGTATAGAAGGAAAACATTATTTGAAATAACGCTTTTAGATGGGGAAATCTTTTCATCCTATAATTTAAAATTGATTTTTCTCTACTGTTGGCAAGAAAAATGCGTTATGTTTGAAATATAAAAGAAATTTATTTAAGGCGTTGGCAATAGGCAACTTAATCGACAATAATGTACGTGCGTCTAGGACGGATGACTAATAATAAATACAACTTATTATTTCCACACATTTCCTATAAAATTATAATAATTAAATCGTTATTAAAACACTAAGTAATAATCTCGAAAACTATTTAAAACGAGAAAGAAAAAAAAACAATTTACAGAGCGTAGAAAACGTGTGACTTGTCGTTTATTTTCGAATCGGATAATATATCTTTTTGAATTATGACCGATAGATGGCGTTACGAGTATTAAAGAAATGAAATCAAAAATTCAGTTTAACTCCTTTTTCTTGCTATTTAAAATAACTTCAATATTTTATATAATCGGAAATTCGAATACCGAAATTAAAAAAAAAAATACTCAAAATGTCGACGTAAATAAAATAAATAATTGTTATTATTCGCGAGAAAAAAAAAATTCATGTAGAATTTTGATTGTGTTTTCTGTTCTCTCTCTCCATATACTGGAACAAAGTGTGTTGACACTCTAATATCGTAGTCTTACACATAAAACTCGATTAACACCCGAAAAATAGAAAAAAGAGATAGAGAGTGTAAAATGGAGTTTTAATTTTTTTTCCGAATTGAATTCGTTTCGTTAATAAGTATGAAACAAGGAAACTGCTATGATCATCGGAATTTTATTACCTGTACGCTGCAAGTACACAACCATATATATATATTTTTTTTTTTTGATAATATCTTTAATTCTAAAAAAAATTGTTTAATAATTTTAAAAATACAATTTTTACTAGTTTTTTTTTTTTTTAATCTCGTGACTTCTTAACAATTGAAGATATGTCGGGAAAAAAACAAATCTTTAAATATAATCAATTGTACATAAAAACTCGATGTCTGTAAACGTGTACAACCACGGTGTGACTTGTTCGTGGTCCGCCGTTCCCGCGTGAAACGCCATTGCGTCCTCGTAAGAAGTTTTGAGGCGACTTCACAACACCGACGTTAAAATAGACGTAAAAGCGAGATAAAATTGTGGGACTACATAAAAATCCGCTTTTTTTTTAACAATGACTGTATTCCTGTCTTTAATATAAAAAAAAACCTCTCGATCCATCCCTAAAAAAGAAGACACGAGCCAACAAATTCGAATCCGTTTTCACGTTTTCGAAATCCGACTTGCGCCGTAGTTCCACAATTTTATCTTTATATATATATATATAAATATAAAAGAACAGGCATTAATTACGTACGGCGAGTTTCCGACGACACTATTGAACTTTTTTTTTTACGCACAAAGTCGTTTTTCAAGTACTCTTTCGAATCAAATTCGATAAATTCGTCGTCCGTAATCACTCCATCGTGAATTTTCCGAATGTCATTATATAAATTCGTGGATTTCAATATTATTTGTGCCGTAACGCGTTTATTAAGTAACAATTGTTTTCGAAAAAAATATCAATAAAATTTTCGTTGAAAATCGTACGCGAAAGCGCGGAGTGTCGCCCGGTTGAAGCATTGATTAATCCAATAGTTGAAGTACATGTAACAAAAAAAAAAAAAAAATCTGCGTCTCGCGCCCGAAGTGTTTGTCGGTACGCATTCAAACGCGCACGGCCGTCCTCGGTAAAGCCGGTACAACAAAATCAACAATAATAATTGTCCGCCGCCGCCGCCGCCGGTTTTTCGACGATCTTCACTGTCGGACGGCGGGCGCGCGCTGCGCACACGGCCGACCGCGACGCGACCGCGTTGTGCAGACACCCGTTCGAGGTGGTTAACCTTGCAGCAACAGCAGCAGCAGCAGCCACTATATTATATTCTTTCGGCAATCCGTGTCCATTGTGTTCACCGGCCTATTATTGCCCATTGTTGTGTACGCATTCATTTGTCACACCCGGGGTTGCCAAGTCTTCCGCGCCGTCGTGTATACAATATGTGTGTGTGTGTGAATACGGTGCAGTACGCGCGCCACCACCTCCTTGTAGCCGAAGAAGAAGGAAAAAACGTCGTTATCCCAACGCGAACGGCGGTTTTACTTGAAACGCGTTTAATTTTATTATTATTTTATCATTTCGCCGTATTATACCGTCTTATTTTAATACCGAGTATGCTCGAGTGAGAAGATTTAGTAGAATAGGGCGGCCGTTCGTCCCGGATTTCCCGGGACGTTACCAATGCCCGGCGTCCCGGACAAAGGTTCTCGGGACACCGATTTCTACCGGTTTGCGTTGTAATGTCCCGGAAATCAAAATCGTTTTTATAATTCTTTTACTTAACTCCTCGGCTATCGATTTTATTTCGAACAAATTCTCAACGCAAAATTATTTCGATAACGAACGCCGCCGGAATGTACGACAATCACAGTCATAATCGTTTTCTAAATTTAGCCAACCCCTATTGCCTTTAACTTTAATGTAGTTACATTAATTTTCAATCGGGAAAAAAACCGTGTTATGATTTTAAATTTCGATTACTACGATTAATAATATTAATGTATTTAACGGAACGTATAGTTTATATACACATCAGTTTTATGATTCTATTTTTTATGAATTTTGGTGTCCCGGATTTCTTAAAATTAAATCTGTCCACCCCGTAGTAGAGGTACCGCGTACTCTCGGTTCACGAATTATTTTTAAAAGCGCGTGTACCGAAGGAGGAGTAGAGTACATAAGACCGCTGGCGTATGCGGTAGAAAATGTGCGTGTATATACCACCCGGTATCAAAAAAAAAAAAAAAAAATGAAACGAATAGCGATCGACCGAGTAATTCGATGCGAAGGAATTAATTGACAGGGAAAAGGGCTGAGGATTGTCACGGATCCGTTTTAGGTTTACTGATTACGGCAAGAAGAATATTTAATAATTGATAATAACGTATTTTATAACGTCCGATTTGTATGTATAGGAACGGCACTCCAGCGGTGAGAGCGAACCTGTTCGCGGGCTCTATCGCATACTTTTCACCGCAATCGTGAGCTAAATCGATTTCAAATTAACTATTCTTTTAATAAGTATTGAATACGTCGTCACATTACCTCCGACATAAAATCCATCTAATACGATTTCCCGCACGCATCTTCACTACATATCACATATTCTTTTGTGACATCGATAGATTATTAATCGCGTTTTCTTTTAAAAAAAAATAAATATGTATACCCGTAACACGTGTTTCTCGTCTACTGCAATAACGTTAGACGTGTTAATATAATATATCGACCGATGTATTCACAAATTGTGAACAAATATTGAATGAAAAACAAACAAAATTATTGCAAATATTTCCGAAAAACGCAATTAAAATTAATAGTTTAACCCGTGAAAGTCTTAATAAATTCAAAATTAATAAAAAAAAAATTTTATTTCGCGAGATGTAATCCGAGTTCGTTATAAAATAAAAATCGTCTTGTATATATATATATATTTTTTTTTAATAATAAAAAAACTATCTGTTATACGAAATGCTCCGTGAGACGCGCGCGTTACAGCCTTCGTGGTGTTTCAGCTATTGTTTTCCCTTTCGGTAATCGGGACTGTATATCATCTGTGATTTCGTAACTTCCAAACAACATCCGAAATGTGTGTGTGTAATTACGACGACGTACGCGTGCAGCATCCACCACCAGGCGTGTTCTCTATCCTTCGATATAATAACGTATAATAAGGTGGTATGGAGATTATATTTTCAGATAACAGCACACATCCTCGTTGCAATCACACCATATATATTGTATATATTTTTTGTCGTGTGCGTGAGTGATTATTGCAGGTGTCGCGTGAATTATATTTGGCGATGCGGGATTATTGGTAAAAACGACAAATCGTATTTTACTATAACTTATTATCCGGTTATGACTTTATAATAAGTTAGAGCTTATTATTATCCCGTGATTTCTTCGCTCGCGCATAATGTCAATCTAAGAATTTTAAATTATAAATCGTTAAACATTTTTTTTTGCCTATATAAAAAAAAAAAAAAAATTGAATTGCGACAATCTCGTGATTTATTATTATTATTACGCACCACCGAGTCGTGAGTAGAGATTTCTTGTAGATTCGTAAAGGCTATATGCACGCGCACACACGTATATTTAATAATTGGCCGTGAAATATAAAGGGACGTGTGTGTGTGTGTTAAATTGACTCCGGCGATCTTTAAAGAAGAGCAAAGAAAGAATTCGGTCCCGTGTATTTTCGTTGGTGCCGAATTGGGTAAAAAAAAAAGTGGTCCAATTCTAACCAATACCGTAACAAAACTCTACATCGTAGACGTTTTTCCAAGATTTGTTTTTTATTAGGTAATATTTTATATTTTAATATACAATGTGTACATGATATTTGTTATGGAATTAACATCGGTAATGAAAAAAAGTTAAATGCATAAACTTTTTTTTTATTTATAATCTACTCACGAATACAATTTTTTTTTTAATTACTAAATACATAATATATATATATATATATATATATATATATATATATATATATATATATATATATATATATATATGGGTGGTCTTTATTTTTTTGTTTTGGAAATTGATGGCGGCTGGTTCTGAATTTTGTTCAGTGTAATAAAAAAATAATTATGGTAAAGTTTTAGTGTCATAGGTCAACCATTTCCTGTGCCTCAAAGGGGTCAAAGTTTTGTAAAAAGGGATACATTTTCATTGTTATTTGTTTGTTTGTATATGATACTATTTTACATGAGTAATGAATATATGTGTATTAATTGACGATATGTGCAAACTGCAGGTCTGTGCCGGTCCGTGCAGGTTCGAGCCGGTCCGTGCTGGACGAGTGTGAATCCCGCTTTATCGTTATTAGTAGGGCAGAGGACTTGTAGCTCTAAAAAATCACCAAATATGCACTTAAATATACAAAATATGCATTAAAAATATGCACTTAAATATACAAAATATGCATTTTAAAATGAATATTTTTGAACGAAAAAAAAAGAATTTTTCTGTTGGTACTTATTATTTTAATGAATAAATTTTATTTACAACTTTATTTAACAACTTACAAGTTACAATTAATTATTAGATTAATCATCGATGGACACCCAGATTTTTTTGTCAATAACAGCATTTCTAATTTTAATTAATGTTTCATCGTAAATTTCATCTACGTAGCCTTTTCGTAATGTGGTCACGGCTGGAATTAATTTGCCAGTATATTTTACTAAAAATGATTTAAAAGATTCATTATTCAATTTATCTAACGGTATATTGGCCGATAACATAGCGGAACACAAATCTTTATTGAAACACGATTTTTTGGTATCAGTTAGAAAATGCTGTTGAGCTTTTTTTATATTTACGTTTTTTTCTCTCTGGGCAACTAATTTCAGATGTTTTTCTGTAGTCAAATGTTGTGTGACATTAAACCTTTTAGCACTTCCACACTTGATATCACAAATTTTACAATAAAGTATTTTACCATCTGTTGAGAACACTTCAGGACCAAATTCAGACACATAATTGTTTAATTGTGAAGATAAAGACACTTTAACTTTCGGCATTTCGTATAATAAATAGAACGCGTTTAGACGTATGGTCGACGTTCAACCGAAACACCGCGATTACTGAAATATAAATATGTCCAATGTCAGCGACAGGTGTCCCCGTGGCCCGTATCGATAATATTTTGTGCGTTGACAATATTATCTTATCGGTTTATAAATACAATTAATAACCCGACAATCATTCTAATCGACAACTCTCGAGACGTGTTTCTAGAAAAAACATGCGTCTGGAAATTCGATGTTATTTTGGTTGTATAAATAAATAAATAAAAACGTCGACGTAAAAATAATTTAAAATGATAAATTATTTAAAATATGCATCTAAAAGTATAAAATGGAAGAAATATGCCCTAAAAACCAAAAAAACGCAAAATATGCATTTATATGCACAATCAAATTTCAAAACTAGCTTTGTGGAAGCATAAAACGTATTTGTTTCGCACTCTGCTATTTTTGTGACCGTGCAAAAAAAATATGCAAATGCTACAAGTCCTCTGCCCTAGTTATTAGTAATCGTAACTGCAACACTCGTGTTCTAGTATTCGAACAAGTTGATAAAACACAATTACTACCTAGTCAATTTTAATTATGGAATCTAAAAGAAAACTTCGTGAAAGTATTTATTTAATAGGAAATACTTTTCATCGACTTTTTGGATGTAAATTACCTTCAAATAAACAAATTTTGTCTGTTTTTTTTTTTTTACAATTTACGCGAAGTTAATTTAAGTATACGTGAAAGTGCCCGATTGGTTATTGACGAGGTGACTAATATATTGGCAAAAGGCACGAATTCCAACGATGGAAATTCGAAACTGTAAAACCTAAAATAGAAAAACTTTACGATGATTGGCGAAAATTGCAGAAAAATTCAACCAGGCGAACTGAGACTCAGTTAACGAAAGAAAATGATTTTGTTAATACATTTGATGAATTATTTGATATTGCTCTCACGAACGCTTTAGACATAATGAAAATAGACTTAGATAAACAGTTCTTACTATGTCAAAGACAAGAAGGTCGCCCAGGTTCGTTAATGGGCATCGATATAACCACACATAAAAAAGAAGTTAAACAAAACAAAAAAATTGAAAATATAGAGAGAAAAAGAAAATGTAACCAATATGAATTTCAAAAAAAATGTAGGTATCTTTTATATAAAATAATCTATTGTTATTAAATATATAAATTAAAATTAATAATTATTGTAATAATTTTAGTTGAAACTGTGGAACTCGGCCCATCAAGTGACACAAGTGATTCAGAATTTTTATTTGAAGATTCTATGAAAAATAAAAATATATATGATTTCATAAATAGCTCATCAATTAAATTATTTGAAAGATTCGCGGCGACATAACAACCGATTTTTTAAATATAGAACCTAATGAATGGAATAAAAACATTAATTACAAAAAGGGATTAGTCATTTTTAGAAACCTTAAAGTTGTCAATGATGCAGCAGAACGGGGTATAAAATTAATAAGTGACTTCAATAATTTCATAACAAAGGATGAGGAACAAAAACAATTTTTGATGCAAACCATATACGATTACCGGAAACGATTTTCCGATTCAAAAAGATGTACACTAGCCAATACCTTCTGATATTATTCTAATATATATATTTTTAATATGTATGTTGTTTTTTTTTTTTTTTTAATATTTCGAGAATTAGCTTAAGTTGCAAAAAATATAAAATTGCCATTATTATATAAAATATATAATTGATGATTAATTTAATTTTATCCTCCTTATTTTCTAAAAAAATGTATTTTCAAGATTTTTCTTATCTTAAGATATTTCATTAAAAGGTTAATATTACGAAATTGAGTAAGGAATCTTTTTTATAGAAAATATTATGTTTTATAATAATTGTTATATATCTATAATAATTGTGTAAGTATATAACTGAAGATATAACATTTAAAAAACTAAAAAACTATCTATTTTTCTAAAATTTAATTTTGACCGGATTTTTTTAAATTTACGGAAAACTATCAATTTTACAAAAATAATTACTGAATTATACTTTTAGTAAATATTTATTACTATAATAATGGTTCTGTACTATTTTATCATAACTTTAATATTTAAGAGAGTACACACAAAAAATTAAAATCTACCCCCTTTTTATGTAACTTTAACCCCTTTGAGACACGGGAAGGAGATAATTTGACACTCAAACTTTACCAAAATTATTTTTTTGATGGAAAGAACAAAATTTAAAATCAGCCGGTATAAAATTTAAAAGAAAAAAATTGACATCTATAGCTAATATATATATATAAAATTTATTTATATTTTTCATGAATTATTTGAAATATGCAATAGAAATAAAATAAATTTTCTCTAAAGAAATCAAACAAAAAAAATTGACCAAAATTTAGGTCGTATTAATTACTGGTTCATTTTCATTGCAAAAATGATAATTCAAATTCTTACTCGATTGTCTTGTAATTTTTGTTTGTTCTTTCCCCCCCCCCTTTTTTACAATGAAATCAAACTGTAGTGCAATTATTTGAATTTACTCGTATGACAAAAAATTAAGAAACCGCTGTTCTGGAGGATAGAAAAAATTAGCCCTGGGACGGCGGAAAGCTAAATGCGCCACTAACCGATTGTTATACATAATAAATAATATGGTCTCTTCTATATAAAATGTGTATATTGTCGTCGGGAAAACGAATTATTTATTAAATCCTTTGTAAATACTGTATCGAATAATAATTTTGTTCATCAGTCGTTCGCACACGGCCGTCGTACGACAGTATACTTTAGAGCAAAAAAATGATAATAATCAATCGATTATTACGTAATATACGATTTATTTACCGGCGCGCTCTCATCGCATTATCGTTATCTCGTGTACTCGACGTTATTATTGACAAGTACATTTTCGTCGGATCTTATACAAATTTTTTTGTTTTTTTTTTAAACGAGATTACTAAAGTGCGCAGTATTGTACCCGCGATTCGCATATTCGTCCATTTCCATTAGAAGACAAAAACAAAAAAAAAAAAAAACAATCGTTCTTCGTTCAACTGTTGAGACGAACACAGAGAAATAATAATCGTGCGCGCGTACGACACGCGTAGATATGACTTTCTATTTAAATGATTCTCGCGTCGTGTAATAGTTTTTTATATATTTTTTTTTTTTTTGCGTTTCACCGCGATAGCGTTATTGTGTCCGTCGGCCCGTGTGTATTATTTGTTATAATGCGTATACTGCGCGTGAATTCCGTTTGTCCGTTTAACGAGTTCTGACATTGTATTATGACGTTCGAAATGATTCAACTGTGCTCGAACGATTTTAACGGGGGAGAAAAAGAAGAAGAAGAAGAAGAAGAAAAACGAATGTCCCCCGGGACGTTCGTTAAAGTGTTGTAGAAATAATTTCGCCCTGTATGACGACTGGACGACGCGGTGTCGCGGACCAGTCTTTCACCGTTTCACTTTGTATAATACCGTACTACGACCTGGTTATATTATTACTACGTTCGAAAACCGAAAGTCGTTTTTGTTTGAACGCGTTCGGGGGTTTTTTTTTTTCAATATAATTAAATATATATATATTCCGCATCTTTCCCCGTGATCTCGTCAACGGATTCGATGAAAACATCGTCGTTGCCTAATTTTTTTTTTTTTTTTTTACGTTATTTCGTAAATATTTTTAATACGTTATTTCACGTATTTTTTTTTTCCTGTAAATTCGTATTTATATAACCGTAGAGTATAATAATACAGAGTGTTGCGTATCCTCTCACAACGGATAAATATTTATAAATTTTTTTTTTATCACTCTCTCTCTCTCTCTTGAATTTTCGTGCGCCTATGTGGTGTAATACAACGCGATGCGTTTAATTCGTTCTCGTTTAATGTAATTTCATATATTAAGAATAATACGAGAGAAAAAAAAGAAGAATTCAATATTATATAAATTTTATTATTATAACGATTAAAAACGTTCGGGTTAATATCGAAGAACGGTATTTTTGTATTATTAGCTTAATAAAATAATTAAAGTAAATAAAAATAATTTATTCCTCGATTTTATTCTTCTTATCGCATAATAAAAAAAAAATAATAATTATTATTTATTTTTATTTTTGTTTTTCTTCAAATTATTTAAACATTATATATAAACGAAAATTCGATCGATTTAATGGCGCCCTATGCTATTTACGACAGAGTTTGATCGTATTTGAAATCCCCGCTTGTCCGGATGGAGGGGGAGAGCAGGAATGGAATAACGAGAATTTTCGAATATTAACGCACGTGTGTTTTGTGTTGTTTCGTAGGAGTGACGCCACCGCGAAGTCGGCGTTTCCTTCGCCGGCGGGATCCGTTCCTGCACGAAGACGCGACGTCGTACGCAAACGCGGGTAACAGCCAACAGCATCACCGGACCAAAGAAGACTATCGGCTGGTGTTCCTAAACGTGGCCGACTGGTCGTCGGACGATGGTGGCGGCCGACAAACGTCGTCCAGCCTGTCGGCGGACGATGATTGCGACTGGGACTATTTCATGGCCGGCCCGGACGACGATAACAACCGGTCGCAACAACAACATCAGCCAGAACAACAACAAACGGCAGGTGGCGCGTTAACCGGTGATAGTGATAGCAACGGCGTCGGCGGTGGTGGTGCCGGCAACGACAACGACCAGTTAACCGGCTGCGATGGCGGCGGCGGTGGCGGCAGTAAACCGAGCGAGACCGACGCGCGCGCAACGACGTTCGTTCCGGTCGTGTTGCCGTTCCCCGTGTTCGTGCCAGTGCCGATAGTGATACCGACGGAACGCGCGCAACAAACGCTCACCGCAGCGTTCGCCAACGTTTTGACCGAATATTTTCGCGACCGGAACGCGGCCGCCACCGACAAGAATGTGAACGGCGATCGGTGCGCCGCCGGTGCTGCTGGTGTTTTCGTGGAAATGCCGGAACCACCTCCGACGGCCGCCGTCGATTCCGTAATGTACTCGGCCCGCGCGGCCGCCGTTGACGTCAAATCGCCGATGGTCGCGTGCGGCGGCCACCACGACGGCGAGGTCGGCGGTTACTATTCGTCGTCGTCGTCGCCGCCGGCGTCCGACGATTCCGACGATTCGGACGCGCAGCACGTGGCCATGTCGTACGACGTGAACGACAGTCCGGACGACGAAGACGAAGACAGGTGCAACATTAAACTCTCCAGCATCTTGGAATCCGCGGCCGCGGTCAAGTTCGCCGGTAACAGCAGCGCTTCCGACGAATTTTCCGGCACCGAGTCCATGGAACAGATACCGCCCGTTGACGAGTCGGCCGGATCGAACGGCAAATTCACCAGCCTGATCATGATCACTCGGGACGACAAACCGTCCGTAAACGTAGTCACTAGTGACACGACGAAAATAATACCGAAAGCGGTGGAAAGCGGTGGAAGATTCACGCTCACGTTGGACACGTCCGAGCCGGCGGACCATAGCGAAGTGAGAGTGGTGACCGGCGGCGATACGCTGTCAGCGGTTATCGCGCTGGAAGAAGGTTTGGCCGACGACGATTCGTGGGTGGAAGAAGACTTGGAGACTTGCAGAGACGATTTCAAAAATGAGTTCTCTGAAGGCGAGGAGATGTCGTTCGAAGAAGAACCGGAATACTACAGGAGGTCGGCTTTGGACTTTACGTTGCACACCATAGTGGAAGAGAGCTGCGAGGAAAGCGAAGTGGAATCCGATTGGAATAGTCAGACGACAGGGGGATTGGAGAAATATTTTTTCTTCGGGCTTTGCGACGGCGACGATCAAAATTCCGCTAATAGAAATATCGACGACTACGACCACGAGACGTACAATTCCGTCGTCAGCGATGGCGTCGAGTCGTTGGACAGCGTGGAACCGCCTCAACAAGTAATTGTCTCAGCGTCGACGACAATGGCGACGACGACGACAACAACGACGGTTATTGGATCTAAGTTGGAACGGTATTTCTTGAGCGAATTCATGGGCTTCGACCGACCGGACTCGTCGGACGGCAGCGTCGGCAGCGACAGTCCGGCGGAACACAGTCCGGAACAACGGCGAAAACGATTGGTCAGAGCCAGAGGAACGGGACGTCAACACTCGTCGTTGGATAATCTCACGGAATCCGAACAACAAGCCGTGTCACTCGACAACGTGCAGTTGTCGGTAGAGTACGAAGACTCGTCGACGAGTTCGGATACGAACGACGAGTGTGTGTCGTTCGAGAAGAGTGACGGTCAATTCGATACGGTGAAAAAAAGTAAAAAGAAGAAGAGATCCGCCGCCGCCCCGTCTTTGGAGGCGCTGGAAATCGAGCGTACAGTAGAAATCGACAGTGCCGAAGACGACGTCTCTTCGGGAAAAAAAGCGGCAGCGACGACGGCGGACGCGACGGAAGTAAATGTGTCCGTTTCGACGGCGGCGGCGGCGGCAGTGGCCGAAAGCGCTGATCGGCGGAAACCCGGCGGTGGTGACGGCGGCACCGCGACGGACGCGTGTCTTAACAGAACGGACAGTTTTAACAATTGGAGTTCGGACGAGGAGACCAATCTGATGATGTCTAAAATGCGGGCATTCTTCAAGACGATGCTGGCGAATCAACCACCGAAACCGCAAGTGCCCGGAGAAAAGAGCAAAAAACCTCCTCAGCTGGTGAAATTCGAATCCGAGTTGACCAGACTGATGAAAACGGTGCCGGGCATTCGAGACGAACAGGTGAAAGAAATCGTCGAGTACCTGAGCAGCGAGGACACGTGGAGCGATTCGTACGATTCGTCGGACTACACGAGTTCCGACTTGGAGACCGGGTCCCGAGTACAAGACGAGAACAGAGACGCGGCGTTCGTCTACCAAAAACTGATGGCGTCCCTGCGAAAAATCGACGTGCCCAGTTCCGATTCGTCCGCGTCCCGAAACTCTCCGCCACTCGTCACCAAAGTCATGCAGCACATCGGTAGCCGACTGGTGGCGTTGATGCACGCGGTTTCCGAAAACCCTCCCGGTACGCCGCAGTCTTCGTCCAGTAGGTATCACAACAGACGGTCACACCACCATCACCACCACAACCATAATCACCACAACCACCACCACCACAACCAACAGCAGCAGCAGCAGCAACACAAGGCGTCGATAATTTCCATTACCACGGAAGAGGAAGAGGAGGAGGAGGAGGAAGAGGAGTTTGTTGTCGTCGACGACGGTCCGTCGTTGCCCAGGTCGAAATCGCACGATCCGTTGCTGGAAGAAGCGCGACTGCAGGAGGCGAGCGACAACGAGCGGTTCAGCTGGCGCGGCAGTTTCGAATCGACACTCATGATGTCCGACTCGCGGACCCGGTTGACGTCGAGCGGAGAGAGTTGCATGACGCTCGCGGCCAAGAGGCGTTCCGCGGGCGATCTGTTGATAAAGAGCGCAAACAGCAGCCGCGAACAGTTGGACCGGGTCCGGTCGTGTGGCAGTATCGGCGGCAGCGTCGAAGACCGGATCTGGAGGAACGGCCGGAGACGCGGCAGCGTGCCCGATAGCGGGGACTCGGGCGGCGACAGCGACTCCGGCACGACGCACGGTTCCAAGTCGACCACGTTGCCCAGGAGCCTGCAGCAACAGGCCGTCGCGTCCTCGTCGAACACCAACTCGCTGCCCAGACTGCCCACCAGCCCCGGTGTGGCCGCCCCGAGCCCGTTGACCGGCATATACAAGGCGCACAGCGTGCATCAGTTCAACGTGAAGTCGGCCAGGTACCGGCCGCCGGGCTACAACAAGAACGTGGCGACGCCGCCGCGCAGGGAATACAACCGCAGGAGAACGACCGCGCAGCAGCAGCAGCAACAACAACAACAGCAGTGTCAGCCGGGACAATCGCCACCGACCGCCGTGTCCTCGTCACCGTCGTCCACGTCGTCGACCACGTTCAATTTCCAATCGCCGTTGACCACCGCCGGTAAGTCTTTTTTTTATTTTTATCCCGTCGCGGCGTTCAAGATTCACGGTTTGCGACGTGGACGGGAAAGGTGGGTGTAGCGGTGGGGGGAGGGGTGGGGGAACACGCGATTGCCGTTTTTCGTGGTAATTCGATTGCGACCGGGCTGCTGTACCGTACCCGTTTCCGTCACGGTTTAGAGAGCACACGTAATCGGAACAGCAACCCAACGACGCGGCGGCCTCGCCGTACATGACCTCGGTGCGCGTCTCATCGTCGTTTGACCGAGACGCCGCGGTGCGGGCAATCGTCCGGCCGCCGCCCGTAAAAGATAAATAAAAAGAGTTAACATTAAAACGGACTCTGCGCGGAATGTACACGGCACGCCGCCGTGTCCCCGGTGTACGTACGACACGGTCAGGACGTTCGTATATTATGCGTACAAACACAATGAAACAATATGACTGCAGCGCGCCTCTCCCCACCGTATACGGACTCAAAGGGCCCGCAACAGTATTGTATGCAAAAGAAACGGCTAATATGGCGCATATGCCTTTACATAATAATAATAATATGACGGTGTGCGCTTGTGTGGGATTACGTTGTTTTTTATTTTTTATTTTATAGAGTTAGTGGTAGCACAATCCGCACTGAGCGCGTGATACGCTGTTCTTGTGTGGAGTTTATACTCGTAGACGATCATTGTAGTGAATTCCGACACGAACACGCATCTTTGCGTACGATTACGTGCGAATTTCAAACTCGTCGAACTGCTGATGTTTTCGTGTAGCGAATACCCTCTCGGAAACGACGGACACGGGGGGTCTTGTTTTTACGAGCTTCTGTTTTTTTTTTTTTTTTTTTTTTTAACTTCGCCGTGTATTTAGTTCGAATCTTTCGGGCCAAATCTCGACCACTTCCTATTTATAAACTTGGAAGTCGGAAATTTTCCGTGATTGTATTGTGACAATACACTTAACCTAGCCCTTGAAATAGACCTCGCGACGAGCTTTCAAATCGCACATGAACACAGTCATACAACGATTGTACGCGTCTAATATTTATCATATTTTTCCGCTTCTATGGAACAGCCGTATTCGTCGACCATCCTGTCGCGGCTCGGGATTTACACGGCATTATGGATTTCATGAACACTACTCGGTTTATTTTCCCTTGCATTTTAAAATAAAAGCTCGTTTTTATAATAGTTCGTTTTTTTTCACTTTTAATTTAATTACTCTATTATAACACGGGTCTGTAAGAGTTTATATTTTGAAAAGAACGATTGGCGGTTAAAAAACACAAACGACGAATTAGTGGAAAAACGGTTATAGTGGATCGACGGAGAAAACGCTCTGATTCGGAGCGCGCGTAGATCGACTACTTGCGGTTATCTTCCGAGTTTATGGGGGCGCTGTTCTTTTTTTTAATAATTAATAATATCAACGAGATTTATTTGATTAATTTTTTCTTAATTCGAAAGAATAATAACAGTATTTAAAACGATTATAATTTTCGGTAAATTTAAAGACGTCAAATATATATATATATATTTTTTGTTTTTTTTTGTTTGAATCGTCGAAGAAAAAACGGTTTAAAACAGTCTATTTTAAAATTAGAACGGAATTCACGTGCACTATACAGTCGTAGTGTTTAATGATATCCGGGGAAAAAATTGTACTCTTTTCGAGACTATTCAAACGCGTTTTTTAAATAAACACTGTAATTGTTTTACGCTCTTTATAAAGCACTGAAAACGAAATATACGCGCGCGCGAAGTAAGTAATTCCTTTTTAAATTCGTATATTATTATTTTTTTTTTTTTTTTTTTACAGTAATCGGATGTGTTTTTTTTTTTTTGTCTGTCTGTCTTTTCGTAGTGCGAACTGCTTATGAACAAGAGTGTTTCGATTTTTATCTAAATCATCGACCCCCTCCCCTACTTACTGGTATAACGAATCGTATACACTCTGTTGCGGGAGATATATATATTATTTTGTTTAACGCGTTTTTCGATTTTTCTCAGTAATAGTTTTCTCGAGCGTAAAGAAAAAAAAAATTAACCGGCGTCGTGTCACACGTTTCACAAACTCGAATTTCGTTTCAGTTCTCTCGCCGCGTAACCAGAAAAAAAAAAAAAAAAAAAACAATAAATCTATAAAAATATGTGCGTAATAAATCGAAATTTCTTCGGATTTCTATGGTGAAAATTAAAAATAAGCGCGCTAGTAATATAAATAATGAAAAAATTTTAAATATCGCGCGCGTCGATTGTGGCCCACCCCCGTGCAGTGCGCAATACGCCAATTGCCGCGCGAGACGAAATCGAGCAATCGTAGTCGTCGTCGTCCGTCTATAAATGGGAGATTTTTTTTTTATTTTTTACTTTTTCTCGTCACGTCAAATATTATTTGAACACACCGAATACGACAGGAATATCGCGAACATTCGTTTTAAGACGAGCGAAAAATATTCATCGCCAATATACGCGAAAAAATTCGTGCAGCTCAGTAGTAATGTCCGTAGTTCGGATT